>JAQQZR010000021.1:9852334-9874050 GCA_030068235.1 Notoglanidium macrostoma | reverse complement strand
ACCCGGAGGAAACCCACGCATGCACGGGGAGAACATGCAAACTCCACACAGAAAGGCACCCTGGGTGACCCGGGACCTTCTTGCTGTGAGGCGACACTGCAACCACCACACCACCGTGCCACCCACAGGCCACTTTATTGGGAAAATTATACATGAAATCAAGAGCTTAAATTAGAGTTCACATCATCATGGCATTGGTGGTTGGTTGTTGGTGATGACATGCTGGTCAGAAAATGGCGACCTCTTGGGATTTTCACACACAGCAGCCTCTCGTGTTAGTACAAAAGACATCCATTGAGAATGGCCAGACTGGATCGATCAGATACAAAGGCTACAGTAACGCAAATAACAACTATTTACAAACATGCTGAGCAGAAAAGCACCGGATATAGTGGATGAGCTACAACAGCAGAAGACCACATCAGGTCCCACTCCTGTGAAACTGGACAGCTGATGTTCATCTGGGGAAAGCAATTATGTGATGTATACACTGTCATTTCTGAAGTCTTATAGGTATATCCATCCATCTATCCATCAATTTTCTATGCCTCTTATCTGTTGAAGGTTGCAAGGGAAGCATGAGCCAATCCCAACTGCAACTTAAATGGTTCTTTGACTTTTCCTTCTTTGAATGGAAACTCTAAAGGTTCTGTATAGAATCCTTTAGCAGGGAATTTCCCTTTCATGAAAAGGAAAACCCTTATCTGTCCAAGGAACCCTTGAGGAACACTTTGAATGTGTGAATGTCATTGAAACAAATGAGTTCAAAGAATATACTCACCTTCCACTTTAAAGGAATGCCTGTAGACATACATACTCATGCAGTTACCTAATCAGCCAATCACGCAGAAAAAAACCATGCAGATCCAAGTGTGGAATCTGGGATTTTCATCATGACATTGTTGTTGGTGCCAGATGGGCTGGTTTGAGTATTTCAGAAAATGCTGATCTCCTGGATTTTCACAGCAATCTTTAGAGTTTACATGTTGTTTGATGTGGAAAACAAAAAAACATTGAGTGAGTGACAATTCTGTGGGTGGAAATGAATAGCTGATGAGAGAGGTGATGAGCCAGCAAATATATAGTAACTCAAATTTTCGCTCTTTATAGCTGTGGTGAGCTGAAAAGCATCTCAGCATGCACAAAACATCAAAGCTGGATGGATAAGCTACTACAGCAGAAGGCCACATCAGATTCAGGACAGTTGAAGATTAAAAAAAATCTTTTTCCAGTCTTCAACAGTCCAGTCTGGGTGAGTCTGTGCCTATGATAACTCAGATTCCTGTTCTTGGCTGACAGGAGAGGAACCTGATGGCCTTCTGCTGCTGTAGCCCATATATTTGTTATATTTGTATATACAGAATTATTAAAAGCAAAACTTCATGGCAGAAGGTCCAAAAAATCAGTAAATAGAATTGAAAAAACTCTTGAGAAGAAACTTAAGCACTCTTCTGTAGATGCCTATATATTCTGATGATCCAGTGCATGGACAAAAAAAGTCTGTGTGTATTCAGGTTTGTATCCTGTGGTATTAGTGTATAGGAAGTATAAGTACAGATAAATGGATAAAGGGATTGGAGACAGAGAGAAGAGCACTGGGTTAACTCTCCACTAATACAATAGCAAGTATTTCATGCAAATTCAGCATGTTCAGTACCAATAGTACTGAAGTTGCCTGGATGCCTTGTACATGTTACCTGTATGTTCTGTGGTCAAGGCAGACAATTTTGTGCCAAATCAGCATCTATTTATCAGGTGTTTTTCCTGTTAAAACTATCCTGTGATTTTAGAGTAACAAAGTAGTTGGTCACTTGCAGTGGTGTAGCCAGGAATTCATTTCTGTGAAAGAAAAGGAAATATATGGAATAAAATTGCAGCATGATCGATGCAAATAAACTGCAAAGTACTGTACAAGTCTAGAAGTCTAGTACATCAACAGTTATCACCACAATAAATACACAGTGTATGCGTTTCTCCTGTGTTTGCGGGGGTTTTCTTCAGGTTCTCCGGTTTCCTCGCATCTTCCAAAAATATTTCAGTAGGTGGACTGGCTATAGGATGAAATGCCCCTGTGGAATGCCATTGTTGTCTAAATTAAATAAATAAATTCCTATGATATGACTAACAAAATAAAATTATGTAAGATTAAAGAAATAGACAATACTGAATCATTATTCTGAAATATTATTTACTCGTACTCATTTTCACAATAACTCTCACAATTTAGTTTGTTTTTATATCATAGTAACAGGTTTTATTTCAATATGGCTCCCCCACCAAAAAATACTTAAATTTAATCAGCACCACCTTCATATTTATCTTTTTATCTCAAAACCAAATGTCTTCAGTGTATAGCAAAAAAAACCAAAAGAATTGACCCTTTTGATCCAATATTTTTGGAGGGGATTGTGTATCATAGGAATATTTGTTTATTTAATTTGGACTACAATTGCATTCCATATGTGCCTAGGTGTGAATGAGTGTGTGAATGTGTGTGCATGGTGCCCTGCAATGGTGAGTGTATTCCTGCCTCTTGCTCAGTGTTCCCATGATAAACTCAGGATCCAGTGCAACCCTGATCAGAATAAAGAGGCTCAGAGAATGATGGATTGGCATTAAAAATGTTTATGGATTGTACTCACACATATCTAATGAAGTATTATATTGAGACGTCTCATTGTCTCTTTTTATATTCCTAAAATATAACACTATGACAGACACTATGAAGTTGGCAACACATTAGCAGAGACCAGGTATTTGATCAAAACCTTATGTTTAATCTACATATATTGAGATTTTTACACCTGCACTGTGCTAATATATGACTGTGAATGACAATACAAAAAGAGTGTGCATATACATTAGACACATGCCATGAGTGTTTGTGAAGATGTGTCCAAAGATAAAGATTTCCAGTAACAATGTCTGTGACATAACAGTGTGAATCAAAGTGAGGGTTTTTGTTTGTTTGTTTGTTTGTTTAATATATATATTATGCCTATTTTAAAACTATGCATGTTCTCTTTTCTCATATCAAGGTTCTACTGGGACTTAGTAATGCTCTTTCTGATGATGAGCAATCTGGTTATTCTGCCATGGTGTATCACTTTCTTTGAGGATCAGAACACACTGCCATGGATTATGTTCAACATGGCCTCAGATACTCTTTTCCTGACTGACCTAATCCTAAACTTCCGCACAGGAATCCCAGAGGACGATAACTCCCATATCATCCTAGATCCACAGGTGATCCGACGCCGATACCTGCAGGGCTGGTTCCTTGTGGATTTAATCTCTTCCATACCAGTGGATTATATTTTCCTTGCTGTGGACCTGGAGGCTCGACTTGAGTCAGCGGAAGTGTATCGCACTGCTAGAGCATTAAGAATCGTCCGTTTCACTAAGATCCTCAGTCTGCTTAGGTTACTTCGTCTGTCCAGACTAATCCGCTACATTCATCAGTGGGAAGAGGTAAGCTGTGAGAATTTTTTCTATACAGGAGGTATACTAAAAGGAAGAAAGTCCAAAAAGTATAGAGCAATTAATTTCACAAGGTTAGCAGGGGCATAGTTCTGTGTACAGGAAGACAACTGTACTGTCTAGTCAACAGAAAAATATGCTGATATGGCATTTTAGTATGCAAATTATGCTGTTTGATACTATTCAGTGAAAGTACAAACATTAATTAATCCTCATTTGATTCCATTCTATTAGATCTTTCACATGACATATGACCTGGCAAGTGCCGTGGTTCGAATAGTCAACTTGATTGGAATGATGCTTCTACTGTGTCACTGGGATGGCTGTCTTCAGTTCATGGTGCCCATGCTTCAGGATTTCCCCCAGGACTGCTGGGTCTCCAAAATCAACATGGTGGTGAGAAAGTTAAATGACTTTTGCCCCATTTTCTCCAAATTTGGTCACAAATTCACCCTCATTTGCTAGCTTTCCCCTATCACATGATAGCCACCAACTATGGGAAGGGTGAGGGCTAGGATGTGGTTTCTCTGAGACATCTGATGCCAAACATTGAGCTTTGTATTGCTGCTTGTGCTACATCACTAGGCAGCTCTGCAATCTTGGAGGAAAGTACTAACTGTTTTCTTCTGAATACATGAGCAATCAGATAACCACAACGGGTTAGTGTCGCTGTGATTGACGGGGGGCTTTTTATTATATGACCCCAATGTTCACACTGAAGATCCTTTCAACACACCTTGCACTGCTTGACCCTATGGTATACAGTGGAAAAGTAATGACTGATAATCTCACTATCTGGTGTCAAGCAGAAAAGGATGAGTTCCCTCACGGTTTCTCCGGCGTGTCCTACATCAGGGAGTGTTCTCTTGCCATGGTCACCTGCAGCTTGCTCATTAGGGATATAAATCTAAATCCATATCCAGATTTCTATAAAGCTGCTTTACATTGTTAAAAGAACTATATAAATAAAATGGAAAAGAATTTGACTGAATTATTTGAACTTGAAACTTGATTGCTTTTCTGTTCTGTCACTTGGGAGCCCCATGCATTTGCAATAATCCACTTTAGTTTGTATCTTAGTAATCATTTTCCCATATTTAAAACCTTTTTTCCTTGTCATTATTATTTTCTGCTGTCAGAATGCCACTTGGGAGGAGCAGTACTCATATGCTCTCTTCATGGCCATGAGCCATATGCTGTGTATTGGATATGGGGCCCAAGCTCCTGAGAGAATGACTGATGTCTGGCTCACCATGATGAGCATGATTGTAGGTGCTACTTGTTATGCCATGTTCCTGGGCCATGCGACCAACCTGGTGCAGTCACTGGATGCCTCTCATCGTCAGTACCAGGAAAAGGTACCAGTGAATAGTTCTCTCTTTACTTGGGTACTTACTTAAAGTAAAGTGTTAAAGTGAAAATTTGTGAGTAACTAACAAAATGTGTTATATCCTCCATTGTGCATTCTCCAAAGTAGATGCTGTTTTATATTATCCCACCTTATAATCACACTGTGAAACTGCAACTAACCTTAATGTCATGCCAAATTCATTAATAGACCTCAAACTGCTAGGAAATGAACCCCTATGAATCTATGCCTACTTGGATCAACACACCAGTCATTTAAACACATATTCTCCTGAGTTCCAGGAAAAGAAATGTCTCCCAAATATTTTTTTCTTAACTTTCCACCATTGTTTTAAAGGCAATGACCCCACCCCCAAACATTTGGTATCATTTAAATGTCCTACATGTCCTCTTTAAAGACCAATGGAAGTTAGTTCAGTAGCTTGATTGGTGTGGAAGATGTAAAGAATTAACTTGTGTCCTCTAGATAGCACAAAATTGAACTGCTGGAACTATTGATGAACTCATATTGAGGTAATATTATATTACCTATATTGTCTGTTAAATTCCATGTTTTCATGTAAGCTGTTGTCTTTCACAGTATAAGCAAGTGGAGCAATACATGTCCTTCCACAAGCTGCCTGCTGACTTGCGACAAAGAATTCATGACTATTACGAGCACCGTTTCCAGGGGAAGATGTTTGATGAGGACAGCATTCTGGGAGAACTCAGTGACCCGCTTAAAGAGGTCAGTGTGTCTAAATTATATGACAAAAAAGATATACTGTTGGTTCTACCTATCCAGTTTAATCACAACCATTACTGAGGTAGCCTGAAATCTTACAAACAATTTTCAGGTCCCTCACTATGCCCACACCTTCACAGACAATTTACAGTAGCTGCTGGCATGTTTTTTAGAACTTATATTTATGGCATTACAAGGAGGAGTCATTAGTTCTGAAGAAAGTTTGTTGATATTTGAAGTCAACAGCCAAACAAATACACACCACCCATCAGTGCTCCTCCAGATGATCAGCCCTTAAGTTCCATGTAAGCGCATTGCCAAGGCAACGACACTAACAACGACACCCCCGATCACCCCAGAGCTTGTGGGTCCAATCGAGCAGAAGTGCAGAGCAGGGTGTGATAAGTATTTTAAGGTAGGTGGGCAGTGACAGGAAGTCGGCAGAGGGACTGTAGGAATGGGGTGGTGGATGGGAACTCAGGGATGCTGAATACAAGTCATGCACGTGTATTTTGGATCAGTTGGAGGGGTCAAATGGTGCAAAGAGGTAAATCTGCTATGAGTGAGTTGCAGTACTGCAGTTGCAAAATGAGGGACCGAACAGGCACGAGTGGCCTCTGTAGATATAAATGGCTGAATACTCCTGAAACCTGCATAACAGAATCAGTTTAGTGATGTGAATTGAGAAAACTGGATGGTTGCCCAAGACTACCTCATATTGGAATCAAGATTTTATATGGTCGTATCTCGGGATCTTGGCACTGTGAGGCGTCAATGCTACCTACTGGTCTATCATGCCGCCCAGCCTGGGATAATGCAATGCAAATAGTTGTGTGTTTGTAAAACTTTTTCATTTTTATGCCCTAGAATGTTCATTACAAAAGACTACTTAATACTGACCTGATACTGACCTCCAGTTTGCATTCTCTGTTTTCATAACAGGATATCGTGAGCTACAATTGTCGTGAACTGGTAGCAAACATGCCACTGTTTGGAAATGGTGATCCACACTTTGTCACTGTGCTTCTGACTAAGTTGCGCTTTGAGGTCTTTTTGCCAGGTGATATCATTATTCGCGAGGGTACATTGGGCCGTAAAATGTACTTCATCCAGCATGGTTGTGTCACTGTCCTCACCCGTAACAAGAAGGAAAAGAAGCTCAGCGATGGCTGCTACTTTGGGGGTGAGTACTGATTTCACTTGTTTTGTGGTACATATTTTCAGTTATGATCATAGTGTTCATTGATGGTGAACAGCTGGTTGAAGAGTCCATTCCTTTCCTCAGAGATTTGTTTGCTGACCAGTGGGCGTCGTACTGCCAGTGTAAGAGCCGACACCTACTGCAGACTCTACTCTCTCAGTGTGGACAGCTTTAACGAGGTGTTGGAAGAGCACCCCATCATGAGGAGGGCCTTTGAGAGTGTTGCCATAAATCACCTTGAACACTTCGAGAACAACGCTGCATATAACGCCACGCCTTCAGGGGCAGACTCAAAGGAACAAATGACGAAGAAAAAAGACAGTGACAGTGATTTATAACATCTTGTTAATCATTCCTTTTTGTCATCCGCCATGTTGAGTGCCATCACCATCATTGGACACCAGTACATCATGAGCCAAAAAGGACTTGTTCCAGGGATCAGCTGCCTGAAGGCCTTTACTGGCCTGAGAGGTTTAGTTGATAGGACATTTTTTAAAAACCCTGGTATCAAAATGCAAACATTATGTGCATACAGTAGTCAGATAGCTAGTACATTTATTGCACATAGGCTTTTTTGGATGCAATCACAATTAAATTTCACTTTACCCTTTGATTATGCAAACAAACACTCACATAAATCAAGCACACAACAGTATTATCCTCCCAAAGTTACAGCGAGGTGAATATTTGAAGGATTGGGATGAGGGAACTCGCTCACTGAATACAGTCCAGCTGGATCACTTGCACAGTTTAAGCCATTTAAAAGGCCATTATCCACACATTCAATCAGAGTCTTACAGACTCTAGGAATACTATGGGTACAAACATTATTAATTCCTACTTTAAATTGGCTCTGGCTGTCCTGGAGAGCTTATTACATTAGGTGATTCATCTGCTTAGAGTGATTAAACCTCACAAGTGGACACAAGGACTTGTCAGGGTCAGGGATCTCTAAGTGGACTGCAATGGAAAATAAAAAATGGCTGATTAAAAATGGCTGACAAAGGCATTATGTGTTCTATTGATAGCAAAAATAACTGTGGAAACATATGGGCAGAAAGGTCAATTTTGTTTAAGTAGTATCTGCTTTGGGTTGATTCTCTAATATTACCAATGGCATGGAATCATGAATGGGATGTTAGAATTTTATTAGTCTTCTGTTGAGCAAAAATGCTTCAGTGACAAAAGGCCAGCTAGCTTGCCAGGTTTTCGGTGAGTCCGCTACCTGAAATCTCTTGTGAAGCAGTACAAAGGTTCTATAAGGCACACTCTCCATACTGAAAGTCACAATATATATTTTGTGGCCTGAATGAAGTAATGTGGCATCAAATGTGGTACCATTATACCAAGCAGTGTTTGTGTCACACTGTTAAAAGACAATGATAATTCCACAGAAATCTCAACCTTCCCATGGAAAAATAAAGTTGTGAGTACAGGAACAAACAAAATGTTCATTCATGGCTGTCACTCCCTTTTCTAGTCAAATTATAAAGAAAATTTCATTGTTTATGCATCAAATGTGCTGTGTCATAATGCATGTTTCTTTCTTAATGATGAATTCCCAAGACAATAAATATTTACAAATCTACACTGTTTGTGTTAATTCAAGTCTCAATCATGCTACACATATAATACTTTCTGTGACAGTCTTTAAAAATTTGTAGAAAACATGACCTCCATCCAGGAAAAAGCAACAACAAAACAGTATGAATTCATTCATTCAGTGTAGTCTTCTTATGCCCTCCTTCCACCCATGTGAACTAGGTGCTAGCTCTGGTGTTCTTGGTTCAACTTGCAAACCTTCTAAGAACCAGGTTGCTTTTCCAGAGGCTGGAGAGCCATGTCCTTACGTCCTTATGTATACGTCTCCGCTTTCCCAGCAACACTAAGGGCCCTGCACAACAACAACAGTGGCAGACTACATCATCTCTTTATAAGTGTTGTTCCTGGTTCTGCGAGCCTACATTGGCATCCAAACATGACAGGTCCAATGCATCTGTGTGCATTTTTTTTAATAGTCATGTTGGTTACGATAATCTTGCCCCCAGCCCTTGATGTAAGCGGTTCTTGGTAGTGATCGGAATTAAGGTTCTTTGAAGGGAGCCAGGTGTTATGAAAGAACAGCACATTCTTTTTTCTTTCTTTCTTTTATATGGGGGCAGATGTTACTAAGTTTATCTGTGAAATTCCAAAAATCACTAGGACAATGAGAAGATTAGGGTAAGATTTGGATCACATACAAACCCTTAGACATCCCACCAATATTATTTCATTTTGCATGTATGGACTAGGTTTAGCAGGACTAAATTACTGATATTGCCAGACCTAATGTCACTGATCTGCACTGTGAACATTATACAAGTTGATATCATATCCCTCTGCTTTGCTCGACCACCGCTGCTCTCTCTCTCTCACGTTTTGAGCCAGGGAGGAGGGGCCAACTTTGAACAGCGTGTTTATAAACAACAACCAACAAATCCTACTCATTTTGCCTGTAAGGAACCTAATGCACCAACATCTACTTCTTGTGAGGTATTTAGGGTAATGTATTTCATGCAATGTAATTTGGGCAAACGGTAAAAATATGGCTCTCTAGTACAACTTGGTTCCCTTTGTTTGAACCAAAGAATCATATCATTTGCATATGTATTATCACTAGTCTGTGGTGGACTGGCGACCTGCCCAGGGTGTACCCCGCCTCTCACCCGAAATGTCTGCTGAGATTGGCTCCAGCTTACCCCGCGACCTAGACGGATAAAGCGCTATGGATAACGGATGGATGGATGGATTATCACTAGTTGTTGATTCTAGACCAGCAAAGTGTTGCTACCAGTCTCGAACCATTTGGCTGTCAAAACACAAAGAATTGACTCGAGATTAGGCACCAGCTCCAAAGTGGCCCTCAAACGTTCTTTCTGGAAAAGGAGTATCAGAGTTCCTCCAAGTACAGCAAGTGACGTCAAATCAACATGACTGCTTATAGCGTGAACTGTGAACAAACAGCACTTCTTACCTTTAAATTATAAGCATTTGCTTTAATCAACATACAAACATATTCATTTCTTAAATCTATAACGCTGATTATAGTTCACTGTTTTGAGGAGGGAAATCTGCATCCCTCATCACACTCTTACTAACAAAAAACAAACACTGATACGTCCATGTTGTTCCCTCCCCGCCTCCCAAATGCTCACATTTTAGGTTCCAGTAGGTGGTGCTATTCACTCACTTGCTTTCCGCAGCAGCAAAAGATGAAGAGGAGGCGCTGTCACGTGTTTCCGGGTCCGCTGGGTAATGGTTTCCGCTCAACATTTTTAGTTAGCCGAGATCCGGGGGGCATACGTGAAGGTAAATAGTTGCCGTGAATTCTGTTATTCATTTTAGCGAATGTTGAAATTGTCATCACGTAACATTGGTGTCCTGAAACGCTAACAGTGCATGCATAGTGTGTAACCACCGGGACAGCTAAATGTAGCGCCTGTTATTGTAGGAAAAGTGGAGGTCACCGCGAGAAGTGTCCATAATGTCGGGCTGAACTGCAAATCACACTGTAGTGGACATGTGTAGTGCACTACTTAGGTTGCGGAGGCGTCTATGACCAACCCTATGTAGTATACGAGTGTAGGGAGTAAGGTGGCATTTTATTTAATTTTGCTAGCCAGCAAAATTAGCGAGATTTACGTCAGGCTGACTAACCTTAGCTTCTACTTTCTAATGTGAATTCAGCTGGAATTCACTGTTGTGTTGTTTGGGTGTAATTAGTGTTGTAATAACATACAGCATTTACATTTTCATGTATCAGTTTATAACACTGTGAGAAATTCCAATAGCCACATTGTAATAATATGCGCAAAAGTATACGCACCCCTGGCCATCACACCCATATGCGGTTCTTCCCCCAAGTTTAGAACCACACAATTGTATATAATGTTTTTGCATGCAGTAGGATTACAATTTTCATTATGATAATGCCACTGTGCACAAAGCCAGCTCCATAATGGTGTGTAAAGGTTGGAGTGGAAGAACTGGAGTGCCCTGCACAGAGCTCAACCCCACTGAACACCTTTGGGATGAACTGGAACTGGAGCCTCCTCGACATCCCAACATCAGCGCCTGACCTCACTAACGCTCCTGTAGCTGAAAGAACACAAATCCCCACAGCCTCGCTCCGACATCTAGTGGGAAGCCAAACAGAAGAGTGGTGCGCGTTATAACAGGAAAGAGGGAATAAATCTGGAATGAGATGTTCAACAAGCCCATGTGGATCTGATGGCCAGGTGTCCTCATACTTATGGCTATATTGTGTATCTGCAGCTCATTCCAGTGAACTTGAATCTCAAAAGTTATGTCTTGTTAAACTGTCCAGTAATCATTTGATCAATTCAGTATTTTTTCCAGTAGCAGTATAGATTTATAACCACTGAAACCTTACCCTCCTTTAATATTTTGAAGTAAATATACAACTTATTTTATACCGGTTATTGGTATGCTTTTGAAGAAGAAGCCTGAAATATAGGCTTCTGATTTTAAGGCAGTTTATAATACAAGTATCAGCAATAACCATGTAAGCTTGATATACACTACATGGACAAAAGTATTGGGACACACCTCTTCATTATTGTATTCAGGTGTTTCATTCAGACCCATTGCTTCAGGTGTATAAAATCAAGCACCTAGCCATGCAGTCTCCATTTACAAATATTTGTGAAACAAAATGGGTCGTTCTGAAGAACGCGGTGACTTCAAGCGTGGTACTGTGATAGGATGCCACCTTTGCAATAAGATGGTTCGTGAAGTTTCATCCCTGCTGGATATTCCACGGTCTATTGTAAGCTCAGCCACAAAGTGGAAGATCACGTAAAGTCACAGAGCGGGTCAACGACTACTGAGGTCCATAATGCGCAAAGGTCGCCACCGTTCTGCTGATTCCATAGCTGAAGAGTTCCAAACATCCACTGGCACTAATGTAAGTACAAAAACTGTGTGGTGGGAGGTTCACTGAATGTGTTTCCACAGCCGAGCTGCTGCATGCGAGCCTCACATCACCAAGTCCAATGCCAAGTGTTGGATGGAGTGGTGTAAAGCACCGCTACTGGACAGTGGAGCAGTGGGAACATGTTCTATGGAGTGACGAATCACGTTCTCTGTTTGGCAGTCAGATGGGAGAGTCTGGGTTTGGCGGATGCCGGGAGAAAGTTACCTGCCCGACTGCATTGTGTCGACTGTGAAGTTTGGTGGAGGAGGGATAATGGTGTGGGGCTGTTTTTCAGGGTTTGGGCCCCTTACTTCCAGTGAAGGGCAACCTTAATGCTTCAGCATACCAAGCCATTTTGGACAACACTATGGTTCAAACTTTGCGGACACAGTTTGGAGAAGTCCCTGTTCTATTCCAGCATGACTGTGCCCTAGTGCACAAAGCAATCTCCATAAAGACATGGTTGGATGACTTCAGTGTTGAAGAACTTGACTGGCCCGCACAGAGCCCTGACCTCAACCCCATCCAACACCTTTGGGATGAACTGTAACGGAGATTGCGGGCCAGACCTTCTCATCCAACATCAGTGCCTGACCTCATACATGCTCTTCAGAATGAATGGGCACCAATTCCCACAGAAACACTCCAACATCTTGTGGAAAGCTTTCCAAGAAGAGTGGAAGCTGTTACAGCTGCAAAGGGGGACCAACTCCATATTAAAGTCTGTGTATTTGAATGCAATGGCATTAAAGTCCCTGTTGGGGTAATGGTCAGGCATCCCAATACTTTTGTCCATACAGTGTAAGGAATTTCCTCTCATTTTTCCTGTGACTTTAAGGAAAGCAGTTAATATTGTGTTGCATCAAGGATTTCTGTTACACTTTGATACTACATGTTGTTATAATGGCTTGACTTTGGTGTGTATTTTGATGACGAGTTGTAGGAATTTAGGTTTCGTTCAGACCGTTTCGACTGATACACAGTGCCTCACTTCCTGACGTTCAAACAGCACGGGATTGCAAACATGGTTCAGACAAAGCATTTAACGATGATGTATGCATGCAGTTTGTATCAGACATCAGACCGCCCAAATCACATGCGTATGTTTCCAACAGGAAAGGATGCTGGCTTGTCTTGGCGGTCCTGGACTGAGTCGCACACTCAGCTCAGGAGTGTTACATTTGCCCAACACTTTTGTGCCTCGCGCTCCCACGATCTCCACTTCAGTCAGCAGAGGAAGCTATGTGGCAGTAGTGCGCTACAGCAGCACTGCCCAGCAGGTAAGCCTCCTCCTATTAAACCTATAGTTTTTAGATGATTTAAATCATTTCAAATTCATTCATCCTGTAAATGTGTGCACAGCCACAGCACACTGCTGATGAGATAGCTAAGACCTATGAGCCGAGAGGGGGGGTGTTTTTAAGCACTGGTATATTGTACTCACACATGTTGTTTGGTACGTCATTCAGGAAAAAGTCAAGAAAACCAAATTTGGACCTTTGGCAGACCAGGACAGAATTTTCACCAACCTTTATGGGCGACATGACTGGAGGTACTCTGGGCTTCTGTTTCTGCTGTATTTATAGTACAAATAAATGATAATGTTCTGAGCTCTAAGTATAAAAGTATTGTTGAAAAACTATAGAAATGTCTAAATTAGGATATAGTGATATAAAGATATAAGATTGATATTGTGATAAATTATGTTGCATTAGATCTTTCATAGATATGAATATTGTGATTTTATATTTTAAAAAATAAACCTAATTACAGAATGACTCGATGCAGCTTATCTGACCAAAATATAAAAAAAAGATTAATCTTTTAAATTGTAAAATGTTTCATTTTTACACGTTTTTAATTTTGTTTTCCTTTTCGGTATTTTCACTAGATTTTTATTTATTTATTTATTTTTTTTTTTTAACAGTTACATACCAACATGCAACACAAAACATCACATTGATCCTATTTCAGGGCTCTGTATTACAATTCAATAACAACAACAACAACAATAATAATCAAATATTTTTAAAAATATAATTATATTTATTTCTGTAGACGCTATATATAATATCAGCGCTGTCTGTGATGAGAAGAATGACAATAACCTTGAACAGTTTTTGAGCAGTGTGTGGTTTAAGAATGGACATTGATGTTTCTTGTTAAAGATATAAAGGTTTGCTAAAGTTTTGTCTCTATTTTTAGGCTTAAAGGTGCGCTGAGTCGTGGTGACTGGTACAAGACCAAAGAGCTCTTGGAGAAGGGAGTGGACTGGATCCTTAATGAGATCAAAGTGTCTGGTCTGCGTGGTAGAGGAGGAGCTGGCTTCCCCACAGGGATGAAGTGGAGCTTCATGAACAAGCCCAGCGATGGCCGGTTAGCTACGCTTTATTTAGCTGACACCGAATGACTCGCGCCGGACTTCCGTGCGGCTTCATGAGCGTTCCTGTTGGTATCGGAATGCCTCGACGCTTCAGCCGTCCTGATCAGAGCACGCTGGTCTTTATCTCTCCTCAGGCCGAAGTACCTGGTGGTGAATGCTGACGAGGGAGAACCCGGCACCTGCAAAGACCGAGAGATCATGCGCCATGACCCACACAAGCTGGTGGAGGGGTGTCTGGTGGCGGGAAGGGCCATGGGAGCGCGCGCTGCTTATATCTACATCCGCGGAGAGTTCTACAACGAGTCCTCCAATCTTCAGGTGAGGTCGTTCACAGGCTCGCGATCTGCAGTAGGATCGAACTGTTCAAAATCCGTGTTGTATTTTTTTTGTCTTCTGAATTTGTCACTTAAAGTAATATTTTTCACATTTTTAAGTTATAGTGAATAGGAACTAATTAAGCAAACTGATTTTTCTGTGACTGCCTTTGTAAAATGCTATTATTATTATTATTATTATTTCTAATAATTCATCTTGTTTGGAGAATACAGTTCAAATATTCAATTCAGTTGTACTTGCATAGCGCTTTTAACAACAGACATCGTCACAATTGTCACTGAAGTATATAAATATATAAGCTTAGCAATCTATAAATGCATCTCTATAGATCTTAAATATTAAGGATGATGTTTAAAGAATTTTTCTGTTCATTGCTTTCTCTCCAGGTTGCCATTAACGAGGCGTACAATGCAGGGCTGATTGGGAAGAACGCCTGCGACTCCGGCTACGAGTTTGACGTGTTCGTGATGCGCGGCGCTGGGGCGTACATCTGCGGCGAGGAGACGGCTCTGATCGAATCCATGGAGGGTAAACAGGGGAAGCCCCGTCTGAAGCCCCCCTTTCCTGCTGACGTGGGTAAGAATGAATTCTGTGAATTTAGTATGAACGGAAACGTTTCCTATAATATGTATGTAGATTGTAGCAGCTTTTGTAGGATCTTTTATCGCAGCATGTCTTTCCTCTTCTCCATTCAGAACATGACCCTAGATTATATTTACTGGTGTGTGTCAGCACCAGACCGAGATAAAGTTAAGTCTTGTTTCTACAGGTGTGTAGCTGACAGGTGAATGCAGCACACAGGTGTTCTGACGTGCTGAGGTGTACGTAGTGTGTAAATTTGATATTTGTTTCCTGTTTTCTTGCAGGAGTGTTTGGTTGCCCAACAACTGTTGCGAATGTTGAAACGGTGTCTGTAGCCCCGACCATCTGCCGTCGCGGTGGCACGTGGTTTGCCAGCTTCGGCAGAGAGAGAAACTCCGGCACAAAGCTCTTCAACATCTCTGGTCACGTGAACAACCCCTGCACGGTGGAGGAGGAGATGTCTATTCCAATGAAAGAGCTGATTGAGAGGCATGCAGGTATGCTACACCTTTTGATTAAATATGACAGACTCCTAACACACCCCTTGTACTGTATAGTGCACTGGGGTTAGTTTTAGTGCGCAGCGACACGTATTCTTCCCGAGTCTCTGTGGGATTTTTCAGGGTTCTCTGGTTTCCTCCAACCTCCAAAAACATGCGGGTAGGCGGATTGACTATGCTAAATTAGCATTAGTGTGTCTGTCGCTCTGTGTCTGTGTGCACGGTGCCAGTACGTATCCTGCCTTGGTATTCCTGGGATACACTCCGGATCCACAGCAACCCTGACCAGGATAAAGTGGTTACTGAAGATGATTGATCCATATATTTCTTGAATCTTCCAAATTTTGAATGTAACAAAGTTTGTAAACATTTGAGTTTATCATGTTCAACAATTAAAGCCTTTTTGTTGATTTTGTTATTGCACTTGATCTAGATCTAGCAACAGTAACCGAACGTGGGCAGAGTTAACAACCTCAATAAAACGTTTCTCTCTTGGCATTGCTGGAAAAAGACAGCCGAGTCAGCAATCTGCGGATTTGGATTTGTAACCTTAACCTTCCCCTCTGCTGCAGGTGGTGTCCGTGGGGGGTGGGATAACCTCTTGTGTGTGATTCCTGGTGGGTCGTCCACACCGCTCATTCCTAAACATGTGTGTGAAGATGTTCCGATGGACTTCGACGGCCTCATACAGGCTCAGACTGGCCTGGGTACTGCAGCACTCATCGTCATGGACAAATCAGTGGGTGGTTGTAGTTTTGTGATGTGAAGTCAGAACTATAGGCTGCAGTATTGAACAGATTGTAGATGCAGTTATTATCCAGCACAAAAAAACTCACTTGGTTGATAACCAGTCAGGATCTTGCATTTTCCCCACCTATGCAAAACATATCTGAAAGCTACTAGCCAGATAGTTACAAGGTTACAAATGGAGGTTTACACCAATAACAGGGAAAAAAACATTTTTAGGTCAAGATTTATAAAATATGGCCTAATGTTCCTCTGCTATTAACATGTTTTAATTTTTAAATTTTCAGTCATGGAGGTGATTTATGGCAAGGTTTAAATATGTCATGGTTGTTTAATAATGCCTTAAAATGATTACGCAGTCATGATTTACATTTTGCGTGCGTCCTTGTGCCACAAATAGTAATTCTTCGTTGTCACTACCCATATCCTGTATGTTTCTGAACTGTTTGAGATGTGAGTGTGACAAACACAACAGTAAAAGAGTTGTATTAAGCAGCGGTTCGGCAGTAGTGGTCTCCACGGTAAAATATCTAATTAGTATGAATTGTAGAGTTTTGGGGGAGGAGTTTCAGAGAGGCCTTTTGTGTGTTCATTTCCAGGGGCATATTGTCTCATAATCCTTCCCTGCTGGCGATATGGCCCTTGTTGGCCCTTTTGTCTTTGGTATTTACCATAGAGAAGTACTACAATATTGTGTAAATGGTCAACAGATAATCTATAGTCAATAACTTCTCCTTAAGTGCTACTAAAGAGTCCATGAAGTTTATATCTACAAAAATTGTCTCTTAACAAACAGTGTTGGAACAGAGCACTGTGCAAGCTGGTGCTTTGTAGGTAGCTGAAACAAACACAGAAAGGGTACAGTAATTTATCCTTGTTTCATTACAGACGGATGTAATCAGAGCTATTGCACGGCTGATTGAATTCTACAAGCATGAAAGCTGTGGCCAGTGCACCCCCTGCAGGGAAGGTAAGGAACTGCACATCAATGGTGGACATGATGCTGTATAATGAATAAACCACGACTGGATATGCTGTTACAAGAAAATAATCAATCTCGGGGCGGCGTGATACGACACAGGGTGAAACAGGGTTTGTGTTAGCACCACAAAGTGGATTATGTGTGGGATAATGTACAGTTAGCTAGTCATTATCATGAAATAAAACACTGATTGGGTGTCCTGAAAGAGTTTGATTTGCAATAATGACTAGCTTGCTGTACGTTATCCCACTTACTCGGCTACTTACTGAAAAAAATCAATGATTTGATACTGATTTAAAAATTATTCCAATTGAAACAGTAGTCTGTTAGACTGTACAATTGGATTCCATGGGGTTTCCTGCTTTTTTTTTTTATTTATTTTTTTAATTTTTTTAAAAGCCACAGTGTGTCATATATTTGCTGATGTTAATTTGATTATAAAAGCAACATAATCATTAACTGTTCTAAGCAACTGGTTTGCCAGTCACAGGCTCCAGAGAGTCAGGCGGGCCCAAAGCCAGTCACTGAGCTCATTTTGTGGGATAAAAAGAGCTAACACATTCTATTTAAGTATACCCACTATTAGATGATAACAGTTATTATACTGATTACAGTTTTTTAATTGATGCCACAGGGTGTCTCGGATGCGCTGACATTATTAATTAGATTATTAAAGCTAGAAAAATATAGCCGACTGCTTTCTGCAGATTAATATGCTTGGACGAGGCCCTCCAAAGTCTATGACCAAAGCTGTTTCCATAGCAACGGTCTGCTATTCAGAACTAACAGACCATGTAGTAATTTCCAGTAACAGTTCTTGTGTATGTCTCTTCCTCTTATATTACAGCAATTTTCCAAAGATTACAATTTGTTATATATTAATGACTAATGTCATGATTTTTAACCATTTGTAGTTACATGTAAAACTGTGGAACATCTATTAGACAAGTTATTTCCTTTCACTTTATACCACATTATACCAAATTGACTAAAAATGCAGCTTGCCATGTAACCAATAATCTCATGAAACCCATCCTTTCTGGTACAGCTGGAAATATTTTGCGAGTCGAGCTGTTGTAGAAACTTAATCAAATACCTTTTGGTTCAGTCTGAGAGTTCATAAGCACTGTGTCAACAGGATATAAGCATTTCATAGAATATAATGTCTTGAAGACTGTCGAGGATGACGCTTTTACGTCATTGGATTGTATTAATATATGGTAATTTTACTTTTTCTCAGGAGTGGATTGGATGGACAAGATGATGTGGCGCTTCGTTAAGGGAGATGCCCGGGCAGCGGAGATTGATATGATCTGGGAGCTCAGCAAACAGATCGAGGGTCACACCATTTGCGCTCTGGGTGATGGAGCTGCGTGGCCCGTACAGGTGCATCACACAACACCTGAACATAAACCATACTACTTATATTAATCATGTTTTCAAATATTTTATTAACTGTTTTATTAAATGATTTGTGTCTAGGGTTTGATCCGTCACTTCCGTCCCGTTATGGAGAGCAGGATCTCAGAGTTTCAGCAGAAACAGCAAGCTCGGGCTTAATCTCCTCTTTCCCCATTTTACCCTAATATTCATTATTATTTAAGAATAAAAGTGCTCTCTCATACTGATATCTGGACTGTCATCACCATCCAGCTTCTGATCCAGTCTAAAAATAACTAATAAAGTTCTGTGAATGATTAGATTGAGCTGTTGTACATGGAAATGTGTCATAACTGCTTAAATATAATGCTGTTTATTATCTTATTTACTGTTGAGCTTTATCTATGTCCATTGCTGAAGTGTGCACAGATCAGTGGTAGTTTCATTTAAAGTCATATTAATACATCCTTTCTCAGTCACAACACACATGTACTGTTGATGTTTATAAAAAAAATCATGTTCTGTATAATCTTAAACTAGATTCCTTGCTAAATAGTAATGAGAGTCGAGTGGAGCCATTTTCTAGTCAGATTCAATGCAGTGAAAATGGTGCCAATGTTCTGGCACACTCATCTGCTTTTTACAAACCTTTAAACGTATTGTTTAATCTAACCTTTAGCAAGTTGATATTATTGCTCATGATTCTGAGCTTGGATATCCAGTACTCGGGTATCCTCATACTTTAGGTCACCGAAGAATACACAAATCTGGAACAAACACAATTCAGATGAAAACCTAATGTGGGAATCATGTGTTTTAACTGTAGGATAATAAACTATACACTATAACATTACATAATTAAGGGAATAAAGTTCTTCCATGCATCCATCCATTATCTATACCGCTTTATCCATCTGGGTCGGTGGGAAGCTGGATCCAATACCAGCATCTTCGGGCGAGAGGTGGGGTACACCCTGGGCAGGTCATCTGTCCACCACAGGGCCAACACAGACAAACAGCCACACACGCACGCATTCACACCTATGGGCAATTTAGAGTAGCCAGTTGACCTAATCTTCATGTCTTTGGACTGTGGGAGGAAACCCACGGATGCACGGGGAAAACATGCAAATTCCGCAGAGTAAGGCACACTGGGTGACCCGCGATCAAACCCAGGACCTTGCCAACAGGACAGTGCTAACCACTGAACCACCGTGCCGCCCGGAATAAAGTTCTTAACATTGATAATGTTTACATAAATTGTAAAGAAATGTGTGTCATATGATTAGAATTGCTATGAATGATCAATACAAAATTAGTTCCATGCTAGCTATGCTGAGGAATGCATAAAATGTGACCCTTTCAGACTTCATTATGAATGATTTGTAGTTCTGACTGTACATCAGAAGTTCACGATAGCATCAGTGGCCTTCACAGAGATTAAAAACTCATTAAGAGCAGAGTGGAAGTGCAGGAATATCTTGTGGGAGTTTACTGACATCTAGTGGTGAAACCGTGTAACTAAAAAAATATTACAAATACGCATTTACATTCAGTCTAAATACATAAATATTTTCAAGAACAACCAGTAACAATTCACATAGCAGTAAGTCACTCAGATCACACCTTTTCCCTATTCTGATGTATGATTTGAACATTAAGCTCTTGACCTGGATCTGCCTGATTTTATGTACTGTGCTGCTGCCACATTATTGACTGATTGGATACCTGCAAAAATGAGCATGTGTACAGGTGCTCTTAATAAAAGGGATGGTGAGTGTATTAATGAACAACATGGTGCGCTGCTGCTATATGGCCTGAAAGTTATTGTACTCAGTCAGTACAGAAGGCCTCGGATGTCCTGCACCCAGTCACTACGGGACCAGTTTTTCATAGCTGCGATCTAGTGGCTAGAATCCAGGTTAGATTCCCGGTCAGGGAAGGGGTGATTTTCTGACTCTTACTCAAACTAACAGCGAGCCTGAGTTTAACTCTTTCATGTCACAAGAGTAATATAAAACTGTCCTTCGAGCCAGATTCAAACCAACATAAAGATGGTTATTCTATTAACCTACAAGCCGCTGACCTGCCAACTGAGCTTTTGAAGACAGTCAGTAATGAAAGTTACATAAATGAGAATCAGTGGCCTTCACAGAGATAGGCACATGAAGAGGATTCCTCATTAAGAGGAATCTAGTGGTGAAGCAGTGTAACTGAAAAAATATTACAAATAGGTATTTACAAACAGTATAAATGTAAATATTGTCAAGAACAATCAGCAACAATTTAGGATAAAAAAAAGTAATGTGGAAATCATGAGTTTTAACTGAAGTGTAAAAATAATAATGTCATAAATAGAATAAAGATCTCAACATTAATAATGTTCACAAAAATTCACAAAAAAAAATCAGTTAAGGTTGATACAAAATAAATTAATGTCATGAATTAAAAAAATTCATTGTAGCCACTCCGAGGAATGCGTTTAATGTGGCCGTATTGACTTCTCTGGTCTGTGAAGAAATGCAAGAATGGATTTTCAGCATATTGCTTTTTAGGTTAAAAAATAGTTGAGAATTTAGTAGATCTAAATTTACTACTAGTTTGCAGGATGTTTTGCAAAATTATTTACTTCTTATAAAATATTGGAAAAGTCGAAGTCGCTTTTATAGATGCTTTTGGACAGAATGAATAAAACATTAATTAACCATTGAAAGTACAATATCCATTGACAACAAGAAAGACAGGGGCGGAGCGGCAAACATTGAGTCAAGAAAAGATGTCAGAAGAGCTGACGATCGCTAGATGGTCTGAAAGTTACAGTGCTCAGTCAGGATAGAGAGCCTAGGATAGCCTGCAACAGGTCACTACAGGATAGTGCACTCACTCACCTCCCTACCTGGGGAGTGCAACATGTCTACCTGGGGAGTGCAACATGTCTACCTGGAGGAGACAGCATGTCGACCTGGGGAGAGACAGCATGCCTACCTGGGGAGTGCAACATGTCTACCTGGGGAGTGCAACATGTCTACCTGGGGAGAGACAGCATGTCTACCTGGGG
>JAQQZR010000021.1:9836767-9852234 GCA_030068235.1 Notoglanidium macrostoma | reverse complement strand
AACGCCCTAACTGTATTTACTGACCCTAACATTTGGGACTGAACGTGGCAATGCCTCGGTATACTGTTAGCGTAACCAAGCGTGTTGTGAGAAGCCAAAACTGTCTTTTACGCTGGAATTCTCTCGCTGGTCTCGTTTTGGCTGAATGCGCTAAAATCACAGACAAGGGGCTTCATTGACGCGTGCAGTTGCACAGTTTTGTTTTGCCGGCAATTATATTGTCGTGTTTTTATTTTCATATTATATAAATTATAACGTCATGTCTGTGACAAGTACACCGAGGACTTTACATACGAAAGCATTTGTATGCAAATATACATACATTATCTCTCTCACACACCCACAAATGCATCAACATACATATGCACACATCTAATCTCAGTTTAGGCATTCTCACTTAGACACACACACACCACACTCTCACAGGCACACACACACACACCACACTCTCACAGGCACACACACACACACACCACACTCTCACAGGCACACACACACACACACACACACCACACTCTCACAGGCACACACACACACCACACTCACATCAACCTGCTCTCTCACATACACTCATTCTCTCACACATGCTCTCCTCATAAACACACACACACACGCACTCTCGCACTTTTTGGTTATGCTTTAGCTCAAGTCCTGAAAGGCAGTGTCATCAGTTTTACCACACAGCTGAAAGAAATCCCGAGACACGGCTTTACGATCTTTCTTCTACAAGTTACGAAACAAGACTTAACATTCGCAAATTCTCTTGCTAACACACACACACACACACACACACACACACACCCCATAGGAAAAGACCACCCCCCAACCCCCCTAGAGTTACAGGATGCACCACTACTGAGAGGAGAAACGAACACGACCGTGAGGAGAACTAATATCTAGGTGTTTTTTTTTTGTTTTTTTTGTTAAACTCTGATGTACACCAAATTACACCAGAGTTGAAACACCCCCCCCCCAAAAAAAATGCATTCAAATGTACATCATCTCCTGAAAATGTTCTGAACGGTGAACAATGAGTACAGTTTTACCTTTGTCATTCATATCTAACAGCCTGATGGACTCGGGCTCGGGGGGGGGGGGGGGGGGGGGGTTTAAGAGCTGGAACCTTAAAGCAAGCTCAGGTTTAAGATATACGAGCGCTACACACACTACTACAAATCTCAAGCAAAAAAAATAGAGAGAGAGAGGAGGGGTAGAGGGGGCAGGAATAAAGTCTTAAGCAGGAAATGATCACAGCTGCCACCATATTAAAAGATGCTACAGTTTGCTTTCAAATTCGCTTCAATCACAACAAGCTCAAAAGATGATCTAGGAGAGCCATGCAAACTAAATTTGTTGATGTATTTAAAACAAATATATTTTATACATTCACTCATACCCAGTTAAAGAACAAAGTGATTATTATTATTATTATTATTAACAATAACCTGGCAACAAACAAAAGTATGATTTTATGCTTTGCACGCATATGTCTTCAACTGAAGAGGGAATCAACCTCAAAATACGCAAAATGGCCTGCAAATGTGTACACACCTCACTCTGTTCCTGCGTGATGTTTTAGACCCCTGCCATTTACCACGCGCGCACACTATTTTTCATTCCTTTTATTCTTGGGATTAAAATCTAATCTGCATCAAGACACCCAAAAAAAAATAAAATAAAAAAAAATAAAAAAAACCCACCGGTATTAAGCAACTTAGGCTAGGAATGTTTTTTTCCTCTTAGAAAACATTAGAAACGTTAAAAAGGCTCGAGTCTCTCTCTCTCACACACACGCATTTTTAGCTGCCATGACTTATTGCAATGATGAACTACGCATGAACAAGTATCCTCCAGAGCCTTTGATAAAATTCTAGATAATTTAGTGCCAGCGATTTCTAGCGATATTTCGCGAACAAATTAATTTCGAGCACCAAATCGTTTTTTTTTTTTTCCAGTTTGGTGCGATTCTTGAGATTTACACTTCACAGCCCAGGAAGACATGAACACCTTATGTTGTCCCTTTGCATGAAAGTGTGATCCTAATGTGGAAACTACGCTTCTTTAACTGTAAAGTAGCACCACTACGGCTTGAACACAATCTCTAGAAACTGAAAGTAAATTGTTGTATCTAATGGAGTAAGGCACTTTAGTGAGTAAGGAAAAAAAATGCTTCTGGATCTGGCAGGTTGTGGCCTTTAAGCTAATATTCCTTGAGCAGACGCAGCATTTTGCAGTATTTATAAGATTCTTGTTTGATTTGTTTCATCCAGCTGAGAGAGAAATCCTTCAAATCATAATAGTCATGCTAAATATCCACTCCAGACTGACCTTTTATTATTATTTAACAAAAAAACAAGGCTGCTGTTACTCATCTATCCGAAGTAGGCCTTTTTTTGTCTGAAGTGAACTCAGGAATGTACATTTTGTTCATCATGTGTCGTTTTTTTTTTGCGGTGCAAAGCATCATACATGTTCAGCTCAGCCAGTGATACAATCCTTGACGAATTTTTGAAATTAAAAAGTAAACACAAAGATACCACTGGACATTCAGGGCCCAAATGCTGGTGTGTGTGTGTGTGTGTGTGTGTGTGTGTGTGTGTGTGTGTGTGTAAAAGCTGTTATTTGTGCAAAGCCAGGTTTGTCCTGAGGAGAGCAAGCATACAAGCTGTTACTTTCAGACCCTAGGGGGGTGAAGGGAGGGGGGTTGGGGTGGCTGGGGGGGTAGGCAAAAGGTGCAAAATATTCGAGCAGATTCATATAGCTGAACTGAAAATGAAAAATTCTTCAATAATATTAGGATATGCTCTCACACACACAAACACCACCAACATTCATCCATCACCATTTCCACACAGCTTCATCGTGGCACCGACTTGTCCAGTTCTGGCGGTACTTTAGGGTTCGTCGGGCGTTTCCTGCTCTTCTGTCTCATCGTTTGTCGAGTGGAACTCTGCCACGTACAGACTTTTATCAATGTTGCCGGGGATGGGCTTGATGTCAGTCACCAGCTGGTCCTCGATGGCTTTCAGGTTGAAGCGATCCTCCGCTGTGATCAGGTTAATGGCCAGACCCAGGTGGCCAAACCTCCCTAAAACAGACATGAGTTTCCATGACAACTTCTACAGGTTCCTAAAGACCAGCGACTCTGTAGATAAACGATAAAACTAAAGGAGTTTGCTTTTGTCATTTGTCACCTGAGCGCCCGATGCGATGCAGATACGTCTCGGCATTCTTCGGAAAGTCGAAGTTGATGACCACGTTTACTGCCTGGATGTCAATGCCTCTCGTGAACAAATCTGTTACGAACACAGGTTCACTAAACGAGGTGCGATCAAGTGTTATTCAAGTCATAAACAGAACCAGTTTACACAAAGACATCAGGGATGACATAAAACATTGCTATAATGATTATTGTGTGGCATGTTTTCTTGGTTTGTCCGAGTTTAAAATGACATTAAATGGGTAACTTGTGTTTGCTAGCTGTTTCACGTAGTAGTTTATTAGCCTGGTGTAATAGCTCTGAGAGACCACAAGGGGGAGATGTGACAGATCCAGTAGATACTGTATAAATATGGCTTCAGCGAGCGGATATTCCTTATAGGACACGGTGTGTAGTTTTAACAGAAGTGTGAAGTTGGCACCTCATATGATGAGGTGAATAAAAGGATTTTGGTTCATTTGTGCATGCAAAGTAAAAATTCGTGCTCACAAATTGTTTATAATTTATTTATTTATTTATTTATTTTTTAAAAAGAGAAATTCACCGTTAAATCTTTTAACAATGCGATGTCAAACAGCACCACATTAAGACTCCAAACACACCTGATTCATTTATGCACGCAAAAATAAATGTGTGTTATGTCGGTTAGTCACGTAACGTGTATTAAAACATTTAATAGTGAATTTCTCTAAAACTGTTTGAGCTAGGCATGTAACGATTCACCCAATTCACGAATCGAGTTTGCCAAGTTAATTGATAGTTGTGAAAAGAATGTATAGAAAATTAATAGAAACTTTTATTACCAAAACATGCAATATTTATTTTCCTAATCTTTACCAACTTCATCAAATTTTCCTTTTGTTACATAAAATATACAACATAAACTTTAGCTTTTTTTTAATAACCAACAATAATTTACGAACATTTGTAAAGGTTTGAGTGTAAAATATAATAGTCTATTAACTAAAATAATCATTTTATTAAAAAAAAAAAAAAAAAAAAAAAATATTAGATTATTCTTAAAAATAAAAAAAGCTTACATATAAAACAACTTTGATTTCTTGTTGAATCAGTTTGTAACATTCATGGCACAAAAAGATCTGCATTTGTGTGCGTTTTTGCGGCATTAGAGCTGCGTTACTTCCGCCTACTGTGACATCACGTGTATTCCTGCTGTTGTAGGTTATTGAACTCTCTAAATAATGCAACTACAGCTAGGAAAGTCTGATTAATCACATTTATTTTTTTCCATCTATTCAAATCGTAATAAGTTTATATCGCGTTTAATGTGGATGCTGCCTTAAATTCATCTATGGCTGATCTGAACTTTCACATTGTTTATTCAGGTCACGTTAATTGTATTCACACACTATACAATTAAATTCAGTATCAATGGGCTTTTTGGGGGGAACAGACAGATGAATTATATAGACAGGCAAGCCTACCTGTGCAGACCAGATTTCTGCACAACCCGTTTCTGAAGTCATGGAAAACACGGTTCCGGTATTCCTGAGCAAAAAGAAAAAAAATTCCAGTTCCAGGTCGACCGGTTCATGATCAGAGCACGATCAGATGTGTTAATTCCTTAACCCACCTGCATCATCTTGGCATGGATATAGAAACAGGAATAGCCCAGCTGGGTGATTTTTTTGGCCAGCAGTTCCACTCTCTGAGTCGAGTTGCAGAATATGATGGACTGATTGATTTGCAGCTGTGGAGATTAAAAGAAAAAACATGGAGGAACACCTGGATATGGCAGATAAACTATTGCTCATGTTTTTAATCAAAATTAGTGCACGTGTTTACCCTGGAGAAGAGTGTGTTGAGGCAGTGCACTTTCTGCCTCTCAGTAACATAGGCATAGTACTGCGTGATGCCCTTCAGCGTCAGCTCTTCCATCAGATTAATCTCATAGGGCTTCCTCAGATGCTTCGCCTGGAAGAAGGGAAGCACGTTAATCACAGGGCGGCTGTAACTAGAGTGGCATGACCGCCCATTTCTAATCTAATTTACCATGAATTTCTGCACACTGATGGGAAAGGTAGCGGAATACAGTAGAATCTGTCTGTTCTTGTCCAGGAAGCTGATGATATCCTCAATGATCACCACAAAGTCCTGGGAGAGCAGCTTATCAGCCTGACAGAGGCATGAGTGGGAAAGAAATCATTAAAAGAACAGAAGTTTATACATGCTACTAGGCCTATCCATTAATTAAATCATGAACCAGTCGCGTTATTCTGACTTTACATGCATATCACGATGACTCACCTCATCCATTACCATAATCTGAACTTTATCCACTTTCGCTACCCCCTTCTTGATCAAGTCCAGTATCCTGCCTGGTGTAGCAATGACAACATGCACTACAAGAACACACAGAACACAAAAGGAAAAGAACACACTGTTACTGAAAGGCTTCCGTGCCCATGCTCATCTTCTTTACAACCTGAATGTACACAGATCTGGGCTTAATGTGGCGTAGCTTAACAATATTTACAGACATATTACAAATTACAGAGAAAACTCTTCTTGTTCAAACCCGTTTTGCTTGGCCATCACTGGTTTTTAATCAAATAAAAGCTCAGTATTCAATTTATTTATTATTTGTAGACATAAGATGGGAAATTTGTAGAACAGAACCAAATAATAGTCAAATGTTTTAAAGTTGAAATGTCTAGATAACAAAAAAGAAATTTTGTCTGTTTGTGACTTTATTTGAAGCATGTTGATGGCATGATCGCATTGAAGATCTGAAAATGTAAAGTGCAATGGAAATGAATGTTAATATAAATGCATATAGATACAGCTACCTGGCCAGAATGCTTGTTTATGAGGACATGCCTCCTGCCAGTCATTTTATAGACACTTTATGGGCCAATGTAGATTCTGGGGCGGAGCGTTGTGAACATGAGGGATCGGGGTGGCGGTGGGATCAAGGATTTAAACAACAAGCGATCTACCTAACCTTGGAAAATCTGGATTAATCTTACCTAAACCAAAGGAAGTTGTTAAATATTTGCTTTAGTCAGATTACCTAATCTAGTACCCTGAATGCGTGTGAATGGTCCCAGGGGCAAAGTTGGTGTTTCTAATTAAGTTTATCATTTGACTACCACTCGTATTTATCTGAGTTTATAAGCAGTGTGAGCCCAAGAGATCACATGTCTTTTGTAATCTTTACAAGTCACTTTGTTTAACAGGGTCTTGTTATTACGCGTGTAAATGAGATCAAGTTGTGCAAAGGATTCAAAAATGAAACTCACACAAAGGTTGAATGGATAAGTTTGAAGGGTTTAAGTTTCTCATTATTACCGATCTCATCCAGACGCATGATGTCATCTCGCAGGTTTGTTCCTCCAGTGGTGGCCATAACTTTGACTCCACCAAGATGCTTACTGAGCTGAATGCTGATCTGGCTGACCTGTAGTGCGAGTTCACGAGTGGGCACCATTACTAAGGCTAGAGAGAGGGGGGGAACCAAAACAGATAAACATTTTAAAACAGGTTCAGAATTAAATTTTTCATTGACAGACTTCGTACTAAATATTTAGCAATAAACCTGCCATTCTAAGGTTAACCTCTATAAACATAATACAAATTTGAGCTATGGCCTCAGCACAAATGTTTTTTTTGGGGGGTGGCTAGTTTGGAAACCAGGTGCAGAATTTTTTTTTTTTATATTACATATTTCGACAATAACGTATAATAGAGGGAATCCACATGAAGTCACGGAAGCAAACACAAAAAAACAGATCTAAAATGGGAACGAGCTTTTGTGCGATTGACTGTACAAAATGACTGAACAAGAATTCGGAGCAATGGTTTTCAGACTGCTGAAAGTGGGGAAATAAAAAAATTTAAAAAAAAGGCGGCAAAGGGAGGCAGCCTTCACAAATATTCAAGAAAAGGCCTATTTGTTATTAACTTTTTTAAATAAAGAGTAATATTTTAGTTAGCATGCTTTTACATTTTACTCCAACCTTTACAAATGTTTGAAATAATTATTGTTGGTTAAGATGATGAAACAATTTTATATCCAAGTCGATAAAGAATAAAAAAAAAATGGTGCATTCTTTGTTAACATGCGTACTGAAAGATTTGATCAAAACCCCCTCCCCAATTCTCAACATAAAAGTACGCAAAAAGACCTACAGCGAAGGTCTACAGCTTTTGCCTGACAGGCGCCCTCATGTTGGTCACTGCTGAAAAGACCAAACACTTTGAGAGTCAGAACACTGAAAAATGTCATCCATGTGGATATTATACCACCGCTTTGTAAATGGATTATCAAATGTACAGTTGTGCTTTTTTTTTTTTAACTCTATTTATTGCTACAGAATCATCCAAAAATCCACACTGTCCCATACCATCCTAAAACCTAAAATGGTGGAATTTTCTTCTCTTTTTTTTTTAAAGCCATCAGCTTTTTTTAAAGCCATCAATCACACGATCATGCTATTTAACATGGAAAAACCTAGTCCTTGGACACAGACATCATGCTCTAGGTACACAGGAGCTGGTTGATCTAAAACAGAAGCGTCATCACTTTACCCTGGATATAGTCTTTCTTCAGGTCTATCCTCTCCAGCATGGGAATCAGGTAGGCTCCACTCTTTCCCGTCCCATTTTTGGCACGAGCCAGGATGTCACGGCCAGACAGAGCGATGGGGATGCTCTCCTCCTGAAAGCATGAGAAAGAACAATCATCAACTGTTAGAAGTGTAATTGGTGTCTCAGACACTTCAATGCACAAACACTATATTATTCACCTGGACTGGGGATGGTTTCTCCCAGCCCATTTCAAAGATCCCCATGAGTAACTCCCTCTTTAAGCAGTAGTCTTCAAACTCATTTCCCTTTGTGGCGGTCACATCCTTCAGGGAGATAAAGAGGAATTAATTGCAGTTAAGCATGCAGAGAGAAAATAAACACGCTAGTCAGATTTTTATATGATGTCACCACGTCTTGGTGACTGTTGAGATCGCAAAAATGACATGCTACCCCAATGGGTTTATTTGAGAGGGTAAGAAATTAAAATATGAACAAAACAGGACTGTGAGAGCGTGTAAAACACGCCTTCATCCTATCCTGTCCAGACAGGGCTTAAAGTACATGTTCAGACATTTTATTTTTGCAGTGTTAAAAATACCCAGACACGTATTGAATTTTGTGTGCTCTTAGGTATTACATTACACTTAGTCAGTTGTCACTTCCACTTGCCCAGTGTGCTAGCTCAAGAATGTAGTGTGGAACATCTTTTAAGATCTTATACTTTATCGTAAGAATCCTGCAGCTTGTGTAGGACTTACTGAAGTTTTCACTCTATTGTCTTTGGGTGGAAGATGCAGGCTCTTTTTCCAGTCTTCGCCAAACCTGGGACAGAATGAACAGTTCAGAACGACATACACAGACGGTTAGACAAAGAATTATTTTTTGTTTATACTAATGCACAATGCTTTACTCCATTGCTGGAAATGTCTCACCTGATTCCAGGTCCGTCCTGAGAGTCTGCAGCAGGTTTTTGGCCTCCGGTAGAAACTCTTGCAAATGGATTGCTCTGAACAGTAGGTCCTGATTGAGAGCTAAGCCCTCTGAGCTGCCCGTTCTGCTTGCTCATCCCCATGACAACAGCGCCTACGTTCTCCATCTTTGCAGTAGCCATCAAGTCTTACCTTCTTCTTCTTTACTTTATCAAAAGTTCACCAGATACCTTTATCGCTTTTTGTACTTTTGTTTTTTCTTTTTTTTTCCTTTTTACAACTGGTCTATAAAAGTTCTAATAAAACAATTTACAACGCTATAATAGAATCTCAATTAGGTTGTTTAGCATTTACAAACATACACATCTATGTACAGGTACAGTGCAACCTCTTCAAAGGAGAGCCACTGACGTCACAGGAATAAACACAAAAGCTCTTCCAAACGAAGAGAAATTTCCATTTATATGCATAAATATAATACACCTGCTCAGAGTATAGAAAATTATACGCCTGCAGGTTGGAGAAAATACGAGTCCTGCAACAGAACAGCGAAAAATGTTTCTCTTCTAATCAGGAAGTTCAATATCGCTCAAATTGTGTGTGTGTTTGTATTGTCCTGAAATTATATATACTGGATCAGGTGACCTTTCCTTCACAGTTTCACTATTTTTGTCCCCAAGAACAAGCAAATGTCAAATCCTTGGTGATGGTGATTCAACGCAACATCCAATATTGAAACGTATTTGTTTATTTGTCTGAAAATGGTCTCTCTGGTCGCTCAAAATCCATAAAGCATAAAGTAGCGCTCTCCAGAGATGGACGTCCAAAAGCGGTTTCCGTACAGCACTCCAGCGTCCAGCTCCTGCTTTTATAGTGTGTATGGAAGTGGCTTTTTTTCCCCCCAGTGTGGTCTTCCAAGTAGACCTGCAATTGGGGAAAAAATAAAAGCACAATGAGCATTGTAGCAAAATAACGAAACACACCCAATCCGTGCTGTTCCACATAAACCAGGATGGATTGGGATTTAAATCAGGAAGTCGAGATTTGAAAGAGGAAGCTAAATATAGAGAACAGCGAAGAACATTTTAGAAGATTTCTCACAGCCACCTTCATCCATGCCTGTCAACTTTAACGACAACTTTATCGGAGAGACACTTTTGCTGCCAGAGTTACGTCGTACATGTTCGAGCCGAGGTTTTCGATCACTAGACGTCCTACATGTCTGAACAACATGATATTAATTACTCTTACTGATAGAGAAGCTCCAAAGGTGTATAAAGACGAAATCATATACGCAGTAGCCGTGTTTTCATTAACTCGATTTAAATTAGTGAGGCAAGCAAAAAAAAAAAAAAAAAAAAGTGTAATAGGAAAACTCATATCGTGAAAAAGGTTTTTTACATACTGTACAAGAGGTGGTTTTCCAGACGATTCAATTAAGCAATATTTTGCAAAATTGAAACGGAAACATTTTTTTGCATTTGAGTCAAATGACATGTCACCAAGTGCAAATATAAACGCAAACATTCTGAAAAAAAAAAAGAGCATTCTAAGAGCTATCACGAGAGGAGAAAACCCAAATGTAATCACTCAATGGAAACAGACCATTTGCAAATTGTTGAAATTTTTAAAGTATCACTTCTATTTTGCATAAACCTGCAAAAAAATAAAAATAAATAAATAAAACCCAGCCAGTCTGAAGTAGGAAGACATGCCATTGTTCAAAATAAACTCCAACCATTTTTTCCACCAACAAACCAAATTTGCTGCTAACTGTAAAGTGAAGTATAAAATTATTGCTTTTAATCGCATACCTATACTATTCAGAACACACTAAGGTACAAAAGCACCATATTTTTAAACGTAAATAAAACCTAAATGTATTAAAAACAAAATAACACAAAGGACCAGAGTGCACCTGTTTACTGTAGGACTGTATTAATGGTTAAATATGAATATCCCAAACTATAAACATTATTTATTTTGAACCCTTGAACTGGACAAAACATTAGTTAAGGTATTTTGTCACTGCAAACTAAATCTAATTTAGTGAGGTAGCTGGAAGCCATTAGCTGCTAAACTGCCCTAATGATAGCTAGCTAAAAGGTTTAGGGAGATGCATTTGTAATTATAACTCGAGTAAACACGGTTTGACGAGAAAAGTTGTCAAACGAGTCCGTGAGTGAGCAGAAAACGCCGGAGAAATCTGCTAGTCAAGGGCTAACATGCTAACTACATCGCCATTCTGTCAGCGTGACGTATTCAAGCTGTGAGGATTGCACGAGCGCTAATGCTATGTTTATCAAGACAACAAGTCTAGCTTTCGACAATATCAGCGACACACACTTACCCTTCACTCACCCTGCTGATGGGTTTTTCTGTATAAATCAGTTCAACCGCGTCAATAACGATAATGTTTTCAAAACGGACTGAATTCACTTAATATCCACTCGTCTTTTGTTGTGCTTCTTAACAACATGGTCGACCTCTCTCTTAGTCGCTGCTCTTTACCGATAGAGAGCGAGAGAAATAAGCTACACTGCCATCTACAGTCTGGAAGATCTTACATTTTCCTCATGAAATCTTAAGGAAATAAACCTCAGATGTCCACATGACGCAAATACGATTCAGTATTTGACGATATCATTGAATCTACTGCGATACAGTACGATACGAAAAGGCGATGACTCGATATCTGATATTGAAACGACACAGTTGTGATCCTTAAAGCTCCACTATGTACAACCCGATTTCCAGAAAAGTTGGGACGTTCCTTAAAGCTGAATAAAATGAAAACTAAAAGACTTTCAAATCACATGAGCCAATATTTTATTCACAACAGAACGTAGATAACATAAATGTTCAAACTGGGAAATTGTACACCTTTATCCACTATATGAGCTCATTTCAAATGTATGTTTTTCTACAGGTCTCAAAACAGGCGTCTCCTCTTCTTTTCAAAACAGTTTGATGACGTCTGGGCATCGAGGTTATGAGTTTCTGGAGTTTTGGTGTTGGAATTTGGTCCCATTCTTGCTTGATATAGGTTTTATAGGTTTTACAGTGTTATTTAGCACAGAAAAAGCAAAGGAATGAGAATGCATGTGCATGGAAGTATGCTACGGACACCTGCGCCACCGTGTGCTTTAATGCTTGGAAAGGGAGGAGTAAGAGAGGGGCATTTGGTTTTTTGAATCCTGCATAGTTGGCTTTAAAGACAGCAATTCAATATACAGGGTGTGTCACCCCAGAATGAGTCCAGCTGGTCAGAAAATACATACAATACATTTCAATACATAAGGCATTATAAGTACATTATAAGTACATTATTCGAAGAGACCATTGAGTCTGCGACAATACAACACAATATGATCTCCATTCTTCAGGCAGCAGTCTGATATTTGAAGAAAGCACAGAATCTGCTATAATACAAGAAGATATGATTTGATTTTATAGCATTCGATGGATAGATTATCAACTTTGTTTCAAACCTGGGGTAGGCCTACTGTCAATCCACGAATGATGTAGAAAGACTTTTTTAATCATCTTCCTAGCCTATTTACAACATAAAAATTTTTTTGAATGATCTCAGACACATTGAAGTCAAAGTTCCTTCTCTGCTGAGTTACACAGAAGTATCGTCAACTTTCCTAATAAGTGAGAAAACAATACGGACATGAAATTGGAAAGTATGGAAAAGGAACTGATGAATGTCTAGGAATCAATTCAAAGCACTCCTGTGGATGAAGATAATAAAGGTGAGGTAGAAAAAAAGATTGTTAGACGTGATTAAGAATGAGGCAAAAGAGTCTCTGTGCACTGTAAAAGATTAAAGAAGAGAGTGAAGAAAAGAAAATTGGAAACGGGCAGAGTTAGTCAGTGGTGTAATAAACAAAGAGACACAACACTGAGCTTGATGTTGAAGGTGATGTTGAAGCCTGTTTGGAAGCATGAATATATACCAGATTAGGTGATGCCGGAGCTAAATCAGAACTGTGAACTTGGCAAAATGTTTGTTAAGGAGTTGGAATCACTGGAATGCAGCTAGATAAGACCCTATGAAGATTCATCACAATGTTTTGGCTAAAGGATGGAACTGAGATGGAGGACAGATTTTAGACTCACTTCTCTTCTCAGCGTAACCCATCGGCCATTTTCAAGAATAGTGTTTGCATAACAGACATAAAGATCATCATTAGTTAGCATCACGCTGTGGCTTGTGCTATGAAACAATAAACATCTCAGTGTGTCCTGCCTCAAGACAGTGAACTATGAATGTTTCTACTTCCATGTTGAAAGTGAAGAAGCGTGGGCATTATGGACATCATGGATTACAGCCCAAGACAGGGGGTTTATTAATCAGGTTTCCATTTATTATTTCTGTTTAACAGAACAGTGAAATAAAATTGAATAACTAGAATATTGTTGTGGATTATAAGGTGATATTATACAAATAATTAAAAGGAGTGTTACTTGTGTAACTGGAATACTTATATAATAAAAATCCTTTACTGTATGTGTAACATCACACCAGTTCAGGACATTCCTCCTCCACACCAGGCTCCACTTTTCCAGTCTACTCATTACTTTTGAAAGACACTTTGCAAAGTCTTGCCTCCAATTCAGTGTGTAAGTTCACATTTTTTCCCCTTATCTTTGTGTTTTGACCTTTGGCCTGATTTATGATGGTGGTTTTGGATTGAGGGATTTTGCTGCTAAATCTCCAGCACATGGAGCCTCAAACTTAAGCCAAGTCTTGTGTACTACATAAACTGTCAGAAATTGTGTCAAAAGACTAGTACTTTGCTTACTTAGAAAAATCAGCCTGGCAAAATTAAACACTACAGCACAATTATGGAAAATTTAAGGGGACAAAAATGAAATAGTTTTTTTTCTTTCAACTTACTTAATTTAATTTTCTTTTTATTTTATCACCTTCTTCTTCTTCTTCTTATTATTATTATTATTAAATAGCAAAATAAATTTAAATAGTTTGGTATAAAATACTGGCTGTGTTAATCATGGCAGAGGAACAGATGAATGGCACCATACCGTTTTACATGACTTACAGAGTGTTAAGCAGCGTGTAGCCCCCTACAGTGCTGATCATTCAAATAGATCGTTAATTAGCGAATGTTCTGTTATGTTTGACAAAAAAAAACAAAAAAAAACAAAACAAGCAAAAATGCCAAAGACTGTGTTCAAAGCATATTCAAAAAGCTATTTATTAGAAGTGAGACAGGAATAAGCATTCCGGAACACTTGAAAAATGTGAAATACAAACATGAGGTTAGAATTAAAAATAAGTGATTAGAAATAAGTGGCTGTTATAATCCTGTTCAGTAGTAGCAAAATACACCAGATTCATTATTAATGATATACCAAAGCTGCAGTGCCCTATACAGAAGAGGACCAGGGCCATGAAATAAATTTCAGAGAATTCTGAGTTCTGACTTTTTTCCTCAGTTTTATCTCAGAATTCTGACTTTTTTTTCTCAGAATTCTCTGAAATTTATTTCACATGGCTCTGATCCTCTACCGTAGCCCTTAACTCCTTGGGTATGCATCCAAGTTGTATAATTCAGACATGTTAATATTGTTATGTTATATGTTATACATTAATTAATTAATTAGTCAGTTAACAATTCAGACATCTTGTGCAACAGCCTTCCTCAAAACCATCCAAATGAAAGCACCTATTGCATTTGCTTTCAATACATTAAAAACCCACAAAGCTACAGAGATTACTTTTAAATTAACTGTACACAAAAAAGTTAAACTCTCCAAGCTGAAGAGTTAATATCAGATTTACACATTGCACATTATACATCAATGTCTTACATGAGAAGAGGCAGTTTGGCCTTCCAAGACACTGAGTTAGCAAAATGCTATATAAACTTTGGGCCTCATTAATCATTTATCTTTTATGTTTAAGGAAATATTAGTAAAGTGCGAACATTTTGCGCAAGTCAAACCAAACTAAAATTTTCAGACTGAGGTTTCAACAAGGCTCGCTTTTGTGTTTGTGTTGGCTCGCTCTCTTTATTTTTCATGTTCTTTAATTAATATCAATATTTAAAAAATAATTAGTTTTTACAAACTCTTCTCAGGGCTCATACGGAATATTTATGAATTAATATGATCATAATCAGCTTGATCCATGAGGCCCAATGAACATATTTTTTTACAGATTCAACCTGAACTGTGTGTAAATATTGTAGCTCACAAGGCCACACAAGAGGGGTGGCATCTCATATTAAAGTTTTTCAGGTTGTGAATGCCACTCAATCACAGAAAATCACACATCATCTTAAAACCTACAATCACCAAGAGTGGTTTAAATAAATGCTATTGTGAATAACATTTCAAGGCAATAAGTTTACTAGTAAAGGTTGTGTTCAGGTTTGGTTGCTAAGCAACTGGAATTGAAAAATGGCTAATTATAAAACAAGGGCACTTAAATTGCATAATTTATATACTTTATAATTGCATAAAAAATACTTTTTTTGCTTAAGGTAGAATCACAAGTGCACCAGCAGAAATGTATCACCACAGCTATCCATGACTGGGAGTCACAGCAGTAAAAGTAGCCATGATCTCTGATACAACATTTCCACCAACAGGTAACACTGCACAACAATATTTTTGAAAAGTCTTGCTTCCTGAAAAGTTGTTGCTGATTGTGACAGTTACCTACTGGGTTGCACAAATATAGTTTTGGTTTTACTGCATCACGTAGGAACTCTGAGAAATAGACATTTATATGT
>JAQQZR010000021.1:9807085-9835339 GCA_030068235.1 Notoglanidium macrostoma | reverse complement strand
TGTTTGGATACAAATATAAGAAAAAATCATGACAAAACTGAAGATTTCTCTGAAACGGTACATGATGGGTAAATTTTAATGTGATATTCGTGATTAGCAGCCAAAAATCTAAAAGAAACAGCCAACAGTGTTCAAGAAGCAATAACTTTGTTGTGCAGGGTAATGGTTCTTGAACCAGTTCCGTTCAGGATTATTTGATGTCAGCTAGTGAACCAGCCCATTTTTCCACAAGTTCTGAGTGGAACCGCTGTAATCAATGATGCGTCATCAGCGGTGAGCGCTGCACAATGCACAATGGAAATAAACAGTAGTAGCAAATGATGCATTGATAACCTGCAAGCTTTTATTCTGTTATTGCAAATATTTGTCCGATTTATTCTTTTCCATTACGTTCTCCATTGCTGTTTCCTCTCCAAACTAAGGAGTACTGATGTACTCACTGATGTACTGGTGTACTGATGTACACACTGGAAAAACCAGCTATCTTTTGGTTCCGGGAACCAACTTTTCAAGTTCCGAGCCAGTTAATTTTTCGTCGAAATATTCGGAAAGGTTCAAAATTTGTTGCAGAACCAGAAGAGAACCCATACCCTGTTGGTGGAAAAGGGGTAAGGATAGAAGGGATGGCAAAACACAAAGTCCTGAAATACAGGCCCCTCCATATGTATTGGAACAGCGACACAATTTTTTTTGAAAACAATGTTTTTTCCCCTCTGTACACCACCACAAAAGATTTGGAAAATAATGGCTGTAATACCCAAATGGTTAATGCAAAATTTTTGTTAAACCCCTTGAATTAAGTCGACACTTCAATCACATCTTGATGGCTTCTTTTCAAATACACCGTGGTGGTGTACAGAGGCAAAATTATGAAAATTGCATCGCTGTTCCATTACTTTTGGGGGGGATTGTATTTGAAATTACCAAAGAGGCACATGTTGTGAATTTGTAGAATATTACGAAATAACACAATGTTAATTTGTTCTTTCAACTGCACAGTAAACACAGTCTCTCTTTTGCAGTACTTTCACAGTGCTGAGGTTCCTAACCTAAATTCTTCAAGTTACAACATGGAGGTGTGCCATTTTGAGGTATCTTTAGTCTAATGAACTGTGTTTTTCTAATATTTTTCCTCACAATTCCTTACATTTTTTCTTACCCACCTCTTGCCGTCTCATAATGCTGCTTTGTCTGCTTATTAGGACTATTTAATGTGATCATTAGGCCTATTCGATGAAAGTTTTTTGCTGTGTGTCTTGCTCAAAGACTTCCCTGATTCGTGCTACACAAATGTCCGATGCATCCTTAGTCTCTTTGCAGAGATGTGATAGGATGAGGAAGCCGTGTGGGATGTCCTCCACGACGGTCAAGGTCACCGGTTGGTCAATGCTCTTCAGCTTTTTGGCAAACATCACAGAATCATCCAACAGAGCATCCAAAGCTGAAGCCTACAGAAGATAATGGTCAATGATGAACAGTCCATTTCTTTCCTCTATTTATTTCTTGCAGTGGTTATGCTTCTGATTATTGGATTCATTACCCAGTCTACTGTATATAGACTACATACAGAGAACATTAACATTTGTAAGCCATACCCCTATTAAAATTGCAGGTGTTTGTGATGTAAAAAGTTAAACCAAGACAAATCATTTCAGATACTTTTCCACCTTTAATGTTACAGAAGCCAACAAAATTCAAAACAAATATAATGTTTAGAGGGAAAAATGAAAGACAAAATACTTACATTATCCTGGGTGCACACTCTTTTACACTGGGGCGAGTGACTGTGATCAGCATTAACCAATCACATGTTCAAAAGTAATTATGATCCACAAAGAGCTTACAAAGCATGTATGGGATCTCATTGTCAAAAGGTATCGATAGAATATAACTGTACAATTAGATGTACGATGGAAATCTTTGAAAGGCATCATTAACAAGTGGAGAAAATTGGGCACCACTGTGACATCACCAAGAACAGACCGCCCCTCCAAACCTGACGAAAGGATGATAAAAGGCTTATCATGGAGACTGCCAAAAGACCTACAACAACATTAAAGGAGCTGCAGGAACAACCTGTCAAGTACTGGTCACTCCCTGCATGTGACAATCTCTGTTATTCATCACATCTCTGCTGTGGAGGTGTGTGGTCTGATGGATGCACTTTCTCACAAAAAACACACCCAAGACCACCTAAATCTCCACAAACCATTTGGCAAAATGTGTTATGGCCTGATGAGACCAAGGTAGAACTTTTTGGGCATAATTCTAAAAGAAATGTCTGGTACAAAAACAATACATCACTCCAAGAACATCATACCCACGGTGAAGCATGATGGTGGCAGCATCATTCTAGATCGGCTTCTCTTCAGCTGGACTTGGGCTCTAGTCAAGTTATAGCTCCAAATACCAATCTATTTTGGCTTAAAACCTGCAGGCCTTAGACAGCTCAAGATGAAGAAAAATGTCACCTCCCAAATCCCAAATCCAAGGCAATAAAGGAACGATTTCAGAAGAAGAAGGTCAATGTTTTGAAATGGCCTGGTCAGAGCCCTGATCTAAACCCTATCAAAACACTGTCAAATGACTTGAAAATGTCTGTGCACTGGAGAACCCCTTGCAATTTGTAGCATTTTTTGGAAGTGTGGAAGAGGTGTACATATTTATAGAAACAGGTTATTTTTATAAAAGTTTTTTATAAAGTAAGTTTTTTTATTTTTACTAAAATGTATCTATTTGTTTTGCACTTGAATTATCACTTTATCACATTAAAAGTGGAAAAAGATCTCAATTGTTTTATCTTGGTTTTTACTTCACAAAAACCTGCAATGTTAACAAGTATGTATACAATTACCCAATGGCCTACAAACTTATATAATAAGGGGTAAGACTCTAAATTATTACATAATCCTTAATCTTTCTAAAAGGAGCAGAAACAGTTCTTGGTAGAGGTCTCAAACATCTAAACCCTACTCTATACTCTCAGTACATTCTCACTACCTTCATTCTGGTCCTTACCACTAGATGTACAGGTGGCAGCCCCCTGAGGAGACTGTCAGGTGCAAGTAGAGGAGATACAAATGGGTTCTTCATGATAGGAGTGCAGGGGATATGAATCTCGGCCAGACACCCTGAGCGCAGCGGTTCAAAGCCTTCTGGGAATTCCCTCGGGCTCTGTGGCATGTTAGCAGGATGACGCACGGCATTTTGCGAAACAGGTGGTCTAGTAGGCGAGTTAGACGTGCGGTCAAGAAGGGACTGCAGCCAGCTGGAAGCTCCTTGTGTGATGCTCTCAAGAAAAAGCGCAGTGTCCCGTCCCAGAGTGCTCAGACTGTCCAGCTGCTGCCTGGGCTGCACTGACACATTTTCCATACCTGATAGAGAACAAGTGTGGGAGAGAGAAAAGATATGCTTACAAATCATTTACACAACAAAAATCAGATAAGTAGTTAGTGATGATGGTCTTACCAGTGTAAGCATTGACACACTTATAAAGCACACTAAGGGGTAGCACTGGGTCGATGAGCGTGAGAAACCGTGATGGTGAGGCGTCAGTTGTCAGGAGTGTTGCCGGGTAGGCGGCCATGATGCCATCGGGGGTTCTTACTCCGTGAGACATGGCCTTCATAGAGACAGTGATGCATAAGTTCCCACCAGCACTGTCTCCTGCTAGACACACACGTTCTGCTGTCGAGCCTGAGAAAAAATACTGAGGGTCAAGTTTATGGACCTCTCAATGCTATAAAAATTGTTTAGTTTGTGTTTGCGTCCATTTGTGTACCCAGTAATTCACAGTTCTTAAGAGCCCAGCAGTAAGCATAGAAACATTCTTCCAGAGCCCGAGGAAAGGGGGCTTCAGGAGCCAGTGAGTAATCCACAGACAGAATGGGAACATTCAAATCCTTTGACCAGCTCTTTAGGTAACTCTACAAATCAGAGAAATCCAGGACAATGAAAAAAGAAGGGAATGTTTAACGTTAGAATATTTCGAATAGTGAATGTGGACGTAATACGAAGAATCGACAGTTTACGTACAGAGACTTTCCTTTGAACAGAGTAATGCCCTCAAATAAAAATGCCCTCCACAGATTGTTACAAACAACAAACAGATTTAACACACTTCATGAGATTTAGAGGTCTGTGCCACAAATCCGCCCCCGTGAAAGTGGATGAGGAGCCATGGAGAGAGAGGGCCACTCTGAGGCCTCAAGCCTACAGGAAGAGAGCGCTGAGATCCCTCAGACTGAGAGAACAAGAGCAAATCAGGACTATCCTGCAGAGAAAGTGAAAGAAAGAGAGCAAGAGAGGTAGAGTGTAAGTGATTTCAGTCACTTGGTGAATCAAGACGATCTGACTTGAATTGAAATGCACAAACAACCACAACCACAGAGTGTGATGACGCACCTGTCCCTGGCGGAGCACGTGAGAGATGAGGCGTACGTGAACGGGTCCCGGCCCCCAGTGGGCAATGGGAGGCGACACTGTGACTGAGAGACTTGTGTCTGATGCAAGAGGCAAACTCAGTGGCTCACCTGGGATTGTTAGAGTCAAATTCACCTGCACAGCATGTGACCTGATGCTCGCTAAACTCTGCAGGGGCAGTGAGATTAAAAAGAGAGAGAAAAATCACTACTGGCCTTGGCAGTTTGTTTATGTCTTGAAATTATAACCAGGAACTTGTGTTGCTCAAGTACGTTCCTTATTTTGTGACTCAATATTGTATTGTTTCTCAACCCACAATCTTTTTTTTTTTTTTTAAATGATTTATATTCAGCTGAATTAATTAAGCAAAAAGGTTCTTGTCACACACAAGAGTAGATTTTCTGATAATTAAATTTCAGAAATCTATACATGCTACAGCTTATACGTGCAGTAGAACATGTTTGTTTAGCTAGTATAAGACATGAACTGAAAAATGTAACCCATCATTAAGAAGGTACGAATTTGCATTAACATACACTATGGCTGAAAATACGTGGATACCAGACCATCAGACCCATATACAGCATAAGCCTTCCCAAAACTATTGCCAAAGTTTTAACTATTAACTATATGTTAATGCATGATGTATGCACCCAAATACACAGTAATAAATAATATATTGAGCAATTAATGTCCGTAGCCTGAGACTTCTTTTGGCCCAGTTAATAAAATGATTAAGAAACACTGGTATGACCGGCAGACTTTTGTTTCCCAAAACACAATAAAAGGAGCAACACAAAAAAAACCCAAAACAACTAACTGATATCAGCTCTGTCTCTGTGATGTTCCAAAATGTTTTCCAGAAATGCATATCCAGGTTCTGAGTGATGCGTTCAAACTCCGCCCCCCTCAGCTCAGGATCCACCACGTATTTCCCAGAGGTAATGACCGAGAGTGCTGCCCTTCCTATAAATAAAAATGGAAATTTCACTGAATCATAGAAAACAACCGCACAGTTCCTCAGTACTATGCAAATTGCATGACGTTAACACATGCAATTGTTAATCCTTAGCACCTTTCTTTCCAAACTCAAAGAAGTGTATACAGTGAGCTTGGAAAGTATTCAGACCCCTTCACTTTTTGCATGTGAAGGATACATTAACAAAATACATTAATGTTTATATTAAAGTATACTTTTTGCACAAATTTTGTATTACAGTTTAAAATAAAACAATAGAATAATTCAGTTTTTTATAATTCATTATTAATCCACACACAATAATCAATAATAATAATCTCTAAATAGTCTCTAGAACTTGACTGAAGATCTCACAATTCACAGTGCATGTCAGACCAAAAACCAAGCTATGAAGTCCAAGGAGCTCCCTGCAAAGCACAAAATGGCATCAAGACACAGATTTGGGCAAGGATGTGAAACCACGTCTAAAGTTTGAATGTTCCCATAAGCACAGTGAGCTCCATCATTGTGAAATGGAAGATGTTTAGAACTACCATGACTATTTTTAGAGCTGGGTAGATGGCCAAACACAGTAAATGGGATGGAAGGGCCTTGGTCAGGGATGTGACCAAGCATCCAATGGTCACTAGTGCTTCAGAGATGGTAGAGCCTGCTAGAATAACAACTGTCTCAGAAACACTCCATCAATCAGGCCTTTATGGTAGAGTAGCTAGACACAAGCCACTTCTGAATAAAAGGCATATGGCAGGCATATAAAGGATTCTGAGAGGATGAGGAAGATTCTCTGGATTGGTGAGACAAAAATTTACCTTCTTAATTTGAACTCCAAGTGCTACATCTGGAAAATCCAGACACTGCTCATTAACTGTTCCTATGTTGAAGGATGGTGGTGGCAGCATTAAAGCTCTTTTGCTTTAGAGTGCACATTTCCTCAGACTGGGGTGAAAATTTATCTTTCAACACCACAACGACCCATAGCAACCAGCCAAAACAAAAGCTGGAGTAGCTTCAGGACAAGTCTCTGGATATGCTTGAATGGCAAAGCTCAGACTTGAACCCCATAGAACAGCTTTGTAGAAACCTGAATATTAGAGGGTCTGCCATGAAGAATGAGAGACACTAGCCAAATCCAGGTGTGCAAAGGTTGTAGAGACTTACTCAAGAAGACATCATGCTGTAATGGCTATCAAAGGTGCTTCTACAAAGTGATGAATAAAGGGTCTGAGATGGTTTGGTTTTCCATTATGGATTACTGTGGGTATATTATTATATTATAATAATATTATATATTATTACACACACAGACACACAGACACACACAAATCAAAGAATGAATATGTACTGCCATGCCTCAGGCCAACTAATATTATGCACTCATTGTAGGTGTGTAATAGATGCAATGTGACACGATGCAGCTCAATGCAAACATCTGGTAATGTGCATCAGTAAAATGTGTGACTCATTTTGTGTATATCAGCATTCTATTAATTATGCCTCTAATGCAATTGCACTGTTTGAACACCAGAGGTTCCAATCTGCTCAACAAAGATATTGCATTAACCATTTAGGAATTACAGCCATTTTCGACGAGATGCATAATTTTTAATACTTGAACTACTATGAAAATCCTTTGCAATCATTGACTGCCTGAAATCTGCAACCGATGGACATCACCAAATGCTGAGTTTCCTCCCTTTCAGTTTCAGTTTTGTCTTCAGTAATTGAAAAGCATGCCAAGTTGGGTTGACTGACTCAGCCATTCATGAACATTTCTTTGTATTAAGAAGCTCTTGCTGTATGTTCTGGGTAATTATCCAGCTGTACAGCTATGTCCTATAAGTTTTGCATCATTTGACTGAATCTGAGCAGAAGGTATAGCTCTATACACTTCAGAATACATCCTGCTACTTCCATCAGCAGACATATCATCGATAAACACCAGTGGCCCAGTTCCAATGGCAGCCAAACATGCCCATGTCCACCATATTTGACAGATGAAGTGGTATGCTTTGGATCATGAGCTCTTCCTTTCCTTCTCCATTCTGTTCCTTTCTCATCATTCTGGTATGAGTTAATCTTGGTTTCATCTGTCTAAAGAATCTTGTTCCAGAACTGGGCAAGTCTAATCTGGCTTTTCTCTTCTTGAGTGTTTCCAGTGTTTTGCATCTTGAGGTAAACCCACTGTATTTACATTCATGAAGGCATGTCTTGATTGTGGTCTTCAGCAATGACACTCCTACCTCCTCGAGAGTCTTCTTGACTTGGCTAGATGTTGTGAAGCGGGTTTTTCTTCACCAAGGAAAGAATTCTATGATCATGCACTTTAGTGTTCCATGGTATTCCAGGTCTTTTGGTGTTGCTGAGCTTACCAGTGCATTCCTTCTTTTTAAGAATGTACCTTATTGTTGATTTGGCCACTCCTTATATTTCTGCTATCTCCCTTATAGGTCTGTTTTGTTTTTGCCAGCCTCCTTCACTTGCATCAACACTCTTTGGACTGCATATTGAGATTTCCCATGAATCACTACCAAATACAAATTCAACATTTGAAATCAACTCCATTTTCATGAAGTCATGAGAATGTAAGCCATAACAGGCCATGAAACTGCTCATCAGTACTTTAGTCCAGTTACCTTAGAGCCTGTGAAAATGGAGTCAAGAAAATGGCAGTAATTCCTAAACAGTTAATGCAATATTTTTGTTAAACCCCTTGAATTAAAAGCTGAAGGTTTACACTTCAATTACATCTTGATGGCTTCATTTCATATCCATTGTGGTGGTGAACATCAAAATTCAGAAAACTGTGTCACTGTCTAAATACTTGGACAGTGTACCTGACTGTATAGGAAACATGTTCAGCCCGATAGCTCCAGATCACAATGACAGACACAGGTTCTAGGTTAAATGGTTACACAACCACATTATAACAGTGGTTTGGGGAAGTTGAGCATTTTCAAATTGTCAAATTCAAATTTTGCTCAAAATATTTAGAGAATCTAAACAAATTGATAAAGAAAAAAGTTTGAGCTGGGTTTCAATGTAAATTTGCAGAGGTTTTGCTGCACAGAGAGGTGACAGACACGTGCTTTCAAAACAAAAACAGTGCACTGGATTCTGGGTAGGGTTTTTAAAATGGTACAATTTAGTGCTAAGTTCATAATTAGGTGTTGCACTCACCTAATCTAGTCTGCGGTTTATTGTAGTTCTCTCCAAATGACACCATACTGATGACCGCGGTCTGTAGGAAAGGCCTGAGAGAAGGAGAGAACTAGCAGGAGAAACATACATGGAATTCACTGATAAAGATATGTTTTAACACAACTGTTGTATATACAAACAAAAGATAAGTACGCACTGTATTACAATGTGGCAACAGGTTCCAAGGTCAGTACCAATACAAGAAGCATTAATGAACATACATGAATGCACAGAACATGCACACACAGGCCCAAGCTACTTACCTGAAAGCCCAGGCAACGCCCATAGAAACAAGCCTTGTGCATAGATGTGTACTCGTTGATGAACCTTCTGCTCAGACCTTCGTCTTCCAGGGAGTGGAGCTGCCCATGTTTGTTGTTGTTGAGTAACCGCTGTGCCAGGTAGAGCAGTGCACGTAGCTGACAAAGCGCCATGCAGTACGTCTCCATCTCGCCAGCGTTGTGCTCCACACGAAAAAACAGCCCCCCGCAGCTGGAGGCAATGTAGCGGCCCTTCTGGATTATATGAAGTACACAGGAAAGAACCACCTGTAGACAAAACACAGAGCAGACATTCAACCAGATATGTCACAGTTCTCTGTTACAGTTAACTCCATAAATATTGGCACCTTTCATGAAAGGAGCCTCTAAGACAGACAGACAGACAGACAGACAGACAGACAGACAGATAGATAGATAGATAGATATTGCCATACCTTGACTAAGGTACGGTAGCCATTTGCAGGTGTCTCTGTGTTAAAATCAAAATGGTGATACACAGAGGCAAAGCCACTGGCCAGGGCACTGACAGCTTGCCCATGTTCATGAATGCATCTCATTGTTGCCAGCAGTTGACTGGTGCCATCATTCTGTAGCAAACTTGCATGCATAGAGATGGCAGAGATGGTTTCCTCACACACTGTCTCCAGCGTATTGAAAACATGGCGATGATCCATGCTCAGGTGACTGATAGAGAGAGAGACAGAGAGAGAGAGAGAGAGAGAGAGCATTTACAACATGAAATGTGATTAACGTAAACTACGTAAATTATGTAAACTGTCAAACATTTATATATCCAACCAGTACAATCACTAACTGTATAATCCTCACTATGAGTGATTTCTCTAGTTATTGTTTCTGACATTACTTGATATAAGTGTGAGAAAGGATTTTCTCCAAGACCTTGATTATGTACTCAGTACTAAACACTAACATTTTATATCACATATGCTAGTTACCTATCTCAGTAACATACACTCTCTTTATTATGGAGCTCCAGTGTGTTGAAGGTCTTGTGAAACGCAGCACTGCTGATTTCTCTCCCTGTGTGTAATCAATATTACTGCGGCCCAGCAGCAGGAAGAAGTTAACAGTTTAAAAAAAAAAAAAAAAGAGCTGGACATGGCAATTCCACAAATGATTTTTTTGCAGTTGTTGGAAGTAATTATTTGTGAATTCCATTATGATTTGCAATCAATAACTTGTTCGGCCCTTTTAAAACTGCAGCATGATGAGAACAGTGTTACTCTCTTAGTGTAAAAGTCTATTTCAATTTACAGTTCGTGACCATAAATCTCAGCCTTATATTTCACTTCTCAGAGAATTTATCATACATATACATACAATATATGGATTCATGTTCAGGTAAAATAAAAATCTGCTTTGAATGTTTGTTGGTCGTTACAGTTGTGCACAACAATGGCATTTTTGAGGCGTGTTAGTATTGATGCAGATTATTTCTGATACAAAGATAAAACACTCATCTGGATGGAGATCGTTTTCGTGCATGCATTACAGGTTATATAGTTACACAGATATGTTAAAAAAAAAGATCAGTGCTCGAGAATGAGGTTACAGATGTCAGTCATTTTAGCTGACTTTGGAGCTCTATTTCAGGATACAATTACACCTCCAGGTGCTGCTACAGAGCTCTTTATGTTCATAATTGATTTTCCCTGGGTTCAGAGACTTTGTTTAATAAATTAAATTTTAGGGAGAATTTATAAACATATTAATTGCGGTATGATGAACCTATATAGTTAAATATTATACTATTCATAGCAATTTTGTTTTATCCTGAGAAAAATGAACATTGTTTTAAGTCAGAAATAGAATGAGTCTTTTCAGGCATAAAAAGTTTCTTCGTTCAAAATATTCCAAATTTGCATCAAATCATGAATGGAGTGTATCTTACAACCATAGTCAATATTTTATATTTTCTCACAAATAAACCAAGTTACATAACTAAAGTAAACGTCTTTCTCTTATTTATAGGAACTTCTGAGACAGAATGGCTTCAGTTTTGTTTTTCCTGGAATGAATGTAACTCAGCTGAGAGTCTCCTGGTGTCCACATGGTGGGTATAAAGCACAGGATTAGTACAGAAGTCTCCTGTGCGTTTTTACACGGCTTGTAGTTCACTTTAACATACCTGCAGAGTGGACAGGTGGTGAAGGTGAGCAGGTGAAGACGTTCTCGGGTGAAAGCCGAGTCCTGACGAGGAGCTTTCACATCATCTCCCAACAACACTAACACTACCTGCTGCTGCTGAGAACTTCCGCAAAACTTACACTCACACTGTGAAAATGGAAAACAAAATACAACAGGCTCGTGACAGAACCAAAAACAAACTACTTAGGAAACGGTACAGAAGAAAGCCGGATGTTCGAAGCTCAAATGTTTACACACTTCCTCTACAAGTGAACTACACCGACTAGGAAAGAACAGCGCTCACGCCCTATGTAGTGTACTACATGTACCAAAGGGAGACATTTGAACCTTGAGTCTCATTCGCTTACCTGCTGTCACACAACACAACACACTCACACACACACTCACTAACCCAGAAGTTGTGTGTAAACTGTGGACATTAAAACCAAATCTAAACTTTGACCGCTGCGAAAGAATCAATCAGCCAGTTATCGCGATATACCGAGATTCTGATGGGAAATTGGGTGAAAAGGCTGATTTGTTTCTTTTTTTAAAGGAAAACAACCCGGCTGTGCTGTCAGAAGTTGGCCGCGGAGCATCCTGGGAGTTGGAGTCATGTGAGGAGACTGCGTTAGAGACAGGGCTGAAGTTTCTCAGGGGGTTTTTAAAACACCGAATTATGAAACAGTAACTTAGCACAGCTTAATAGACAACCTATTGTAAAAACTTAGCTTAAAAAGTTATTATAAGTTTTTATTAACAAGTTATTATAAGTTAATAAAATTTTGGACTATCATCTTCTGAATACACCTAGAACAGGGCTGGACAAAGTTTTTTCAAGGGGGGGGACAAATTAGATCTCAATATATATACACACACAGTATATGCAGTACTGTGAAAAACTCTTAGGTGCATGCAAAGAAATGCTGTCAAGTATAGATGAGTTAAATGACAAATCTTAATTTGATTTAAATAAAATAATTAACTTAATTAATTAAAATAATTAACTTAAATCTTTCTACTTAAAGGTCCACTATGAATCACCTGAATGCCCCTCTCTTACCCCTCTCTTTCCAAGTGTGTATTAGAGCGTACGGTGGCCATCAGGTGTCCGTAGCATACTTCCAAGTACTTACATTCATGCTCACATGCTTTTTCTGTGCTAAATAATAAGTATGACCCACTATTTTTCAAAATTTGGGTTCTCAAACTTGTTATCCTTCACCAGCAAGCACCGATTCCTCTTCTTTTTTCTTCCTTGTCTTTCTTCTTCTTCGTCTTCCTTCTGGATTCACGTTGCCACTTGTAAAAATGTGAAATGCAGAAGCATTTCTGACCTCAACAGGGAGAAGAGTCCATTATTGGGATGGCTGAGATCTTTCCAAAGCCAGGAGGATGATAAAATAGCCATCCCAATAATGGACTCTTCTCCCTGTTGAGGTCAGGGAAGCGTCTTCGCTCCCTCAAGGCCAACACAGAGAGAATGAGAAGGAGCTTCTTCCCTCAGGCTGTTCGGGCTTGGAACCAGAACACCACCTAGGACTCGACTCAGATCATTCCCCCCCCCCACACACACACACACTACAATGTACTTTGTTGCTGCAATTGCACAATTATTCCATTGACTTTGCACATTTTACTTAATTTAATTGCACATTACTTTCCGTTGTACATATTTCTATTTACAGCTTATATTTTATATCCTGTATATCTTTATATCATTTTACATTTTCATATTTTTATATAGTTTATATCTTTATATCCTTTTATATCTACATTTCTTTTTATAAAATTTTATAATTAATCTTTATTTTTATTTTGTATTCTATTTTATTGCTAATGGGTCGGGCACTCCAAATACATTTCACTGCATGTCGTACCATGTATGATTGTGTATGTGACAAATAAAATTTGAATTTGATTTGAATTTGAAGCAGCTACTGTACTGTAGCAGCGCAACATGGCAGCTCCGTAGACGTGGACTCGCTCCCTATGTAGATATAGAGGGCTCAATCTAAGTTTACGAAAACACAAAGAGTCATAGTTACAAGTAATTATGCACTAATGAAAACATACTTATGAATGCTATATCCATTTTCTGCTAATAGATTCCCCTAAATCCCACATAGTGGACCTTTAAAAGATAAATACGACAAATTGCAGTAAATAAAATAAACAAAGACAATATTGTGTATGATGATCCTTTGCTTTTTTTTCTTTTTTTTTTTTTGCATTGATTCTTAAATAGTAATGCCAGGTACAATTTGTGCAATTTTATAAGAAAATGAACTGGTAAATTTTAGTGAGCATCTTGGAGTAACTAGTTCTTCTGGAGACTTTGACTGTCACACTTGCTTCTTTTTTTTCATTCAGAACCCAGGAGCCTTCATTAGGCTTTTGTTTTATTTTGTTCAATTCTCATTATTTTGTTATTTTGTTTGATTTTATTTTATTCTGTTTTATATAACTTCTGTCTTTCTAAAACTTATTGTTATTCTATAACATGCCTTTTCTTGCATGTTTTGACAATACTGACATTTAAATATCACTTTATATATAATTTATATTTTATATTCTTAGATACAGAAGAAAAGTGGGAAATTGTCTACCTCTTTAATGTGGCAGAATAAGCAGCTTCCTTTTCCCCTAGTCCAGGCACATCAACATCAGCATTTCTGTGAACCTATGAAGGACACTTGAGTTCTTCCACTTCAAGCTTAACCCCCCATGTCTTCATGGAGCTGGCTTTGTGCACAGGGACATTGTCATGCTGGGACAGGTTTGAGTCTCTTAGTCAAGGAAAATTAAAATGCTACAGCATGCAGAGACATTCTTTACAAAATTGTACTTCTAACTTTGTAGTAACAGTTTGGGGAAGAACCACATATGTGTGTGATGGCCAGGGGTGCACATACTTCATATTTCACATAAGCTGAATGAAACAATGCAGCAGGCCGTGTTTGGCCTATGGGCCTTGAGTTTATAATCTGTGTCCTAATGACTTTTATGACTGAAAAGACTAAATCTGAAAGAAGCTGAGGTGAACGTTAAATTCGCACTGGACATGTTCATACTTCTGCATGAACTGTATTTATATCAAAAATCAGAGAGGGGGTTTATGGGTAAGAGTGTAGAAAGTGCATTTGTGTGGTCCTCCCAAAAGTTAAAAAGCATGATGTGCTTATCTACACTGTTGCAGGCTTTATGTGAACACCAACAAAGGTTGAGTGGTGTGAAATGCTGTAACTAGATATTATGGCCCTTCCTCTATGGTTTTCTCAGGTGTAAAGAATGTCGCATTTTCCAAAATGAATATCTATAAACTTTTCCTTTTTCCTGTGTTTCATGTTTGTGAAAGACAGAACTTTCCATTCTGGACTTTGAGATCTTTTTTGCTTTGCGCTTCCTGGTATATACAACAACAGTGTCCCCTAGTGTATGCACTTACATTAAATGCATGTCTAATCATCTGTGCCTCTGTGACACCAGATCAGAACAACCGCACTGCACTTTAGGCTCCCCACTGGTGATTCCTTGGCTGCATCCGTAAACATGACCAAAAGTTGCTGTATTATTCCACACAGTTCCTGGTCACACTTGGCATTAGCAAGCATCCTGGATGATCAGGTCACCAGTGGTTGCTCTATGTACAAGTGTGAACACATTAGGAGGTGGTCTGGGCTGGATATGGCCACATTCTTTTAGCAGTGTGTATGTGAATGTCCTTGCCATAATCAGAAATACAAAAGGACATGAATAACAAGAGCAAAAATAACAACAGGGTTGCAGTTGGTATTGTTTTGATTTCTTCTTCTTTTAATTTTTGGCAGACTGGGCATGGGAAGTTAAAAACAACAGTGCTTTGCAAATGTAAATGATGAACATGTTTATTTGCATATAGAGTGAGGAAGCGAGAGCTGATCACAAATGGTCACTTGAGATGCATGTGGAAACCAGGTGTGAATTGACTTTCCCTTACGTGTAGAAAGATTGTCTGAATCTCTTGATGATATTATGGTCTCTAGATGGTAGAATCCCTAAATTGGTTGCTTGAGAAATATTGTTTCTAACTGTTGGACTTTTTGACACTGCAGTTTTTCACTCCATTTTTGCTTGTGAACAACTGAGCCTCTCAAAGATGTCCCTTTCATAACCAATCTTTATACAATCACCTATAGCCACAGGCTTGCTCATTAGGGATATATATATATATATATGTATAGATTCATAGGTCTATATTCAGAATTTATATACTTTTGTGAAGCTGCTTTGGAACAATGTCTGTTGTTAAAAGGTTAAAAACGCTATACAAATAAAATTGAATTGAATTGAATATTATTAATTAATCTGCTTACCTGTGGAATGTTCTGAGCAGTTGTGAATGTTTTTTGAGCATTCCACAACTTTCCCAGTCTTCTGTTGCCCTGTCCCAACTTTTTTGCAACTTATTTCAGGCATCAAATTCAGAATGAATGTACATTTACAAAAATACAATAAAGTTTTTCAGTTTGAACATTAAAAATGTTGTTTTTGTATCATATTCAATTGAATATAGAACAAAAAGGATTTGCAAATCATCAGCGCTTAGAGCTGGGATGAGGACTCAAGAAGAACATTTTCTGAAAAGGTGGGACATCATGGTTTCTGTAGATATTTTTTTTGCTAAACTGAACAACTGGCTTTCTTTTTAAAGTATCACAGACGTGTTTTGAGAAGTAAAAAGGATTAGTAAATTTACGTAAAAGGCAGATGTAGCCCAGTGGAAAGTAATCCCATTTTAAACATGGGACGACTATGTAAGTAAGTGAGTCTACCTGACTCAAGCCTAAGATTACAGTTTGTTCTGAATTATTCGGGCACACCTGATGTCGGGTGTGTTTACTACAGACAATTGCGCTGGATGTATATCCAAGTAATCCAAGTGGCTTAAAAATCGTTTCTGACTTATTACATTGGGTTGGCCAAGGACAAACCAAAGTAAAGTCTGAAATTGTAAGACTATTATATCTAATATCTTAAATTATAAGACTAATTGTACAGTTCATGCTAATAAATGGATGTTGATGAATTTGTGATGCAGTATATTATATATCTGTGATTGCCAATATGGTTGTACATTACAATGCAGCTCTAGAAAGAATTAATTAAATTCAATCCAGTGTCTGTGGGCGATTCCAAACACAATCACACCTCATTTTACTTAATGAGGTACTGAATAGGTGTTCATCTGAACCAAACTTTATTTAACGACTAAAAAGTATAAAAACCATTGGTGTGGTCATCACTATCCTCTTGCAATAGGACCAGTTTGGATGGAAAGACAGTGCTAGTGGCACCTTAAATTTAACCGGAATAAAAAAATATCTATTCATCATGCTAAAAGAGATAAAAAAAAAGGTTTGAGTGAGAAAAAGAAGGGTTTAGTTCTGGCTTAATTAGCAGAAGGATACAGAGAGCATCAGGTTGCTTAAATCCTCAAAATTTCAAAGCTGGCAGTTCATAAAACAGACAAATAATTTACAGACTGGCAGAGAGCAAAAATGACTCCTGCTGACTGGGATGATCGCCAACTCCTTCAAAAAATGGCAAATGGCAGCTGGGGTTAAGGACACAGCAATAACGGTTTGAAACAAGCTACTTGGGGTGAGGTTGAAGTCATGCAAAGCTAGAAATAAGCCCTTCACCAATGAAAAGCAAATAAGAGCCAAGCTGAAGTTTGTTATAGACCATAAAGATTGGACCATAGAGAACTGGAGTAAGGTTCTGTGATGACTCCAATTTTCAGCTTTTCCCATTACCTGGTTTTCAAATGGTTAGACGGGGACCTGGAGAGGTCTACAAGCCACAGTGTCTCACACCCACTGTGAAATTTAGGGGAGTCAGTAGGTAGATTGACTAAATTGCTCTTTAGTGAATGAGTGTGTGAATGTCTGTGTGAATGATCCCCATGATAGACTGGCTTCCTCAGGGTCCAGGATGTGTCTCCCCAACTTCTAGGATAGGGTCTGGATCCACCGCGACCCTAACCAGAGTAAAGCAGTTCTGGGAGATGAAGATAACAAACATGCATTAAAAAAAGGAAATCTCAAATCTGTTTTTTCATATTAACAGATGTAAGTATTCAAGTCAATTTTAGTCAGGGTTGAGGTCAATTCAGGAAGGAACTCAACAATTCCAAACATGGAAATGGAATTGGAATTGGAATTGAACAGTAACTACAGGAAAGTTAATTGGAATTGAATTGGAGTTTCAGCAAGTGGAATTCAATGTCCACTTCCATTTCTTGCTGTTTCTGAGCATTTATTTGAGATTATATGTAGTCCCATAGGTTTGAACATTTCAATATTTATAGTACCGTACAGATACCTAGTGATGTATGAAAAATAGTTGATGGAATGTAAATGAATAAAACTGAGAAGAACTTTAAATGAGCAGTTGATGAATGATGAGTAAGTGGTATATAACTGACACTGATGCCATGATAAGGATTTTAATATACTATTTATCCCAGTATATGATTACTAGTTTGACATGATAGATGCTATCACATAATATATGAAGTCTCAAACCACAAAATAATGAGTCATTGGAGTGTTGTGTAGAAGCATAGTTCATATATAATTAATTCAGATCTCTGTTTTTAAAATGCCTTCGTCTGTAACTAGCTTTAGTACTCTACCTGACGATGCCGTTTAAAGTTTGAAGTTGCTTGGTTGGATCCATGATCAGTTGGATCACAATGCTCACAGACTGCACTGTGCTCACGTGAAGTTGGAGGAATCGTTTTAGCGAAATGATCCTTTACAGAGGTCTTCCCAGAAATACCAGCTTTCTCAGCCATTTCCAGTTTAATAGGGATTCCAAAACTCAGTGTTAACATTGTAGTTCAAGATCATACACAAATCAGATTCTCAAAACAGTCCAAGATCATACAAAGCAATCCAAAGTAAATAAAAAAATCTCTCCAATCTAACTAACACAAAATCCCCAGTCAACCTAGGACCTACATTCATACTCCTAGGTTATGAACCTTCACCTTGCATGAATGCATGGAATTCTGGAAAAATGTTCTAATCAAATTTCGGAAAATAACATTCCAGTTCAACCCCATTTCCCTTCAACTACAATTCAATGCAAAACAAATGCAATTCTAATTCCGGAATTTTCTTTTGCCTTGATTCTCAATTCAACTCACGAACGGCCCCAACCCTGATTTCAATTGTATTCAGTTTTATTTGTATAAACATTTTGAACAGTGGACAGTGATGGTGGCAAGGAAAAACTCCCTGAGAGGACATGAGGAAGAAATTTTGAGAGAACTCAAAGGGGAACCCATTCTCATTTGGGTGACATTGGATAGTGTGATTATAAATAACCTCTTCTCTAAATTCCCCTTGGGGATTAATAAAGTCTTGTCTTATATCTGTATATTATGTAGTCAAAAAGTGCTAATTGTGTTAACAGGAACTTGAGGTTGAGCATCATTAGCATTTAAATTTTAAGTCTATTGTATGAAACTGAAGTTATCAAGTGTTCAATGAGTAGAAGAAAAGTAGATGTAGAAGTAGAAGAAGTCTTGAAAAGAAATGCCATAAAGATGACTTCAAATATAATGAGATTAAATCTTTATACTTATAAGAAAAATACTACAACATGCAGTAAACAGTAATAAACTAAACAAAGTCAATATTTGTTGTGACGACCCTTTTTCCTTAAATAGTAGTCCCAGGTACTTTGTGCAGTCTGATAAAGAAATGAGCTGTAAGTTTTACTTACTGAGCATCTTAGAGAATCTGCCACAGTTCTTCTGGAGACTATTTTGCATTCAAATCCCAGGAACCTTCATTATGTTTTTTGTCTGAAAAGTGCTTTCTTATGTAATATGTTGTCTTCTTTACTGACATACAAACATTTTTCAAATACAAATTATTATTATTATTATTATTATTATTATTATTATTATTTAATTTTTTTTTTTGGAAGAGCATTGTTTTGAAGTCTACTGGCTCATTAAAGCAGAATGCTTAAAATAAACATTTAATAAAATTTGTACATAAAATATAGAGTGTCTAAGACTTTTGGACAGTACTATATATGAGACAAAGAGTATAATTTTTTTAAGGCTTTTGCTTAGTAGTATGGACTATGTTCAATCAAAGGAGGTGATTAAAATATTACGTTTTGCAAATCACAGTCTTACAAAAATCCTAGACAGACTGATTGTGTCACCCAGGATTAAGAAGTCGAAACCCAAGTATTATAGTACATGCTGTTTTAGTGGGAGGTATTTGTTGCTATTTGCTTTAGGCATAGTGAATGTTTTCTTCTAGAGACAACAAATCCACCTAGAGATCCACAGAAAAACACAAGTTAACATGTCAGTAGAGCTTAGTATACTCAGCTGGCTGTAGTTGGTTGATGAGCAAAAGTCTGAACTTTCCCATGTCCCTAATTCCACACACACATGATCCCCCCCCAATGTTAGTTGAGTCATAAATGGGAGTTGATTCAATAGGTCTGAAAAAACTTCCACAGTAACAAAAGGCCAATCATTCTGAATGAAGATATTGAAAAATAAGGTGACCCAGTGACCCAGTGACATCTAGGTTCCATTGAAGTAGAAAATTAATGTTGTAGAACAGTGGATATGTATAAAACGTTGTTGTTTCAGGAAATAATTATTCTTATTTGTATGGGCAGTTTTTTTTTTTTGTTTTTTACGTCTGATCTACGTAGGTATGTTTGTACTTATCTGAATGCGTCTCAGTTTCAGATAATGCTGGATCCACCTTTGAGTACAGAACAATGAAATCAAGAGAGTGAAAAATGATTGAGGACAGAGACTATAGGTCTCGGGTTACCGATGAGTTTTAAATTCCACCCACATCTGCAGCAAGAACATTGCCACAACATACAGTGTTGTGTAAGCAGTTCTATGAACAGCAGGTCTGTAGAGTACTAAAAGTATCATTAGTGCCTGCAAGAAAATAAGCAATGTCATGGATAGCTGTGTGATGATGGTGGTGCTGATATGCATACATGATAAGAGCTCATATTGTAGTTTTGGTTCTTCTTGCCTCCTGGGAACAGCTCAATGCCATTTGTAAATTGAATGCCAATCTTGCTTTCATGAAATTAATGAATTTACTGTTAGGATCTGCCATTCCCTACCTTTTAAGTTATTCAGACCGTAAGCTGCACACACACACACACAAACACACACACACACACACACACACACACAGTCCGAGTTTTCTGATTGACTCTACAACAATACTTCTCTTCAACCATAAAGTCACCAGGTTCTTTTCCCGTTACAGCATTATTGTAAACACTCATTCATTAACTGATCTTCAAGTGGTTAATCTGGCTTACCAGGTTGCAGTGAAGGCAAAACAATAAATACACAAGTCCACCTTCAAAGCCTGGATAAAATGACAGAAGGTCATGGGATTAGGCTTCATACTGAACTTGGGAAATCATGAGTCATACATAAAGTCATACATATAGGTTTATTACTAAGACTCTTGATCATTAAACCTTGATCTTGGTGTAGGTCTCAGTCTTCTCCCAGGTCACTTGCTAAAAAATAATAATAAATAAGTAAACTTGTTCCACTAATAGTTTATGCTAGATCTTGGACCGCTATAAAGAATTATTCACTCCCACGTCCTTATTCTTCAATTCATCACCCCAAACTTTTAACCACAATTACATTCATTAATATCAACATCAACATACTGTATTTAGGCTAATGGAGAGGGCACGATATCACTTTTTGTTTTCTGATACTGAACTGGAACCTAGAGCAACAGCCGATACTGACATCCATTTGAAATTGTTTTCTTTAAAGACTGTAAATGTAAACATTTCCAGTTACAGAAATCAAATCCTTTTCCACATCTGATCCCGATCTTTTTCTGTTTAATATCTGGTATGTTTTCTCCGAGATCCGATCTACCACTTTTTCTGGTATCAGCTTGACACTCTTATCAGATCGGTGCCATCTGTAACATTTAGCAAAGGAACTACTTCACATGATAGCTGATCTTCAATGCAAAATTGTATTTATACATTTTAATAGTGTACATTTCTGGGCAAAACAAATGGGCCAACCGCAAAACATTTTAATGGACTCAACAGTAAATCATTGGTCAGAAAATGAGCAAGAACTAAACAAATAGATAAAGTAACTTGGGATAGCTTTTCCTTTGATTTACCTGAATGTTTAATTCTTGTGTGAACTTGCAGACAGCTTTTAAATGTCAGTGTTGTTCCACTCAGTGTTAATGGCTTCAAACAGAACATATTTTGGAACACTTTGATTTTGAAATGTTAGATTGAATTTTAGCTCAAACATTTAAATCTTTTCATCATTTAAAAATTTCCCTGGAAAACTTTTCCCCCAAAACAGCAACACGCATTGATGAGCAAACGGTGGCGTGGGTCTCTGGAGTGCATTTTTGTAGTTCTTGGTCATGTTTAATACATTGTTCATGTCATTAAACATATCCTTACTGTTATAACCAAAAGAATTAGGATACATAAAAAGAAAATGCCTATAGATGTAATGGTGAAAGGAGAATCCCAGACTTTTTTGGCCATTTTCCTGTATGCTGGATCCAGATGTACAGAATTTCTGTCAGAAGCAGAGCAACTGAAATGAATCACTGAGAGCTTCAAGAAAAGAAAAGAACAGAAAAGAAAAGAAAAGAACATAAAAGAAAAGAAAAGAAAAGAAAAGAAAAGAAAGGAAATGAAAAGAAAAGGAAAAGTAAAGAAAAGAAAAGAACGGTCTGCTAGACTGTGCTATTATACCTTCTTTGTTGTTTTTGTCAAGAAAAGAAGAGGACAGTGTTATGAACGGGTGCACATTCTGTTCTCTGAAGGATTAAATGGAATATTGTTTAATTATCCATGAATGTACCCTTCTGTGTAACCGGTCTCAGGCCATATAACCTAAACTGTTTACCAATTAGTTAGTGTTTAAACCAGATAGCCACTTTAAAACTGCCTGCCATAATTTAGACACCAAACATGATTTGGCTGGCTCACTTGACTAAGATTGATGTAAGTGGAACATTTATGGTCAGCTGATCATTTCCCAAACCTACTTGTAGCATAAGACTTAGAATTGAATTATAGCACAATCCTTAATTCTGTCCCAAACACTTTCTGAACAGAAGCCATAATTATGGATTCTGCTATGATTTTGTCTAGATCTGTGGTCACTGGAGAGTTGTTCTCCATTTTCCAAAATCAGTTGCAAGATTCAGCTATGTGGGCATTTAAGAGTTAAATTTGACCATTATCATTTAATACACTGGTCAAACAGTACCATTTTACATTTATTAAAGTATCATAAAAGCATTACAAAATGTTTAAATGCATTCTTTATATATAAAACATACAGTTTGCACTGGATTTGAGGAGTAGCCTAGATCTTCTGTGGCACACTTTACAGTAAAACTAAATGTTAAATAGTAACTATAAGTAGAGTAGCTAAACTCCAAATATTACTTATTAAATATTTATCATATTTTGTACACTGTGTTAGCAAAATATACTGATGAACTTACTTATGTCTTTTTTTCCTCTCAGCTTTTCTTTGTTTCATACCATACGGGACTTCTGTGACGTACAAATATTAACACTCACCAAGGTGGAAGTCAGTGTTGTGCGTTGTTACTTCTTTTTGTCTTATCCCTATTATTAAAGGTCCACTATATAGAATGCAACCACCTGGATCCCCACCTCTTACACCCTTCCTTGCTTTTTCTGTGCTAAATAATAAGTATGATCCTCCATTTTTTTTTTTAATTTGGGTTCTCAAACTTGCACCAGAAATCATTGATTCCTCTTCATTCTTCTTCTTTTCTTCCTTTCTTCTTCTTTGTCATCCTTCAGGATGTCCTTAGGTGCTTCCTAAGGCGCTCTCTAGGGGTTTGTCCATTCTGAGCTACTGCAGTGGAGTAACATGGCGGCTCTGTAGAGCTGGATATGGACATGGCGCTCCCTATGTAGATACAAAGACTCGTTCTAAACTTACAAAACACATTATACATGAAAGTATATTATGGGATATATCCTCTGTTTCTGATAATAGATACCCTCAAAATGCTATATAGTCTACCTCTTAGAATCGAAATTGGATGGTTGTATTGTAGCAGATTCAGTGATGTGATGAAAATATCAAATCATCACCTTTTTGTATCGCATCGTGGCAGATTTGGTGATATTGTGAATTAATATGAAAACATGACTAATGAAAACATACTTATGAAATCTATATATAAGTATATAATGAAGTACACTCCTGGGCAAAAAAAAATTAGGCACACCCAATATTGTAAAACATTAAGCTTTTGGTCTGAACAGCAACTCATTGGTCAGGAAAATGAAGTCTTGTGGGTAAACCTGCGGACGGCTTTTTACAGAAAGAAGAGTCCATGTTGTTCCACTCGATGTTAAAGTCTTCAAACAGAAGACATTTTAGAACATTTTGAACCACCAGACAAGTTAGTTTCAATTTTATTTCATTTAAAGATTTAAATCTTTTCATGATTTTCTCTTTGCGTACCAGAAGACTATGTAAATGAACTTCCCTGTTTCCAGCTTCCCCCCCCCGACAGTTTCAGCAACGAGCATCGACCAGCAAAAGAAGGCCGAGGACGAGGGAGCGCTTTTATTTTTTACTTCTTGTTCATTTTCTGACCAGTGATTTTTGTTGAGACCATTAAAAGTTTTACAATATTGGGTTTGCCTCATTTTTTTTTGCCCAGGAGTGTAAATATTCTGTTTCTCCCAATAGATACCTTCAAAATCCTACACATTGGGCCTTATAATGTATAAGGCCTTATAAACATCTCAAACAAATAATGAGATGACTACAACCTAATTTACAATCAAACAAGCCAACATTCTTTCCAACAAGCTGTTGTCCTTCTAGACATGTATTGGTAAACCTTTTCCAGATTACACAAAAACTATAAATAATGATAATATTGATAACAACAAACATATTGATAAATTAAATGTCAAATCAGTCTAACATATAGTATGGAATTGTAGGATATCTGCTCTGAGAAAATTACAGGTAAAGCAATAACACAAGTGTGGTTGATTTGCTTTTGAATGTAATTTGATGTTGGTTAAAACATCTTGGGGCTGAGTTGGTGCCCTAAAGGTTTTTTTTTTGTAGTTGTAGTTAACGTAGCACAAATGTAGAAGGACATCATTAGGGTACATGAGCTTAAGTTGAATTTTAAGGCCCACCTTTGTAGCGTTACACATTTATATGATTGAGACCTTAAAACTGTACAGTAGGCTAGAATGTTCCCTGACTTTGGAAATTTCTTCCTGAACACTTTTTTTTTTTTAAAGAAGAGGTACGAGAGAAAACATCTGAAATGATAAGCATTGGAGGTGGATAGCAAGTCATCTGTATTGCTTTTGAACTGGATCCAGTTTCATGGTGGCTACTGGTTCTTGTTAATACAGGTGAGTCAAAAGGGTGTGGCCTGATCCCAACAATTACTGAGTCTCGGTTCAGCCAGAGGAGGAGCAATGCCTAAACAAGGGATGGACACGGGTGATATATACATGCTGCAGACTGACAAACATGTGTTAGAGAAATATAGAAAGAGTCTAAGTACGAAGGAATGAGTAAGTGAGAATAGTCTGAAGTTTTACTGTCCAAAAGACTTCCAAGGTCAGAGAGGACAAGCGGGTTTCATAAAGACCCAGGACTCAAAAAGTGAGGTCTACCTGTTGAAACCTCTCGAACATGGCACTTTTACCAAGACTGAGCTTTTTCATCAGTGTACTATTAATATTGATTACTTCGTGTTGGGCTGACCTGTTATGGAGCCGGAGCAGCAGCAGCAGCAGCAGCAGCTCATCCAGCATTAGCACAGGGGCAGATAATTCTTCCAATGCTTCAGCCACAACCCTCACGACACTGCCAATCGTCACATGGAAATGGCACCATGTGGAAACCCCGTACTTGGTGGCCCTATGGATTTTTGTCTGCTGGCTTTGCAAACTAGGTAAGCCATCACTGACATTAGCTAATGATAAGACGGATAGTTTTACTTCTTTGAGAGACATGAACATGACATGGCATTGCTTCCACAGAGGCAGCTTTTGGTGAAAATGTTCTTTTCGCGTCGTACTCTATAGTTTGAATGTCTTCTGCAATTTCTTTTCTTGTAAGTCATGGGCATTGCATTATGACTTAATGTGGCATCACTAGATAAATTTGGACTTGCTTTGGAAAGTCACTGCAAATTTAACACCAAGTTTCAGCCACAGAGATAAATCACTCTCTTGTGCATTTTTTCTTTTCTTTCTTTTAACAATGTCCTGCAGGCCATTTGCATATTTAATAACCCAGTGCCCACAAACTGGTTCAGGAAATATCACTTTGTCTGTAGTGAATTAATGCATGACATCATGAATTTGTTTTCTCCTCGATGGTCACTCTCACTGCCGGTGCATGGAAATAGCCTGGGTTAATAATAACAGATGCTTGAAATAGCTAATGGCTCACTCGTGTCCTTGAAGCTGTGAGATGCAATGTGACGTCGGCTTTAGCGGCGCTGCTCCAGCTTTTGTAATTTATACTTAAACACTTTTGGTGAGTGTTAAAAAGTCAGACACACAAATCCGGGGTTATAATTCTGTAGAAGTTGACGATCGATGTGGACAGGTTGGGTGAGAGGAGGGGTAGGGTGAATTCAGGTAATCTGGGACATGTTTCATAATTTTGATTTCTGGGAGTTATTCTGACTTCTGTCTAACACAATAAATCAACATATTATACCTTTCTGTAATCCCTAAGATGTTCTCTAACCACACTAGAAGAAAGAATGTAGATATCATACTCAGAGGAGACATGCCACACCTATTAGTCTTTTTTGTGTCAAAAAGAAAAATTCTGGCTGAATTTGATAATCTGGGACACTTGTATTAGGATAAAAAAAAAAAAAAAGAATGTAAATCACCGTTAGTTTATGCATGCAAAGCTCAATATCACCAATTTGTTTTTTTAAAACATTATGAAAAAATGACAAGGACAGAAAGCTGAAAAAGAAAAATGATATTATTCATAGAATTTCATTAATTCATATGAACATATGAAAAGCATCATATTCTTTCCTAAAGAAATATCAGGAAAAGAACTGAGCCCTCAATGTCAGGCTAATGTGGCTGGAGAACTAACTGTTTGTCTCCTAGTTAGCTAGGTCACTACAAGTACCACAGAGCAAGCTAGACAGGGATGGTATTTGTTAAATAAACTCTGACAACTGCAGACCGTATGCTACATCTCTTCAGTTCAGCATTTTATACTCCAGCAAAGCAGGATTATATAAAATTATATGATGTGATGGTAGAACTATGAATGCAACTTCAGGAAGTCCCTGAATGCATAATTCCCTCATTTAAAGAATTTAAATGACTGTTCCAGACTATCCAAAGTATGCTGTCCCACATTCTTAATCAAAAACTTTGATAAAGTGCAACAATGTTTGAAAAAACAAAACAAAATAAAACACATTTTCAACAATTTAATGCATATTGTTGTTGCTTGAATACATCACAAACATAATTTGATAACAATTAGCTATGCAGTTCCCAGGGGAGCAGCTGATTGCCATTTGCCCTGCTCCTTTCAGTGATGTTACCCCCATGAAGTCCTATGATTTCAGTCACATCGCATCCATGCTAAGCCTGTAGTAAATGTCCTGTTGATTAGATTTTGTTAGAACAGGAAATAAAAAGACTGGAGCTTAGGTGTCCAACATTACTCAAAGTCCCAGATTACCTGAATTCACCCTACACCACGGGCAGGCTGCCAGTCTATCACAGGGCTAACACAGAGAGATGAACAACCATTCACACACACATTCACACCTCCATGCAATTTAGAGTAGCCAGTTGACATGTAGTCATCTATGTGACTTTGGGCTGTTGGAGGAAACAAGAGGAAACTCACACAGGCATATGGAGAACAAGCAAACTCCACACAGAAAGGCCCTGGTTAAACGGCAGGTTCGAACCCAGAACCTTCTTGCTGTGAAGCGACAGTGCCTTGTTGTACTGTAGAACTTGACAATACCAGAAATAAATATTTGACTTCCATTGAGCGTCTTTAAAACAAACATGCCTGTATGAACGCCATTGTAATGACTGACACAAGTCTTTCATAATGTCTGCTTTCGATTTAATACAATTTAAGTGCTGTATTTTCAATACTTTCCTCTAAAACAGCTTCACCGACCAAGATTAGGCTCAGCGTTAAACACAATGCATACTGCCTTCAATGCAAATCCATTTCAGTGAACGAATAACCTTAAATCTGTTTCCAATTCAACGGAAATGCCATAATATCATACTAAACTCCTTCACACCAGAAGGCTCACTAACAGACATTTGGAAAGACTCGTGTCAATCATTACAATGAAGTTCCTGAAAAGGACACGAGCACTAACCTTCTTTGTTTTTAAGGAAAGCTTGTTGAATCATTCGAGATTAGAAACAAAAATGTCTAGGTCAAGGTCGTTCCTTTTGTGCGGTTTGCATGCCTTAGAACATGCCTTAGAAAATAAAATGAAACAAATCACCAAGTGCTCATGTAGAGAAAAGGGGAATGGTGCTTACTGTTCTCAGTTTTCAACAAAACAAAGCTGGATTTTTTAAGTCAAAGTATCCACTCTGAAGAAGAGCTAAAAAAAAGAGTTTGTATCAAAGTGGACATGTTTGGCATTTTTTAAAACTAAAATACCGAACATACCATGTGTTAGCAAAGTCTGTCGAACACCTACCAAGGAAAGAGTACCCAGTTCAGGAGAAAAATGAAATTAGCCATACATCGATAACATCGGATAATACTCCATCATATAGTTCATATTACTGTTTAATTACAGACTGACAAACTGGTGAGATCTTTCACAAGGAAAATTTGTAATAATATAATATTAAATAAAGGAATAACAGTTTTGTCATATTAAATGGTTAACTGATTATTATAACATTTCAAATGATTGACTTGCTTTACTAAATTCCATAGTAGATGACTTTTTTAAAAATGTTACACATTCTGGTAGCAGCAGCTCACTGCTAGACTGGAGTGAATGAGAAACCAGCTCAAACATTCACACACACACACACACACACACACACACACACACACACACACACACACACACACACACACACACACAC
>JAQQZR010000021.1:9783128-9794867 GCA_030068235.1 Notoglanidium macrostoma | reverse complement strand
CACCCCAAGATGCTGAGATTGGCTCCAGCTTCCCCGCGACCCAGACGGATAAAGCGCTATAGATAATGGATGGATGGATTGTTGACCTGCCCAGGATGATCTCGTCCAGCTGGGATTGATTCCAGCTTTCCTGCAACCATGACGGATGAGCAGTATTGACAATGGATTGTATTGATAATGGATAATGGATAATGGAGGAGATTGTGGCTTATTTATTATTTACTCATTTACTCAGTCTGTGTCGGAGTGTGTGCGTGCGTCGAACTATATAAAAAGAAAGGGACACATTCTGCATACATACATACATATTTAATTAAAATATTAACAATTAAATAGGACAATAAAACGAAACAAAAAACAAAAAGGCTCAATGAAAGATCAGAATTAGATGGTAAGACCCTCCAAAAATGAATTGCTAAAATTAGACAGGTCCATTATCAGACAATTGAGAGCATGATGTATTATGTACTGTAACCAAAGCTAAATTTTCTTTTTCCATGGAATTCCTTCAGCACAAGGAAGGAACTGACATGGCACTACAGAGCTTGAGCAATGACCAAAGCTTTAGCAAGTCTAGTTTATCTGTTCTGAACATCTTGTTTAAATAAAAAGAAATATACAGAATCGATGCTAAATTCATAAACCGCTGATGCAGGAATTGGCAGCTGCTCCAAATGGAGACGGCAAGATATTTTTGATTAGAGACTGCAGTCAATTCAACATTGATTATGCTTTGAATCTCTGCGTCAGCAATCTTTAATTGCGGTTTTTGTTATTTTGAAAAGAGCCTAGCTCTCGGAGCTCTCCTGTCACAGCCTGGCTAATGCAAGCAGTTGGTCATGCCATGCCAAGTGCCCCAGTCACCAACAAAACACCCTTGTGAAAAAGTTTGGTCCTGACATGATGTAACTGGCATGTCTTGGATATGAATGTGTTCTTGGCAAATATGATGACAGTTACACACATTTTTTTTAAACACGTACACACATTATACAGTATATTATGTATCAGTATATACTCGGCTTCAATGTGGACAAAGTCTTGTGACCTTTGAGCATTTCAAAAGTACTTTTTTTTTTTTGTCCTTTATTTACTAGTTTAAGTTCAGCACCATCAAGAAAGGCACATTCCACAGACAAGTCTCCTTTTATAGTGAATCTTCTACATGGAAAATAATAATAATAATAATAATAATAATAATAATAGAATTCAAAAATAGGCTTTAGTTCAAATCATTCATCTTAGTGGATATAACGTTACACAAATTCCACAAAACCACTTTAATGTGCATTTCAGGATGGACCCTTAAAGGGCAGGTTTATAAGTCTGCTCATATATTTAGACTGAACAAAAAAAGTGAAGTTATATAAAAGAAAGAATGTCTAGTTTAAGATTAGCAACGTGAAATTACACGAATACCATAGGACAACAGGACATGTTTCAGAAATAAAACGACATTACATTGAAAAGGAGGAAATAACCCTGGAGGCCAACAGTCTATTGCATTTTAACTGATTATTGTTAGACACTCGACGTTTAATATTAATGTTACTTTATATTCTTGTATCGCTCATAGACTTTTGTTAGCAAAAATAAGTGGTGTGCATTACACAGATCCATTCTGTAAATATACAAATATACCTCTGCTCTGAATTAAAAACGCTTTTGAGCCAAGGCATCCATAGTCCAGCACGGAGAAGAGGGGGTGGGGCTTATTACATCACAGTTTGTGCCCAACCTCTCCATCCTCACATGAAATGCCTCATTTACTGGGCCCTAGCAACTATATCCGTGGCAACTTGAGAAGATAAAATGCGTGTAGTACAGAACGCTGGACCCCTACGTGCACGGGACTGCATGCCGTATTCATCAAGGAAAAAATAAAAATAAAATAAAAAATTCAAATGCTGGTAGTGCCAGAGAAGTACCGGGTACGTTCAAACGGATGGGAGATTTCACAGCGCCACGCACCAAAATCAACAGACTCAGCCAGATGTGTGCTTCCCTATTAAGGCAAGAATGGCTGAATTAAGCTCTTAATGGTGTTACGGTCTTGTCACATTTCCCTAACCATTAAGTTATGCAGAGTCACCGTAAATTGGTGCAGGGATTTGCAAGTTGTGCAATGCGAGTAGGCGAAATTGATCCTGCAACTGCAGAGATGTTTATTGTGTCTTAGGAGCCAGCTGTTCAAAGGCCAGCTCACAGATTTTTTGGAACATGGTGGATATGCGTAGGATATTTTAACACTATGAGATATTAAAACTCCAATCCTTCGGCACGCCGACTGAAATCAAAACAGTCCTTAACTAAGAAACGATGGAAGATTAACTTCTTGTTCATCCATCTGCTAAAAGATAATGCTCCTTTTCTCTTTATTCTGATGTAGGCTGAATTGATACTTCAGATTTTACTGTAAAACACTTTTATTCATTTTATTCCCAATAAACAAACAGGTGTACTAGACTGCAACGAATAAACAAAGAATTGCTTGAGGTAACCCATTCTTTACATGGTTTGTTTGATCATGGACTCCAAACTAATCATCCGATCTGTTCTTCTGATATGAGCTGAAGGGTTTTGAACATCTGGCTCTCAGCTGGCATTTGTTTTGCTGACCATTTAGCAAGTAACTGAACTTGCTACGACTGTTCTTGATGCAACATCCCAACCTCGGCAAGGCTTTCAAGCAAAGCATCTGCATCTAAGACAGAGCATGCGACTTTCACAACACACTATATATGCTTAAAGTGAAAAGAACATGGCAAGCTATACAACAACAACAAGAAAAACAGGGAATGGTGAACAAGGCTTTCCGATTCCCCAAATTACAGCACCGCGCTTCTTAGCACCTGGGCAAAAGAGCCCCGACTGAGAATATATTCATTTCAAACAATTTAAGTGCAGTAATATTGTCATCATTCCTTGCACACTCTTTGTACTTTGTACACGGAAACATCTGTTTGGAGTATAACAGGGTTTTATAGCAGCTACTCTGGTTTGCATCTGGATGTGGCTTTGAGGAGAAAGATGCAAAGGTCAAAGCCAATGCTTAAGGCCCTCAACCTTTAATGGGACCAGGAAAAAAAAAAAGCAAAACAAAACAAAAAAACCCCAAGCTGACTGTCCTGATCTACTGAGGCACATTGCTTTGGATTTCTTACCAAAGAAATAAAAACTGCAAAGATCGACTTTTTTGGTTGTTGGTTGTTATACTATCGGACCAAAGTGCTTGTTAACATCCAGAAGGATTTATACTTAGAGGGCATGTGCGATAAAAGCTGGATGATGGCGTGTAACCATCAGATTCACTATTGGATTACAGTTTGAGGACACCTGACCATCACATCTATCCAGATTTAGTCTGCTCTTTGTGGTTATAAGCAGTTCCAATCGTCTAGGAAGGATTTCCACTAGATATTGGAGCGTGGCTGTCGAGATTGGTGTTCATTAAGCTAAAAGAGCATTAGTGTTGGATGAGGAGACCTGGAGTGATGATCAGTGGGGTTGAGGTCAAGGTTCTGTGAATGACACTCGAGTTCTTCCACTCCAACCTTGGCAAACCATGTCTTCATGGAGCTGCTTTGTCATGCTGGAAAAGGTTTGGGCCTCTTGGTTCCAGTGAAGGGAAATCGTGATGCTACAGCATTCAAAGGCATTTTACACTGTCCCCTCCAAAAGTATTGGAACAGCAAGGCCAATTAATCACTTTTTTTTTTCTCCTTTGCTGTGCATTGTCTGTGAGATCAAAAGATGAATATGAGAGGAGAGATTTCAGCTTTGATTCCCTGGTATTTACATCTATATATGTTAAACATAGAACAGAACACATTTTGTATCAAACCAACCACTTGTTTTTTCAAGTGAGCTAAAGTATCGGAACAATATTTTCAACTAAATTAAAGACAAAAATACTTATTTGGTTGCATATCCCTTGCTCGCAATAAGTGCATTAAGCCTACGACCCACACATGTTTTCTTGATTCTACACTTTACATTTACGGCATTTGGCCGTAATCCAGAGCAACTTACATTGATCTCATTTATACAACTGAGCAGTTGAGGGTTAAAGACCTTGCCCAAGAGCCCAGCAGTGGCAGCTCGGCAGGACGGGGATCTGAACTCATTTGAACTTCATTCGGTTTTCTCGCTTCAGAATGGCATGCTTTTCTCCCAGAAACAGCTCTCTGGTCTTCATGTTGGTCTAAACTTCTTAACTGCATATGCAGTCTTCACAGATGAAAGCCAAAACAAACTGAAATTAGATATTCAGGGATACTTAATGATTAAACATTCAGTCTAATATGACACACCTGGGTAACAAGAAACACCCGTCGCTTGTCATGTTCCAATACTTTAGCTTCTTCTCATATTCATCTTTTAATCTCACAAACAAATGGCTTCAGTGCACAGCAAAAGCTATTTAATAGGCCTTGCTGTTCCAATACTTTTGGAGGGGACTGTACAATGGCAAAGGCAAATGTTTAGAGAAGAACCACGTATGGCTGTGATCAGCAGGTGTTTGCAAACTTTTGGCTGTATAGTGTTGCATGTAGCAGGCTGCACAATGGTATCTTGTGCCTACCGGCCTTGATTGGGCAGAATTTTGGCCCAGCTATTAAAAACAAAACAAAACAACAAACAAAAAAAACCCTTTAAATAGCAGATCAGATGGGCCTATAGGTGAATTGCGTTTGGAAAATCTTTGTGAACTCATCAGTGTGGCAGTATGTGCTCAGAGTCCAGGTTAGCTTACTCGTCCCTACCTTAGTTCCTTTGTTCATGCATTTTAAAAAATAAAGTCACTTCTAAAACACTGCTTTACAACAGTTCAAGGTTTAACAGCATGATAACCTTCGGGTGGCCCGATGTTCATTAAGAAGGTGTTTCAGGCACTTTGTCTCAAATCCGTATGGACTCACAATTAACTCTTTACCCACAACACGTTTAACCCCTGCTTAAGGTGTATAAAGCAACAAAACTAGAAGCTATAAAGATATTCGCACCCTTGTGAATAAACCACCACCTCCTCTGCCTAATATCTGAAGTGCATTCAGAAAATGCTGTGCTAGCAAAGTGTGTCAACATACTTATTCAGTACCTGGTAAAGGCAACCACACACACTAATGACTGCACATAAAGTGCACAAGAACAGATTGACACACACGCACGCACGCGCGCACGCGCCCACGCGCCCACGCGCACACACACACACACACACACCCCTCTGAGGGGGAACCTTTCTCCCAACCATGGTCAGGTTTAACGGATGTTCAGTGGTTGTACTTTAGGCAAAACTGCTTAGCTAATGTAATCACTCTGTTTACGCAGGACAGGAATCACGGATGGATACGAGGCTGAGATGTTTTCCAGGCAGCACACTGACGCACGTGTCCAAGTCTCAGGACTGATGATATAGAGTAACTCACTGAAGTTACTTCTGAACCACACACACAAATACGCAGGTGTACAAACGGCAGAAATGGAGACCGAGAACAAAAGTCCCCTATCAAGTATTTCAGAGTAAAAGAATTATTAAGCTATGATCTGTCAAGAGTTCATTATCAAAACTGTGCCCAGGTCATGATAATTAATGAATATGGGCCGAGTCTCATATATACAAAATCAAATGATTCTTATTGGTTTCATTAGTTAGAATAAGTTGGCAATGACCTAGCACCACTTTACCTGTATCCAAATTTATACAACAGTTAGTCCCTAACTTGATTTGGACCCCCCCCCCCCAAAAAAAAAAAAAACCCTAAACAAAACCACAAAATCCAAAATATTTGGCTCTATTGTGGTGGAAGTGTCATTTATGCGATAACAGATGCTTCTTCATAGAACTGTTGTACGAAGGACCGCCCGTGTAAACCCTGCTGTACTGAATATCAGCATATCGTAGATCATATATCCGCGCTGATATTCAGTGCTTAACTATAGCATTGTAACTTTATTGTATGATCAGCGGCTGGGACCAATCATTTAAAACCACACCGCCCTCCAGTGGTGTTGGTCTCTTCCATTTCCGAGATTGCAACTGTCTGACCTTTACATCCGATATCCATTTCCCTAATCTCAGCTAAGTGAATTTAATGTGTAATCAAAGTTTAAAGGATCTCCATGCGGTTAAAAAGACAGACAGACAGACAGACTCAATGCTAATAAATAAGAGTACAAATACCATACCTTTCTAAGGACTCACAGATTTACAGAAGAAAAGGAAAGATGTAGGCTCTTAGAACAGCCTGGCTGTTTGTTTTTTGTCTTAACTATTCTATTGCATAACAGTGTTAATTCCCAGCCCTCCCCTTTGCTGTAGTTTGCGTTTGGTTTGTTTTAGCAGCAGAGCGGCCCGGGACTTGTCGCTGACGCGATTGGGGAGTAGGCTTCAGTGCATGGTCTCGTGTGAGTGACAGGTGAGTGCGGGAGAGGAGGAGGGGCTAGGCAAAGTACATGGTCCTCAGTGTGTCGTGGTGAATCTGCACTGCTTTGGCCAGAGCTTGAGGGTCACGACCATTACTCTGTCCTGACACATGACTGCCCTCCGCACTGAGAGAGAGAGACAGACAGAGAGACAGAGAAAGAGAGAGAGTCAGAGAAAGACAGACAGACAGAGAGAGAGCGAGAGAAAGAGAGAGACAGAGAGTAAGAGAAAGACAGAGTAAGAGAAAGACAGAGAGAGAGAGAGAGAGCGAGAGAAAGAGAGAGACAGAGAGTAAGAGAAAGACAGACAGACAGAGACAGAGAGAGAGAGAGAGAGAGAGAGACAGAGAAAGAGAGAGTCAGAGAAAGACAGACAGACAGAGAGAGAGACAGAGACAGAGAGAGAGAGCGCGAGACAGAGAGTAAGAGAAAGACAGAGTAAGAGAAAGACAGAGAGTAAGAGAGAGAGAGAGAGACAGAGAGAGAGAGAGAAAGAGAGAGACAGAGAGTAAGAGAAAGACAGACAGACAGAGACAGAGAGAGAGAGAGAGACAGAGAGACAGAGAGTAAGAGAAAGACAGAGAGTAAGAGAAAGACAGACAGACAGAGAGAGAGAGAGAGACAGAAGCAGTGAGGAAATAATGTTCATAAAAAAAACCAAAAATACACAATTGTAACAGCCTTCAATATTTAAAGAGTAATAATCACAATATATTCATTTTTAATGCTGATTTTTTATGTTATTTTTATTTTCTGTTTCTAGTTTTTATGTTAATACTTTTTTTTTTTTACATATCATGAATAAAAGTACTTTTCTTCTGGTCTGGCAATGACGTTGTGTCAAAGCTTATTACAAAAAATCCATTAGTATTATTATTATTATAATACATTTCGAATCACTCCGTTGGCTACCAGTTTCATTAGATCATTCTTCTCTATTCTATACTCTATACTATTTATTTCCTCTCATTTATGGACCAAATTGTTAGCTTGAAGACGTATAAACCCTGGCGTCTATCCTCACACAACCTACATAGGCTCTGTTTATAGAGAAACTCCATTCATCTAGCATCCCGGATATTTCTGTTGTTTTTAGAAATAGATGACGGTGTGTAACGTTAGTTTTGCTGTATACCTGATTTATTTTATTACAGCAGTTAAATTAACAAACAGTTCCCTAATCCCTAAACACAGTAAGTGTACTCATTAAGTATGCCTTAGACAGCCTGTGTATTCTGCTGTAGGAAGCTGTATGGAGTTTCAGCTTCGAGACATTTACGCTAACATTTCACTTGAACGGCTGGACATCATGTTCAATAAGTACGGAGGAGTTTGATTTTTCCCAGTAAAACGACCTGACCACTTTATTAGGAACACCCTGTCTATTCATGCATCGCAGACGCGTAATACGTTAAAAAAAAAAAAAAAAAAAAACCCATCCCACTTCCCTAGTGCATTTTTCAAAATTGCAAAAAAGAGCAGGGACCTAAAGTACATCCTGACTGATAAATGCCCCTTACCTGTCATGCTCCTTGTCGACCAGGTGATAGCGAGCACGGAAGGCCACGAGGTGGGCATAGTAGGCAGGCGCTGGGATGGAGACGGAGCGTGTGCAGCGTACGTACGTGTGGCACAGCTGGTAGGTGAGCAGCTGGAACTCGTCGGCTGTGAAGCAGTTGTCGTCCCACAGCACATGGTAGTGTGAGGGCCGGCTCGTGCCCTTGAGACACAGAGAACAAAACAGGTTGGAGTTAAAGGTGTGACTCCTTGCTCCTTGCTACTGCTGTGCATGCTCAGGTTGGCTGCCTTGCACGCTCTATTAAAAATGCTATTTAAATAAACACCTTTGTTTCTGGACCACCAGTGCCTTCACCTCAACCTTCATCAAAACACCACCTGAGCAAATATCTTCCGTCCAACACAGTTTCAGGCAGGTGTAGAACATATTCCAATCAAAGCTATTCTGGTGACTAACGGTGTCCAAACACTTTACTTTGTTTTTGAGATCATACCTGTATTCCAGCATGACTGCAGAGGTAAAAGTCGAACTCGTAGGGATGGGTGATGTCGGTGTCGACTGTAGTGCCGGCAGGAATGTTCCCACTCCGCCCAACCTAAACAGTAGGGAACAGTAAAAACGAAAGGAGGACAGAAATGCACATCTGACAGTAATATATATATGAAAACATGACAGAGAAGCAAGCCTTTTCTCACCCTCTCGTTACGGTCAGCGCAGAAAAGGCGCGTGTGGTGGCGTTTCTGCACGACGATATAAGTGATGCCTGGCTGGTACTCTCTCTCCAAGCTTATACAGGCTTCCCGAATGGCCAGCAGCTCATAATACAGCACCTGAATAATGGATCCCATTTAGCATTATGCGCTAGCAATGTGAGAAACGTTAGCATTGTGCCGTACTGCTTAGCCATTTCACAGAGCGACACCTTTTTTTATTTTTTTTTACATTCCTGAGCACACAGTCGGATGTCTGACCTGTCGGAACTGTCCCTCGGACACGCCGTCCCTGTAAAAGATGAGGCGTGTGGGTTTGTAGCGTGTGGATTTGTAGAACTGGATGAGCAGCTCTCGGATCATGGAGGCCAGGTCTTGGATGACCTCCTGCCTGGGCCTTTGAACACGCACCGTGGCACAGTAGCGGCTCGGGTGGGCGTCCATGCTGCCCACCACCTACACACACACACGCCCACACATTTATTTATTTGAATTAAGCACCTAAAATGGTGTACTTGGTATGTATACAGGTTTGCATGTTGTGTTTTAACTTCAAAAGAAGTAAAAAAAAGAAGCCGACAGTTTCTCTCACCGCAGCGATGGAGGGCTTCTTGCCGTCTCCTGCAGGTGGATGAGTGACATCAGCACCTAGGAAAATGACTGGCTGCTGGAAGATGGATGGACTGCTCAAAAAAAAGGAGATGAAATTAAAACAAATGAGCTGAGGTCCAATCCACAGTACGGCACAGCACACGTCACAACGTACACAGTGAACGTTACAGACCGTTGATGCGGAACCAGGATGTTGTTGATGCCGCCTAGCTTGACGTTGATCTTAAGGCAGAGATTGGAGAGTGTCTGCGGCGAGGTCTTCACCACGTTCTTCACCTGCACACACTGAGTGGCCATTCCGAGAAGAGTGTCTCCAACACGCTTCACCTCCGCTGTGGAAAACACACACCGACGTAAACATGCTGGTACACTGAGGACAGTCATGTGGAGCTTATTGCAACATAATACACACATGCGCACACACAATATCAGAATCAGATTGACAGTAAACAAAAAAAATGAACTTGGACTGACCGTATGCACGAATATAGCAACCAAGTGGCTGATAAAAAAAAAAATTTGTGTTTGTGTGTCAGAAAAACTGGCCATATTGGTATGCTAGAAATATTATTTGAAAAGATTTCACAGACACACACACAGACGAGGCAGAAAGTCAGCGATTCAAGATGCAGACGAGCCATTATTCCCAAACAACTGCTAGGAAAATGTTTTCTACCACACTCTGCTGAAGTAATTTTACTGCTCCTGACACAACAGGCCATGAGAGCTCCATCTTCAATCTCAAGGTAAGGAGTAACCCGTAACAGTCCAGTGTACCAGCATGTGTGGATGGGAGCGCTTTACCGTAGACGGGCGTTTTTCCTGGCAGGATGACGATGATGAGCTGCAGGCCAGCATAGGTGTTCTTCAGGTGTCTGAACATGGGCTCTACGCTGTCTGCTCCCTGAGCGTACTTGCAGAAGCACGGCTGGCCCTGAATAGGCATCCCGGCATCTTTGGAAATCTTACGCAGCTGATCGGTAAAGCTTCTGCGCACAAATAAAAACAGAACAAAACAACAAAAACTTAATGCCAGCTCAAATCAACCGTCAGGCGATCGTTAAAGAAAGAGCAAAGCAAAAGTGAGCAGAAATGAGAGGAAATGCAAACACTGAATAAGAACTCGGGATAGGTGCAGACTCTTTGGAGAGAGAATGGTACGAAGCGAAGGAAGTGCAAAGAGAAAACAAGAGAATGGAGGAGCGAAGCCATACTTGAGGATTTCCTCTCGGCACTGTCTCTGTGTGGCAAAGCAGGCGATGGCCCAGATTTTAATTTCTACACCAGTGTGGAACTGCTTCCCTCTCATGTCCCAGACACCATGGCTTGGAGTGGCAACTGTGCGATTCTAAACAAACACACACTCAGATTACCTCCGGAGCGAACACTTAGAGTGTAATTAAGGATTTACTGCATAAGATTTCAAATCAGACTTGTCCGTGCCAGATGTACAGCTCCATGCATGCAAATATACTGACAGACTCATAAAGAGAAAATAAGAGATATGGCACCTGGAATTTTGATACACAACTTGAGTACACAAGTTCTAATTAAATGCGAGTCTTATGACTGTTTATGTCTACGATTGTTGCACAGTATTATCAGCTTCAGACATAGTTAAGACCAGGGGAAAAAAATGATTGTTCATGTTTAAAGGTCCACTATGTAGGATTCAAGCAGCTGAATGTTCCTCCCTTACCCCTCCCTTTCCAAGCGTGTATTAGAACAAACGGTGGCTGTCAGATGTGCGCAGCGTACTTCCAAGTACTTATAGTCACACTCATTTGCTTTACTATATAATAATAAAATCGATCCTCCATTTTTCTAAATTTGACTTGTTCTCAGACTTGTTAGCCAGCACTGATTCCTCTTCTTTCTAATTCTTAATCATCCTTCTGGATTCATGGTCTCACTTGTAAAAATGTGAAATGCAGAATGCGCTCTCTAGAGGTTTGCGCATTCTGGACTGCTGTGGCGGCGCAACATGGCGACTCCGTAGAGGTGGAGGTGGATCCTACATCCCTATGCAGATATAAAGGGTTCATTCTAAGCTTACACAACAAAAACAAGCCAGAAAACACAACGATTTGTAGCTACAGGTGATTATGCACTAATGAAAACATTCATATGAAGACTATATTCCATTTCGGCTAATAGATCCCCCCCAAAACCCTATATAGTGGACTTTAAACATTCATTACACTTTTGGCAATTGTGTTCAGCAACAAACAAACCTCACACCAAAATCACGCATCTTACAGCAGAAATAGAAAAACTATGCAATTGCAGAAAAAAAAAACAGAATCAGTGATAAAGTAGACATTAAGTTTATCACGCAACAAATACCCTACGCAAAGCTGGACAACTAAATCCAGTGAAATCAAAAGGAGCAACCCACACAGACACACAGACACACACAGACACACACAGACACACACAGACACACACAGACACACACAGACACACACAGAC
>JAQQZR010000021.1:9733430-9768553 GCA_030068235.1 Notoglanidium macrostoma | reverse complement strand
GAGAGAGAGAGAGTGGGGAGGTGGAGAGAGAGAGAGACAGAGAGAGAGAGAGAGAGAGAGAGAGAGAGAGAGAGAGAGTGAGAGACAGACAGTCAGAGGGAGGGAGGAGACAGAGACAGACAGACAGAGAGACCGTGAGAGAGGGGAGAGGGAGAGGAGAGACAGACAGGCAGACAGAGAGACAGAGAGAGACCGTGAGAGAGGGGAGAGGGAGAGGAGAGACAGACAGGCAGACAGACAGGCAGACAGAGAGTGAGCGCAACGTGGTGTAAAGCATTGATCAGCCTCAAGAATAAGAAAGCAAGTGTGAGATTTTCCCCAGAACACCCAGAGGAAGACAGCAGCTTCGGGAGAACAGTCTTATTTCCAGATGAATCCTATTTGGGCTTGGATGGATGTGCTAGTAGAGGGTTTATGTGGAAAGAGCCAAGAGAGGAAGTCCAAGTAAAGTACAGTAAAGGTACAGTAGAACCCTGGGGCTGTGCGTCCTACGCTGCTGTCGTTGAGCCTGCAGTCACGGATGGCGTGACTGTGTAAAGAGGCATTTTGACCCAAACTTGCAGAAATCTATGATGGAATAATTCAGGTGACAGAAGCAGATTCCACAGCAGGACAATGATCCGATGAACACCATGCGGTTTGGAAAGAACGCTTCCCACCACCTGAGCGGAGCTGCACCCTATAGAGCACTTGCGGGATGCAGTTGAGAAGAAATTGTTGCTTGTCGATGCTCTAGCGTGGAGGAAACTCGGAAACGTCCAGGACTCTAAAGGGGCGAACACACAGGAAGTGATTCACTCGTCACCCATCGCTTTGGCGCTGAATGTTGTCGCTGGGGTCGTGCACATATAAAGCGATTGCTGGTCTCCCAGACACTCCAGGCTCTGGTTGCTTGGCAACCTGCTCGTATGTTTCCCAGCGGCAAATGTTTCCAAGTCAATCGAGCAGTAGCCGGCTAGTTCGCTACAAGACCATAAATCTGTCGCTCGTGTATGCATACGGACAGAGCTACGCTTCAAGAGTGACCCACGTTTAGTTTCTTTTAGTTCACAGATTGTTCTGAGAAGGATGGCAAACCAAATACAACAACACTGTAACTGAGGCTGGGCGATAGGACCTAAAAATCATCGTGATATTTTCTGACGTTTTCACGATAATGAAAAATATGATGCTATGAAAAGAACGTTCAGAGACAAACGGACACGCAGCACACACAGACTAGAGCCAGGGAGCGCTCACGAGCTCTTGTGCACACGGTAAGATGGTAATATAACCGGTCTAATAAGCTAATTCTACATATCAGGCTGCATTACACAGACTCGTCATTGATGTATTCATGGGGGGGTGAAAACACTATTCATTTCTGATACATCACCATATCGATTATTTATCGATATATCGCCCCGTCCTAACTGTAACCGTGATCTTTAACGAAGCCTCAATGGAATGTCCAAAAACTTTTCATCTAATTACGACCAGTATATCCATATTGCTTTTATATTTTTAAACATAATATTTTGGGTTTTTTTGCTTGAAAAGTGCACTTGTGGTACCTTTCATTAAAATATATGCCAATTGGTTGACATGGTTTTCTAATGCAGGGGATGTCCAAATACTTTTGAGGTCCACTGTGTGTATACATATAAAAAAAAAACCATGCAAACCTGAGGTTTCCTTGAAAAAGAACTGGTCTTATTTCCCCACATGTCAATCAGGTAAAGCTGCAGAGTTTAAAATCGGGTTCAGAGCTTTAAAACGTGAAAGGAAAAAAACAAAAACAAACAACAACACACACTATTCAAATTTTACCTAACGACACCCCGCCTACCTCTACACCACCTACGTACAGACAAACATCCGCTTCCAAACAATTACTGACGAAATGGAAAGAGTGTTAGGAATGGGAGTGAACATACGTTAAAAAGTGAACAGTGGAAAAGTGAGTTTTCAGTGATCGTCAGTTTTCGGCTCATCACCTGAGGTAAAAGTTTCTCGCAGCATCGGTGGGTTTACACAAAACACCGGCTTTAGCCATCTATAAGCAGACTAACTGCATTACTGCTGCGTTTGTTAAACCGGCTCCTTTCCCAATGTCATCTTTTCGGGCAGACTGTCAAGGCAAAAGGTCAAAGAGCAAACACAAGCCATGTTGTTTTGGTAAAACGCGATTATACGGGTACAGTTCAGCCTATAGATAGTGCAGCTCATGAACAACGCGTTAGTGCAAACTATTCCTACATTTAATATTAAGCATGTACATTGTTCCTGTTGGAAACAGGAGTTATTAGAAAGAACTGCTGCTGGAGGGAGTGGAGGGGTAAGAAGTGTCCTACTTCGCCCAACGGTGGTACTTTTATTTATGATTTGAGGCACATGATAAACGTTGTGACGTAAAATGCCTCAGCTGACAGGTTTAGGCCCGTGTCCACCAAATGTGCGTTTTTTTTTTATCATTTCCTATACAGTACAAATCCTATGAAGTTCAGCGCTTCATGTACTTGGCACAAAAAATATGGAGACCCCGAAGTGTCACGGCGGGCAGAAATATTTTTTGAGCTACTTCAGTGTCCCTTCGCAAGAGCGGTTCAGGTTAAGGCTATTGTGAGGAACTGCAAAAGAAGTATCATGACGGAATGCAAAACCAGATCCGAAAAATAAATAAATAATTTCCCAGCGATAATTTACAAAACGCCCTCGGCTTCAGCAATTTTGTTCCACCGCATTCAATTGAAAAACAACTTTTGGAACACAGCCAAGCCCGTCAACGCCACTTCTCTCTCGCCCGCCAATCAAAGTCAAGAAGGGGCATGATTTATCTCGCACCCTTCTTTTCCCATGTCGAGAGCTGATGCCAATGCCAAATTCTTTCCATCGATTTAGCTAATCTTTCTAAAGTATATAGAGACCTGACGTTCACAACAAAGGAATGTGGAAGTGCTAGATGTTTTTTGTAACCCAGCACCTTAAGAGAAGCGCACTGGGAGGGAGTTCATAAGTGCCGACAGTGCAAAAAAAGGCCCTTATAATTAATAGGACATTATTATTACTACATATTTTTATTGGCATAAAAGGGAGTCAAAATAAATTCCACTTTTCCCTGTTCATTCATTGTGGGCGCACTTTACCTTTTATGGAGTTTTGTGGGCGTCGCTAAATGCAAATGAGCTGGTCTGGAGGACGCACTGCGCTTTACTAACATGTTCATCAACAACCGCGAGTACAAAATAAAAACCAGTCTCAAATTTTCCCGTTTGGTTTGATTTGCAATCATTTACACACGTCTTTACTAAAAGGTTAAGAGAAATTGTTCGTTTGAAACGACTTGGTTACTAATATTAAACACAAAATACCCATTGCCAATAATTTCTTAAACTTTTTTTTTTTTTGTTGCAGAAACTTGAAAGGAAATCTTTCTGCAGCGACGGTGAGAGATAACACCACATTTAGGATTTTACCACATCACAGTGACTTTGGGACAAATCAATGAAGTGACACGCTCACCTTCATCAGGACGAGTTATGTAGCCCAATGAATAAAAAAAAAAAAAAGGAATAAATACATGCTATTGTGGTTTAGAGAGAATGGATTGTTGTATTCAAAATCCTACAATTTCCGTTAACACAGTTTCGGGGGAGGAGAGGACGATGCAATACCGATCAGCCACAAAGTCTTAGCGATCGGGCGTATCGTCAGAACTGCCGAAGAAATCCCGCTCAGCTGTAGGTCAATCCTGCAGCAGGCGGAGCGATGTGACCGTATCATATCCATATTGCGATGGACAAGGTAACGATGTGCCTCTATGAGACATGGTGGATATTGTGATATGTTTTAAAATGACTGGAAAGTTTTAAATTAAATAAATTTATCTTAAAAATTGTAAATTAAAAAAAAAGGCACTTTTTGACATTTTTGGTGTGTTTTATGAGTGAAAATTACTTTGTACGTTATAATAAATGTGTTTATTAGCGATAAATGCGGCTCCACCTCTACGGAGCCGCCATGCTGTGCCGCTACAGTAGCCCGGAACGGACAAGCCTCTAGAGGGCGCTGTAAAGGTTTCATGTTTGTACAAGTGACCGCGTGAATCCGGTCACCAGAATGACGACGAATTAGAAGAAAGGAAGGAAAGGAAGAATGGAGAAGAGGAATCGGTGTTCGCTGGAGCTGGATAAAGAGTTCGGGAACCCAAATTTTGTAAAATGGAGGATCGTACTTATTATTTAGCACAGGAAAAGCAAGTGACTGTGAACGCAAGTACGCTGCAGGCACCTGACGGCCACCGAACGCTCTAATACACGCTTGGAAAGGGAGGGGTAAGAGAGGGGCATTCAGGGGGCAGAATGGTTTGGAAAAACCCCAAATGGTTTAGAAGGTTGTGTTGTGTTTTATTTAAATAAACACATCGCTATTGCCTATTAATCAGCGTTATAAAATGAACTGTGAACAATTATATCGCTGCACATGGTGAACACGACATGTCTTGCACATTATTAATGTACCCGTGTGCTGATTATTGTCTAGCCAGCATCAGTTTGGACACAAGCAGTAGTTTTTAAAATATTTCTGCACAGTGCTGGGATCTAAACCCAAAGAGAGCTGAAACCTGTGAACTGAGCCACGGTGACTGATCAGAAGAAATCCAGATATGGGAGATAAGCAGAAAATCTGTTGATGGTAGAAGGCAACCAGTTCCCAGGGAGATGTTGCCATACCAACCGAACCCACGTGGCCCACCCCCCACCCGTCTCTCCACGGCAACGGAGTCTACACCAACAAGCCATTACAGCAAAACAGGTGCTTCCATATATAGTCCCAAGGACACCTGCGTGAAAAGACGCAACATCATTCCCGCAGTATGCCATCAGTACACAGCTGAGCCCAGCGTGCTATCATGTGCCTACCCACACCGCACGCTCAACTCCAAAATTATTGGCACCCTTGCAAAAGTTTTGAAACGTTTTCTCACGGTGCTTAATGATATTCTTAAACAGTTCACTATTTCTGTATTTCTCCTGAGTTTGTGTCCCGACGAACAGATTTAATGTGTTATGAATATTATACATTGAGGATTTGCTTGACGTAGAAGTGAATCACAGTAGCTTCTGCCTTTGGTTTTAAGCCTTTAGCCTGATTGTTCATTTCATGCGCCCAGATGTCTGAGCATGTGACCTTTTAAGGAGTTATGTGGGCGTCACTATATGCAAATGAGCTGCGTCAGGAATGTGCTTTGCACTTTACGTGATCAATATATGCGAGCAAATCTTCTGTAAATATGACCGTAAATATTAGCGAAAAATATAGCTCAGTTAGGCTTATGCTAACACTAAAAGACTCGAAGCTTATGAAAAGTTCATAGGAACACGAACACTAAGAGAATTTTTTTATAACCGTGGCTTCGACGGTAGCATCGTCTGTAATACAAATCACAGGTTTATATTAATATTAATGAGCTTGTTGTAATTTCCATAGCAACACAGCCATGTGTACGGGAAATGCTACACATAAGCTAAGAGCACTAATAAACGTTCTTATCTAGCAAAGGAAACACTTCCAGTCACTGATGTGGTGACGTTTTCTGAAAGTAGGTGTTTAGGGAAGGAGTCTCCAGTGTCAGGAAGTTCTTTTCGCTACGGTGAAGTCTTTAGGACCGAGGACTTTGTGCTTACTGCTTTCTTGGTAGCACAGGTAAAGGTGTTCAACAGCGTGTCAGCATCAAAGGCTATACTCATGCTATATTCATGGCAGGAGCAAGGGTAGAAATAAAAGTAAATAAGTAAACACCACAACACACATGGGATCAAATACAAATACAGACAAAGAAACACAATTAAATAGTATAAAAACATTAAGAAGTATAAAATATGACACACTGAGACAGTTAAAAATCCAGACCAGTGACTTGATAATAAGTTAATTCTTATTATCAAAGTCCTTATTGAATAAAAGTATTTAGACACTTAGAATCAACTGTTTCTTAGTGACATGGCAAGAGGATTTTTTTTCCCGGTCTTATACACATCAAGACAGAGAGAGTGAACAAGAGACGCGGACGATGGTATGCACACAACGATAAGTGATGTCGCTTGAAAACCTGACAAGTCGCCAAGATAAAAGAGGAATAAAACACCATTCTGGAGTGAACTGATGTTCCTAAGATAGCAGGTCGTGATGTCTTGGGATAATAATTAGTATTGTAATCTGCATCATTTTACACTTCTGAAATCTTTTTAGTGCTGAAACGTGAAACATCACTCAGGTGACCGGTCAGTGAGTCGCCATGGCAACGGGCGCGTAGCAACCAGGCCTGCTCCCTTCTGGAGTGGCTGCGCCTGACCACCTGCGCGCGCAGCACCGACAGGCGTGACGTCAGGGACTCGCATGACATCAGGGAAGTGTGCTGCTGCTGCTGCTGCTGCTACACGAGACTAGATGAGTTTACTTTGGCCTATAATGGATCTTTGACCTAAGCACTTCTGTTTGTGTGTCCAAGAGCCGATGAAATGACTGACAGGAGGGCCGTGCAAACACAAACACACGTTCCGGACCGCCAGTCAGGTTTCCAAACGGGTTCACTATTGCTTAAACCATTTAAAAATCATGTTTTACATAACATTTGTACAAGTAAGAAATAAAAATGGATCTTATGCACCTTTAAGTGGATAACTTCAGGAATGAGAAGAAGAAGAATTTACCTGTAGTGCTGATTTCCATTCATGAGGTCTCTGCCCGGATTCTAGCCGGCTTCTGGGTGTTTTAAAGGACGGCTGTTAGATTGGCTTGTTTCTCCAGATTTATCCCAGGTTAAGTTTTCTGTCTGGCTGATAAAGCCTTGGCCCGGCTGGTTGAGGGTCAGCTTGGCCTCGGGTTCATTCGGTTCAGCTCTCACCGAGTCCTCCTGCCAGCAGAAACACACTAACCTTTCAGGCTTTTCTCGTCGCTGTAACTAATTACTCCCAGATGACAAGTCAGACGAATCCTCCTAAAAGACTCCCCAGAGTCTGTTCTTTCTATCTTTTTCTCTTTTTGCCACTAGCTACCACTGCGGCTGAAATGCACTCGACCGTTTCCTAAAGCTAAAATAATAAATATGTGTGTATGTCTAAAAACTTCACATTCCAGGACCAAAAGGACAAAGTTGTTTTTCTACCAACCGGTTTCTCACTCCGAGTCCCTTTAGGTCCTGTTACCGGTTTACCATCTCACTACGGTCAGTGAGACCCAACCGGAAATACCAACATCAGGAAGACGCGTCACTTCCTGCAGCGCGTCATTGAGTTGTCAGCTCTAACGCGATTACTCTAATTTTTTAATTAGAGAAGATCTTATTTAATAATAATAATAATAATAATAATAATAATAATAATAATACACGAATCAATTTGATTTATTACTTGATTTAATTATTGTTGATTCAGCAAGTCGTTGTTTGTTTATTCAATTATTTATCTAATTATTGATGCTTACCGTCAGTTTTAGGCTCATTTTAATTACTTACAAATGTACTTTATTATCCATTTTATTTGCACGGCTCTTTCAATTTATTTTTGTTTAGTTTTGTGATATTGTATTTCGTAACTTGCAACTCAAGGCAAAAACAAGCGAACAAACAAACAAGCAAAAAGAATGAATATACAGGGTTACTGCTTATTTGCCCCTTGAGAATTGTGTATACTAAAAAAAAGAAAAGATTACTATTGAAGCATTATGATGCTGATTACATTATTGTTTATCTATATATATTTAGAAATACATGAGGCTTTAAAAGCTTTCAGGCTGTTATTTAGGATAAAACTGAGAAATAGCCATTTGCTTATTTTGCATTATGAATAGTGGGCTGGAGATGGCGATATTGCATTGGTGATGCAGGTTTGTCTCCCATAGAAGAAGAAGAGGAAGAGAACCAGTTTGTGTGTTGTAGCTGTTTAGCTTTCAGTATAACAAGCGCCTTATTACATTCAACAGTAAACATCTTAGTATGGTTTATTTTATGGGATCAGATACTTCAGGATTCTAGCTAATGGGACATGATTTTTAAAACAGATCTGAAGGCACACCAAGAAACCAGTGACTCTCCAAAGGTTGGCTTGTTTTTGTGTTTGCCAGCAGTGAATCCATAATGAACCTGCAAACAAGTTTTCAAAGGCAGAAAAATGAGTATTTTGCTAATGAGTCTCTTCTGGAGTTAATAAACAGTGTTGAGTGGTTTGAGGAAATTTGGGTGATGACTATGAAGAACTTTACGTTAGTAATCAGTAATATTTTTACACCTGGACTACTTTTTGACTTATTAGGCGTTGTGTACGTATGTGTAAAATCAAGTTTACTAAAAGTAAAAAATAAATAAATTGAATCATAAAGCAGAAACTGATTTTTTATTACCAAAAGAGTCACGCGTACGTTACTTATATACAGCTAAAAAAGTGCAAAATGATTAGACAAAAAACATGTTAAGATGTTGTTGTATATGAAGATGACAGTATTAAGTTATATGGGATTAATTCTCTCGACATCAGGGAGGTCATACATACGTTTAGCTTTAGTTAACATTCACATTGCCTGAGATAAACAGATCAACTGCACAGATTATCCTGATCATTATGACTACTATTATGAAATTTATGGGCAAACCTAATTATATCGATGAATATAGAATGATTCAAAATCAATAGTCTATGATTCATCGCAACTGTCCTATTCTGATTACAAATCACTGTAATTGTAACTGTAGCATGTTTACACCTGACATCATCTGTTTTAATATGCTGCTCTAAGTCTACTGTCCAGTTTGTTTACTTTAATGTAATTTCTTAAAACTGCTTAATAACTAATTGTCCTATTTGCTTCCTCTAGTGGGATGGATAAAGTCATTAACTGTTTCAGTAAAAGGCCTGAGGCTGTAGCGAGGCTGATCTGTTTTCCATGGGCAGGTGGAGGCTCCATCCACTATGCTCGCTGGGGAAGACTCGTCAACCAGGCCATCGAAGGTATTTGGAAGCTTGTCCATTATGTCTGCTGGTAGACTCTGCCATGTTGGACGGCGCACCAGAAATACACAGAACATTAAAGCACATTGAACATAGCAGGATGTGCACAACTGTCATTCCATGCAGTGTTCCTCAACCCAAGCCAATCTAGGAATGTCCAGTCCATTTCCAAAGCAGTGCTCCCCAAGCCAAGCCTCTCTAGTCAAGTCCAGTCAGTTTATCAAAGTGTTCCTCAATCCAGTTCAGTCTAGTCGAGTCCTGTCAATTTTCCAAAGTGTTCCCCCGAGCCAATCTAGCAAAGTCTGATTTGCTTTACCAAAGTTAAGTTTTCCCAACAGTGTTCCTCAACCCAATCCGGTCTAATAATGTCCGGTCCATTTTTCAAGCAGTGTTTCCCAATCCAATCTAATAAACACCTACCAATTTTCCAGTGTTCTTCAATCCAATCTAGTAAAATCCAGTCACTTTTCCCAGCAGTGTTCCTCAATCCCATTTAGTATAGTCAAGTCTTATAAACTACCAACTGGCTCTACACAGACCTACAGAGTCATGTCATGCAGACTGTCATGACATGCAGAGTTAGGTTCATTGACAATACACAAGCAAGCAAATCAGGAGAATGACACAAAAGAAATAAAAAAAGCAGAATACCAGCAAAGTCCAAGCGAAGCAAGATGCAAAAAGAGGCAAAAGCTCAGTAACATTTCTGAATCACAGTGTTGCTTATAAAACAGTAACATGGACTGATATGTTGCGCTGATGTGTTAAACAAAATATTTGCTGACTATTTGCCCTAATTAGGTTCCATTAATTGAGCGTGTAATGTGTCCTGTTTCCGGATTCAATCACTTGGAATAATCCACTTTAATGTAGTCAGGCAACATATTTCTAGGGGCAGAATAGGAACGTAACCGGAAAAGGATATAAATACAGATACGTATATAAGGCACACTGTTGATTTTTTATTTGTTTCCATTTGAAGAAAGCTGGCCAGAAAGTTTTACAGGGCATCTGGTCGAGACTGGATCCCAGCGATTCCAGGGGACTCAACAAAAAAGTCATGAGTGAGCCAACTTTTTGCCACGCCCACTTCTTGTTCAGATTCGATACAAATCTGGTACAAATGCAGATACAAATATCTCGTGCACTAAACAGATACAAATAGTATTATTGAGTTGCATAGCTATATAGCTATAGTTATATAACTATATAAGACCATATGAGTAAATCTACTTTATTCTCATAAAGCATAAAGCATCCGGAGGGAAGAACGAAAACAGAGCGTGCTCTGAATATAAGCTCTTTTTATGCTGTGTTCTATCTGTTAACAAATAGCGAGCGATAAGCTAAAGCTAAACCAGTTAGAACACAGATGTTACTCATTTTATCAAAAGTAGGCACAATGTGTTTATAGAAACAAGGTCGAGTTCTTGCAACTTCAGCAGTCCCAAGGTGATAGAGAAAGTTCTAGAAGGATACAAACTCTTTAGTACTCAATAGGCGATTTAAAAAAAAAACGTACTTGTACAAATAACCTGGGAAATATGTAGAACTCAGTCTTGGTTCTGTTTCTTTTGTCTTCCATTTGCGTATTAATATAACATTATGTCAAATGTTTTTAACGGCCTGGATCCATAATCTTTTGCACTTCCTATGAAAGGTATGGGATCCACTTGGAATCAGAATTAAACCATCGTTTCTGCAATTGGTGCCGTTTACTTCACATTAACAACTCCTTGTCATCTCTAATTTATGTTATGAAGAGTGCCTCCTAGCTGCGCATACGCTGATGGCGTTGCATAGAAACCAGTCTACAGGTGCGCTACTTTATAGGTCCCTGTAGGTCCTGGGGGTGGAGCTTTGTGAACATGGGTGGCAATAGGGCCCATAATCATTCAAACACCAAACCCAACCTACTTAACCATTAATCTTTCCTACTGCACCTTTAAAAGACAAATATGACATAAACATGATGATGATGATGATGATGATGACGACTACCAGTGGTGTCACTTGAAAAAGTTAAATATTTGAGGTCACATTATCATGCAAGTTAAATGTTTCCATGACCCTAACCAGGCTAATCTTCAATGGTTCCAGACGATGATTAAATAAAAGAATCACTGATTTAAATCATAGTAAAGTGGGCTCGACAGAGGGAGAGACTGGAGAGCATTTTTTTTACAGTTAAACTGATGCAGAAAATGATTGACAGAAAACAGCTGTACATTAAACAGCCTTACTGTTTGTTATTTCTAATCCATTGTTATCTATTGGTCATCTACACTCACCGGTCACTTTAATAGGAACACCTGTACTCCTGCTCATTCCTGCAATTATCCAATATGAGACATCACCAACAACAATACTGAAGTACTGAGATCATATTTTTTCCTAATTTTTTATGTTTGATGTGAGCATCAGCTGAAACTATTGACCTGTATCTGTGTGTTTTTATGCGTTGCACTGCCACCACGTGATTGGCTGATTGCATAATAGCTTGGATGAGCAGGCGCTCCTTCCGTTGTTCGTACGCAGCTCTGGCTCCATAAACGGGAAAACAAAGAAAGTGTCTCGGACCGACCCACACTACACTGTTCCAGCCAATCACAAGACGGGGGGGGGGTTGGGCGGGGAAGGAGATGGAGGTGTCTTGTTAATGTTGTTACCTTTGCAATGAGCGTCGATGAATTTGGGGGGCGGAGCTTCTGAAGGAGCACTGAAAGGAGATGTATATTTGTTTGGCTGCAAACTACTCTTTCTCCACAATCTATGACTCCCCCTTTAACTGTTCAAGCTCAGGCAGGTTTCAGTGATAATGAGGCTATGATCTCATGTGTCCATGACATTTGGGATCTGAGACTTTGGAGTCTGAGGATAATGGGATCATTTGGGGATTAAGTGACAGTAAGGGAGCTCGTTTTCCAGCACGTGACACTAGTGTCAGTACAGATAGTGTGGTGTGATGAGTTCCTCTCTCACAGTTTTGCTCCCTTAAATGTGGATCATTAATCTTGGTTAGGTCTTGATCTGGAAGTGGTGAACTGCATTGAGGTCTACGAAGCTGTGATGGTAAACTGGGTGCCTGAGTGATGTAACAGCCAAGAGAACGACTAATCTAAGTCCGCGCGCTGAACCAACAGTACAGATGTCTAGGTACTTGGACATGGAAACATAACCCCTGGTGTACTGAGGTGGTTAAAGGGGCCAGATCAGCCTTCCCAGTATCCACTGCATTGTTTTTGAAATGCTGAATGAACACAAATCCCCACAGCCACGCTCCAAAATCTAGTGGAAAGCCTTCAAAGAAGAGTGGAGCTTATTATAACTGCAAAGTGGGAATAAGTCTGGTATGGGATTTTCAGCAAGCATCTATGGGTGTGATGATCAGGTTTTCGCAAACTTTTAGTCATATCGTGTACCATGATCAAACAGAATTGTGCTGTATATGTCCATCCATTAGTGATAATTTACCAGACGTCTTTTCCTATTTTTAATTTTTCAGTAAATTGCTTTCAAACATTCTGCCCAGCATACATTTGCCACCTTTTGTCTGCAGTGTATTCGGTCAGATTGCCTGGAAGGGAAGGTCGAGGGAAAGAACCCTTTTTCCAGAACATGCCGCAGATCATTGATGAGGTCCTTGGTGTGCTTTTAGCAGAGCTCAAAGAGAAACCATTTGCTGTCTTTGGACACAGGTAGGTGATGTTAAGTAGCTGTGTGAGATTACATTTTGGGATTCATTATTTCTTGGTTATACTACTAGAGTGTATTGCATGCGCTAAATGATGAATCACAAATCATTTATCTAACGCTGTTCTCGCTGTTTGTTTAACGGAATTCTCCCATCATCGTATGTTCCTATGGATGTTAAACATTTATATGATATAGTAAATTGGTTTGGTCAAAGTAATGAAGGCGAAATCAATATCCGTGGTCATCAGTAGTTTTGAACATCATGTCCAGCCCCAGTCATGATCCGTATTGTATATTTAATTCAGTTCTGTCCATATTCATTCTAAAAGGTGGCTCTCCTGTGGCTTATTATGTTCTCAGTTTTGGTGCCATGACAAGCTATGCTTTTACTGAATACGTGAAGAATGTTTATAATCTCGAGCCTGTTCATGTGTTTCTCTCCGGAGCCTCTGCACCTTATGTAAGTGTGATGTGTTCACTGTGGTTCTTTGTGCACTAAAAGTAGGTGGAACATGTAGGGTAAAGGGTTGACTCAGATTGACTCGATGGTTCGGATTATTCCGAATTTAGTTACCAATGAGAGCTAATGTAATCTGCGAGCAGGAAGTGCAGGACGTCTTTTACGATAAAATCATACATTTTTGGCCTTTTAAAAAAACTGTTTCATGTAGAAGTAGTTCAGAAAACAAAGGTGTGAAGCTTGTTAAACTTAAGCATTCCAGTCAAGAGCCACTACCTAGAAATAATACAACAAACCAGCAGTAATACATCAGAGTTGTTTTAATGTTTTGGAATATAAATCATTACATTTATTGGAGAATAATAAAAGAAGCACCAAGATGGCTTCTATTATTGTCCACAATGTGCTATACGTTTTCACATACGCTAATGTGAAATGCATGAGCTGAGAGGCAACTGTCCTCTTTTGCAGTCTGAAACTAGATTGCAGACCCCACGCAGAAGCCACCTGTCTGACGAAGAATTCCTCCAGTGGATGATCTCCCTTGGAGGAACGCCTCCTGAAATCCTGGCCAATCCTGACGCCCAAAAGTTGTTCCTGCCAGCCTTGAGAGCAGACCTAAATGTAGTAGAGAACTACAAGTGAGTGGTTGGAACGAAAAGTCATCGTTTGCTAGGTGTTTACTTATTAGAAGAAACCAGTGTCTCAATTTACAAAAAACAAAACAAACAAAAAAATAATTAACCCCATTGAAGTCTAGATTTAACTTTTGTTATATGATTGTACATTGATATTTTCTCTCATTTAAAACCAATACTACTTTCTTTATGTAACTTGTATTAAATGCTTTAATTCATTTTAAGTGCCACATACACTCACCGTCCACTTTAATAGGAACACCAGCTCATTTATGCGGTTATTCGACCAGCCAATCATGTAGCAGTAGAACAATGCATAAAATGATACAGATACAGGACAAGAGCTTCAGTTGACATTCACATCAATCATCAGAATGGGAATAGCCGTGATTCCTGTAAGTTTAACTGTGGCATGGTTGTTGGTGCCAGATGGACTGGTCTGAGTATTTCAGAAACTGCTGATCTTCTGGGGATTTAACACAAATAACAGTCTCTGGAGGTTACACGGTGTGGTACGAAAAACCAAAAACATTCAGTGAGAGACGGTCTGTGGGTGGAAACGGCTTGTTGGTGAGAGACGGCAGAGGAAAATGGCCAGATTGTTTTGAGCTGCCAGGAACGAGTATAGTATAGTAGCTCACGAAATCACTCTTTACCGCCGTGGTGAGCAGAAAAGCATCTCAGCATGCACAAAACCTCAAACCTTGATGTGGATGAGCTACAACAGCAGAAGACAACAGGTTCCACTCCTGTCAGCCAAGAACAGGAATCATGGGCACAGACTCACCCAAAGTAGAAGATTAGAAAAATACCAGGAGATTATTACTTTCAGTGAGTCACCAAATGGATGTTGTATGTACGTATATACAACATTAAATACACACATCTGGCACTGTTATTTAATTAATACTTAATTAAAGTGAGCTGTAAGTGTGGAAGATCCGGATCCTTGCAATCAGGAGAGCACATAGAGAATTAAAAGTGCGATGCACACACATACCATGCACAAATTATGATTTCTTGACTAATTTAATTTGTGTACACAATGAACTGTAGCCACATTATATGACAAAAATAAAAAAAAATGGGATGTGCTGGATCAAGTGCTATTTTTTAAGCTGTCAAATAAACGAGGGTGGAGCACTCACGTTAATGTTTAATGTTAAAGGTTAATGTGAGCGTGTGTGTGTGTATGTGTACGTGTACGTGTACGTGTTCGGGCCACATGTAAGATTTTACTATCCTTGTGAGGACAATTTTGGATGGTCCTCACAAGTTTGTTGTCCTCACAACGGTTTGAAGGGTTTTGTAAACAAAAATAAGAAAAAGGGAAAAGAGCCAAACGTTTCCTTTTCATTACTGAGGTTAGGGTTAGGTGTATCATTAATTAGCTGCATTAATCATTATGTCAATGGACGGTCCCCAGAAAGATAAACCAACGTGTGTGTGTGTGTCTTGCAGGTGTAGCAGGCCGACGACCCCTTTCCTGTCATGTCCAGTGTCATGCTTTGATGGCAAGGAGGATTTGCCACATGACTTACAAGGTCAGAGGTGGAGCCCTGCAGGATGGCTGATGTTCTGATTTTCTGTTCATGTGCCAGTATTCTTACTCTATGAGTCCTGAATAGGAGCCAATACATCGTCTCAGTGTTTTAAATGCAAAGAAAATATGTGGCCAAATTAGCCCTAAACCACCTTACTCTGAGCAATATTCTAAAATGAACTTCAGCTTTTTTAAGTTCTGACATATGAATGAGTTTATTAGGTATATGTTATCAGGAATCGTGTTATCAAACATCGTGCTATAGTTACATTTATTAATTTCACGTGTAAAGCTGTTCAATTAGCTGCCAATGGCAGTTTGAGCCATTTGATTTCAGCTGAGGGAATACACACAGACACACAAACTGTAAGGAAGAGAGATGATGGTGGATGTGCTTCTAGGAAGAAAAGTTTAACCAAAGATTTGTGGACACCTGACGTGATCAGTGCTTATTGCAGTTCCCATTTTCTGACCACTAGGTGCTAGTAATAACTCTATGGAAGCTAAAGGCCTCTCAGTGTGACTAAAGGGAGTGGTCACAATGATATCTGCATGGACCTGCACATGGCATTGTCTCAGAATATGTATCAATAACTCGATTATTGCAAATAATGTACTGTTCGGTCATTTTGTGACTCTGTTGGAACGTCTCAGCACGCATGCACATGCATACAGGAAGAGATCCAGATGATATTCACCACCTCTGGTGACTACAAGGGGGAAATAGAACTGCGTTTTCACTCATTTCTTAAAGATGGTGAAGGAAATCTTCATGTCAGATGAATCTGAAGTTAAGCGTTAGAGCCTAAGGCTGAATGAAGATTTCAGTTCAGGCCTTCTTTGAACAGGTTATAACCCATATCAGAATGTTTATCACATGTTCATATGTCTTGTATTTCAGCATTCAAAGCCATGAGCAGTGGAGATTTCACTGTACAGATGCTGCCTGGATCACACTTCTACCTAAAAGACACAGCGAATGAGAAAGTCATACTGGACTACATCACAAAACATCTAGAGACTGCTGAGATGGACTACTTGTAGAATAGTTTCGGATATAGTTTTCTTTGTGGAAAAGAGTTGTGGAGTTGCAGAAGTTTAAAAGGAAAGCGTGAACTTTAAATCCAACTGAGAGCACGAGACATTCCAATATTCCTGTATGAGCATTAACACTTCAAATAACACAGTGGCCAAATTTCGGTGATCGACCTACACCAATAAATGATGTTCTTACAGTTAAGATAATTTTAGCTATATTTGCATAATTATAGCTCATTTTCAAATTATAATTTGCTAAATATCATTAGTTGAGAATGTCACTTTGGGAAACAGATTCTCGATCTAAAGGTGTTGCTATAAATTTTTCTTCACTTGGTTCCGATCTTCATTTTGAAATGAAAGAAAAAAAAAATTCTGTAGGCAAACTTTCATCTGTATGATGTGTACACTGTGTTTATTCAAACACTGCACGTTTAATTATGTTAATCATTAGCCAAAAAAGAAGAATCACAATGAAATTTCATCAGGTCTGTTGCTTGTTGCGATAATATTAAAATTGGTTCCTGAAAGCAGAAATGAACATTTATTCATTTGGCTGATGCTGTTAGCCAGATTTAATAAAAGTGAAGCAGGATGCAACTCCAACATGGGGGTAAGTAGTTAGTTAAAAAACACATTTTCCTCGCACAATGTCCCAGGAGTGACAACTGGATCTCACAACCTTCAATTCACTTGCACAGAATTGATTTAATGCTCCAGTAGTATATTACTAAAGTACATTTTCTTATCTTAAAAATGATATTATCATCATTATTATTGTTATTATAAGACTTGGCACAACCTCATCTTCATCTTCCATGCTTTTCCATTGGGAAATTCAAAAAAGTGTTTACAACTTGCAGTATTTATCTAGGCCTTTGTCCAAAATTTGCTAGCTCTTACTGTAAAAGGCGATACCCATGGAGTGAAGTACATTTAGGGAGTAACTTTTACGCCATATAGTGTATATGTATTGAGCGATTACGCATGAGCTGAAATTATAATTTGATATTGATACAGCATGATGACATTTAATACACACTTTATATAATTATATTGATTATAAGTTTTAAGTGCTGACATTAGTTACCTTGTGAAGTTAATTTATAAGCCTATTCTGCCTCCATTATAATGAAGTTAAATTTATGACTTTGTATAACTTTGGCAGTATTGTAACCATGCAGGAATTAATTTGAGGAGGGGAAGAGGAAATACAGGCTACTAAATAAGATAATGTATGATGTATACGTGTGTAACTGATTTCTTGGTGGGTAGCATTCTCCAGACTCTCTGGTTGTGGGTGACAAGCAGGCTACGGTTTCTCTTTTAATAATCTTTAATCAACACCAACATGGCAGACCAGTATACACCCACTTTACTCTACCCTCTCAGCAGCATCTGCACTCAAACACTGTCACACTTACTACAGTCCCCTGTAAACAGTGGCAAGTAGGATTCATCCATCCATCCTTATCTATACCATTTATCCGTCAGGGGAAGCTGAAGCCAATCCCAGCTGGACAAGAGGTTGGGTACTTCCTGGACAGGTCACCAGTCTATCACAGGGGTAACACCGAGACGAACAACCGTTCATACTCTCATTCACACCTATGGGCAATTTAGAGTAGCCAGGTGACCAGTCTTTGGACTGTGAGAGGAAACCCATGCAGGCATGAGGAGAACACTGCAAACAATGACATCTTAGCCAGGTAAAATATCTTGAATACAGTTAAAATGATGAAGCATTTCCTACTAGATTGCAAGACACCAAATCTGAGATTATTGAACCTGTTTGTAGACTGGAACCAACTTATTGCAAGATGTCCTGTCAAGGAAAATGATCTGTCTGTGCAGGAAGATAATTTCACTAGTAATTTTCTCCTGAAATTCAGTTTTTAATTTCTTGCAGCAAACTCTACATGTCTGCAAGCTGTTCGCTGTTATAACGCGCGCAACGCTTCTGTGTGGCTTCCCACTAGCTGTAGGAGCGAGGCTGTGGGGGTTTGTGTTCATGCAGCTACAGGAGCGTTAGTGAGGTCAGGCGCTGATGTTGGGATATCGAGGAGGCTCCAGTTCCAGTTCATCCCAAAGGTGTTCAGTGGGGTTGAGGTCAGGGCTCTGTGCAGGACACTCCAGTGCTTCCACTCCAACCTTAACCTGAACATCATGTCCTCATGGAGCTGCTCTGTGCACAGGTACAGGTAGCTGGCTTTATGCTGGAACATGTCTGTGCTCGACCCCTTAGTTCCAGTGAAGGGAAAGCTTAATGCTGCAGAAAACTTCTTAAAACATTGTGTGCTTCCTACATTGTAGGAAAGCCTACATATGTTTGTGATGGTCAGGTGTCCACAAACCTTTGGTGAATGACCTGTCCAGGGTGAACTCATGCTGTAACTGAGAGCCCACACAGTAAAATCCGCAGTGTTGAATTAACTCTTTCAGACTTCATTTGAGTCTAGTTGGAAAAGAGTTCCTTCAACTCTCTAGGAGTTAATTCAACACTGGAGATTTTACTGTGCAATCAAATAATTAATTATATAATAAACTCAATTCTGCAAGGTCCTCAAATAATATTGCACAAGGTATTAAGCACCATACCTAGATTAGTATGCTGAACTATGTAGTTAAAGTAACCCTCCAAACATGGAATGTGAACAATAACTAACGTTACTAGTGCAGCTTGGAACAAGGAAGGTCTGTGATATGTGTAAACATTACCTGTTTCAGATGCGCATTCTTATTAAACACCATTTAGTTTGGAGATGTAACATCAAGCTGTGCAGTAGTGTTGCCGTGGCAACTGAGTATTAAGTTGCATGTGTGTCCCTTAGTTACCTGGAGACAGGACGCGTTTCAGTCCTGCTTTTGTGTGTGTGTTAGCATTGAAAACAGCCAGACACAGCCGCGTGTGATTTCCAGAAAATTTGGGTAAGTAAGAATGAAATGAAGGCTTAAAAAACTAACTGGATAGTGGTTTGATCCCAAACTGTCCTTTTCCTTTATCTCTTGAGCAGTACCATCAAGGCTAATATTTGTTATTCCTGTAGTATGTATCTTTTACATTTAAAAACAGTTGAAGTAACATAATTAGACTGATGTATTTAGCTGTACTCTAAAACCTCATTAAAGCTACAGCACATACACATCCCCTGGGAAAAGAGACATAAGTTATACCACAAAAGACTTTATGGTAAAAAGAAAATTACAGTTTGGTACCTTTATTTTTGGGAGTGTAGCCTGTAGCCTGTAAATAAAGCTTTTTCCCCTACAGATGCAGATTTGATGCTTTAGGAGCAACATGAAAATCAGGTCTATGCAATTCGGGTTGCTGGAAAATAAAATAAGATAAAAATGTGAATTAATTGTGTCTGTTCTATATTAAAGATCCAATATTTAGGATTTCGGGGGATCTATTAGCAGAAATGGAATGTAACATCAATAAATATGTTGTCATTAGTGTATAATTACCTGTAACTACGAGTCATTGTGTTTTTGTAAACTTAGGATGAGCCCTTTATATCTACATAGGGAGCGGGTCCACCTCTCCGGAGCCGCCTTGTTGTGCCGTTACAATAGCCCAGGACGGACAAACCTCTAGAGAGCGGCTTCCACGTTTAGCATTTTATGTTATTATAAGTGGCAGTGTGAATCCAGAAGGAAGACAAAGAAGAAAGAAGCAGAATCAGTGTTGGCTGGAGCTAGATAACAAGTTTGAGAACCCAGATTTTGTAAAAAGGAGGATCATATTTATTATTTAGCACAGAAAAAGCAAGAGATTGTGAATGTAAGTACTTGGAAGTACACTACGGGCACCTGACGGCCACTATATGCTCTAATACATGTTTGGAAAGGGAGGGGTAAGAGAGGGGCATTCAGGGGGATGAATCCTACATAATGTTATTCATATAGCAACAGTACTGTGCAAGGTCTTAAACACACTTAAAGCAAAGATAATAAAATTAAGCAGGTTTGGAAAAAAAAAAAATATCTGGGTTTTAACATTTGCATTGAAAAATGTCTTTTTGTGCAGTACTGTATGCTCAGTTTGCTTAAAAACAGTATAATTATTCCACACATGTACGTATATGAAACCCAATAAACCGGTTGGATCAGAGATTGACCATTGATTTTTAATAGCTGTCCCGTTATTTTTGTTGTGTCAGTAGACATGGCCACCCTGAGCATTAAGCCAGGCCTCCGCTGCACTGTGTCTGACTGGATGAACAGCAATAATGAGATCTCAGCCACTGCCGAGCACACGAGACACCTATCACACGAGATCCGGCTGGAGGGCAGGGCTCTGTGCAATGAGACCGCCAATAAGGTAGGCTATTTTAAATGGAAGTGGGGGAAAAAAAAAAGTTTAATCCAAAGACTGTTAAATACTAGTGCAAGTTTATGAGTTTATTCGGTGTCTCTCAGACAGTGTGGGGAGAATATGACAGCAGTCGTCGATTGAGTGACAGAATTAATGAAATCACACTGTGGAAGAAGAGCCTGGAAGCCTGTGCAGAGGACCTGGATACAGAAATGGATGCTCTCACGCTAGTGAGTAGAGCTATTACACTGCTCATGGTTAAGTCAGCAATTTATTTGCACATATACAAGTTTAAAGACTGTGCTTATTATTATTTTAGAAGCATTATATTTATATGTCTATATTTTCTTATCAAATCTATTAATCGCTGCCTTTCCATTGTATTTTTAGTGTTGTGTTTTAATAAAACGTATCTTATCCCATCCCATCCCATCCTATCCCTATATTTCATGAATTTGTATTCTGAGCCACCCCCACCCCTCCAACTATATGATTCTTTTAAATTTTAATTATTCTTTTTTCCTTTTTTTTTAAGACCTCCCACCTTCTCCCCCTACTCCAGCCCAAAATATTTTTTTGTTGCCTCAGAGCAACACTTTGCCCTGGTATGAAATCATGTTATGAAATCACATACATATAAAATATTAATATAATTAAATCTCATAAATAATGGTTTAGGGTTTCAAAATGTTCAGCGTGTTACCCTAAAACTCAAAAGATCAGAACTCAAAAATACTTTTTTGTTAATCTTCTTTTTAAAACCTTCTTTTTGCATCTCTTAGATACGTCATTGTTCTTCTATCCAACATTTATTCATTTTGATTGTTCTGTGAGAATCAAAGTCCATTTGTTTTCGGTACATTTACTCCCCATTTTCCTCCGTTCTGACATCATAAGATGATTCAGCACATTAAACGATAAGGTGTAACATGTTTGAAAGAAAAATGATAGAGACAAGAGATGATTTTGGAAAGAAATGCAGAACACATGACTTATAACCTACTATATACAGTGTAACTCAGCATGATCACTGATTTTTACACCACATTATATACCGTGTATGTAGTGAAATCTGTCAGCTAAGATGGCTCTGACAATAACAGTTGATTATAATTCAAATTTTTATCAGGTGTCCATTCATCCTCATTGTCATTTCCTTTGTGTCTCGAACTCACTGTCCTTACACCCTCCTGGGATTTCCCTAACAGCCCTAGGCTTTCCCTTTCCATAAAAAGTACCTCCAGTATCTCCTGTGAATCATTACCTAATAGTACTTGTTGCTAAGAATCAAACCTGGGTAAATCATTACACACGAAGACATTTTCTGCCTCAGCTCATTTAATTGTCCATAAAGATAGACCATAATGGCATAATGTTGCCCCAGGGCAACAATCAGAAATGTAAATTTTGTAAAATTCAATGTAAAATTCAAAAGCAACATTTCATTAAAACCTGTCACATATGACTGCAGAAACATTGATACACAAGCACATAGTTTGTTTTCACTTTTTTTTTCCGCTGTAGTTTTCAAAAATAATGATAGATAATTTGCCTCTGGTTCACATCATACACCACAGCAGTTCTCCTTCCTGAAAAGAAGCCCCTCCCATGAAGTGTTGCATCATACCATGTGTTGCAGCTTATTGGATAGTTTGTTGACATGTGATCAGCCAAAGGCATGTAAAAAGGGTGGGGGAATCAGTGCCCAATAAATAATCTGTTGCCTGAAGGTTCAGGATTACCTTATATCATCTTAATTATACTGTCAAATAAGGAAACATATTTGTATGACATCAATGTCCATAACTGTATTGGTCATTGTCCAAAATTACAAAAATAAATCTTCGGTTATCGACATTCGTGTCTGGGTTAATGCTTTTACATTGAAACAAAAACATCTGAGAAACACCAGACATATTGTTCACAAGAAAATCTCGCAGTTGACTTGTTTTGGAACTTCAATGAAGAACATCCTTTACATTTCCATTGATATTAGTGGATCAGCTTCAGGATAATGCCATAAGTTTGGTCACCTTTTCTTACTACAACTAGTTATACAAAATGACTTTACCTGTGTAAATGTTTTCTCTAAAGGTTGTCCAATGTCTGTGTTTGTAGACAAAGCAAGCGGCAGAGCGTGCTCTTGCAGCCACAGTGTTGCCCCTAGAGGTCACTAATGAGTGTTTGACCTTGAGGGAGGGTCGTCGGGGAAACGAACTGGTCAGTGATCCAGTGGAAGCAGAGCTAAAGAAGGAGGTAGAGGTGATCGAAAAGGCACAGCAGGTCCTGCAGCAATATATCGACCAAGCCTTTAAACACCTTTGGTGAGACATGGAGTATGTAAACAGAACAAAATGAGAAATATAAAAGAAATGTATACACACACACACACACACACACACACAGAAATGTACAATCCCTAAAAGTTCCTAATGGTGTGTTCAGTTTGCTGCAGGAAGCCCGTCATCAACTGACTCTTGACCTCCAGCACAAGATGGAGGCTTTGGATGTAGACATGTCCTGCCTGTCGCTCGGTGTGATGTCCTCAGAGATCTCCCTGAAGCCCAATCCCACCAGAATTCCTCTTGGGTGAGCTTTGCTTTAACTGATGTACAGTATTTTACTTCTTCTCTTCATTGCTTATTAGCAGTAAGGCAAAGTAACTAGATTTGAGTTACAGTCTTTATGATGCTTGATGAGCAGCAGGAGATCCAGAATGCCAGTGGATGAATATTGCTGCCTGCAAATGGGATTCGTGAGCTTGTGATTACGTCACGGGAAGTCATGTACGCGAAATGCTTAGCGTTTAAGTGGTTTCGTCTTGAGAACACTGCTGCTAGGCAACAACAACATGGACGCCAAAAGACTCCTCGTTCAGGCAAACATTAACAATTTAGCATGCTAACTAGCAGGTAACGTAATGCAGGAAATGCAAAGGATAAATGAAAAGATGAGACAAAAATTACAATATCCAGTGAGAAGTGTACTTCCTTGGCCTTTGCCATTTCAGAAATCATGTGAACTCGGGGCTTTCAGAAAATTTCCATTTCCAAAGTCGTGAATAGCACTAGAGGGGTGCGTTCTTATGGTAAACAGGACCCCATTTGAAGCCACCATAACAAGAATGGGTAAAGCACCACAAATAACTACATGTACAAGGGAAATAAATTTTCATACATTTCTTAGTTTTGAATGCCATGATCTATTGTGTGTGTGCATGTGGACTTCCTTCTTCATTGGTTTTCAACTAAGATGCTCATTGCAATCAACGGTTCTCATTTATCAATCATTTAGTAAACATGTATTTAAATGATTTTGTAGGCCACAGCCAAAAGCTGATGCTGATTTTCTTCTTTCTAATGTGTGTATGTTAATAAATGCCAACGTTAATAAAATGCTACTGATCCACCAATATATTTTACACTACGTAAGTGTGATTTATCTTTGCAGTTTGCGGTGCCTAAATTATGTTCACTATTTAGTGTTCACTTCATCTGACTGCAACATAATCTGAACTGTAGTTGCAGAGCTCTTTGTTTGACAACGGGCTATTACATGATCCAGAGAAGATCAAACCGGTCAAAGGAAAGAGCCAAGTAGCTGCTGAACCATTTAAAGTAATAATAAGTGTAATTATCAAGTGTGATCATTTGTTTGCATTTACTTTCTTTAAAAAAAGAGATAGTTCTTATTTCCATAAATAAACAGGGGCAAGTAGTTCCCCTGTTTTTGTGATTTTTGGTTTATTTTATTTTGACTATTTGGAGTGGAACATTTTGAATCATTGTATGTATTAATCCTTCGGGTATTGCCCCTTCTTGTTTCATCTAGTCAACTAACTAACTAGTGTGGCCCTTCTTGCTTCTCCTAAATTTATGGTTGCAGTTACACAACCCCTCAGCAGTGGGTGCAGTTCAGCCACCATAATATAACCCAAGCCAAAGAGGAAATGCAGGCTTCTGTGCATCTGAGAGAGAACATCAATATCACTTTAGCACAGGTGTGTATCTATGTGTAGTGTGTTGTATATACTTCAATATACCTTCGAGACTGATTAAATTACTTATTTTTTGGTCTAAAGTCTACCAGCCCTTTACTAATTTCTTAATAGACTCAAAGAGACAAAATCAGCTAGATGTTTAAACCCCATATCTGCTATTCCACAGGTACAAAATGAATTAGAGTCTCAGCGCATAGCCACTCAGTTCTCCCTCCGGAAGCGCACTCATCAGCTGGAGCAGGCTCACCAGGAGCTCCAGTGGCAGACAAAGACTGTAAACTGTCTTTATCATTGTCTATCTCACCCTTGTCTTACTGGTACGTTGAATTCATGTAGGTATTGGTTCCATTTGTCCTGTCTGACAGACTCAGGATGAGATTAATGAGCTGAAGGAAGACATCCTAGGACTGGAGAGGGACATGCAATCTAAGATGGCTCCACTGAAACTGGCGCACACTCGCTTGGAGTACAGGACCAGGAGGCCCGGCGTTGACCTATGCAGAGACGAGGTAAACGTTCACGTCAGTATTCAGGTGGCCTTTTTTTCCATTCATTTTGTCTCATGTTTGCTCTGATCCACTCTAATGCAACTCTCGCAGGTGCAGTACGGGCTGGTGGAGGAGGCCAAACAGCTTTCTTCTTCTGTTTCGGCTCTGAAACAGAAGCTTGCACAAGCTCAGTGAGTCTCTCTGATCTAAATCTACCACGTGTTCTGGTTTTCCATAAGTCTGATGTCACTGACGGTTAGTTGTTGAATGTTTAGTTCAAACAGGTATGTCATAAACCACTAACAGGCATATACATAAAGCTACATGAAACTACAGTTTCTTTTCACATTGCAACAGTAAAAACAGTCAGATTAAACAGTATTTGGACAGTGAGATGATCTTCCTTATTCTGCCTCTGTTTACCACCACAACTGGTTTAAAATGAAGCCATCAAGATGTGATTGAAGTGTCGACTTTCAGCTTTAATTCAAGGGGTTTTAACAAAAATCCAAATGCAAATTCAACACTTGGCATCAACTCCAGGCCGTTTATATCTTTAATTTGTCATGAAATAACAAAGTAAACAGGCCATTAAACTGCTTATGAATTATTTGAGCCTCTGAAAATGGAGGGATTGTGTAAAAAATGTCCGTAATTCCTAAACGGTTAATGAGATATATTTGTTAAACACCTTGAATTAAAGCCGAAAGTCGACACTTCAATCACGTCTTGATGGCTTCTTTTCAAATCCATTATGAAAATCATGTCACTGTCGAAATACTTATGAACCTGACTGTACATCCTTATATTGTTATTGACATTATGCCATATATTTAAGTAGCAGTATCAGAGCTGAGCTCCGCTCGCCATTCACATAAACCAAATATTTGCAAAAAAAAAAAAAATAGGAATAAAAACAACAAGCAGAATAGCTGAATCTGCCTGTATCTCATAGAGAAGCATTTCAAATTTAAGGCGTCTAGAAAGATTTTTTCAGAACTCCTGACTTTTTTCGACCCCTTGTAGATTTCAATTAGAAATCTAAATTAAAATCTAAACCTGCATGTATCTAACAGAAAAGCATCTCAATTATGTGGCATCTAAAAATATAAGGTTGCGTCATTTTACTTCTTAGAAAACTTGAAATCCAGCATCTTTTCTCTCTCTTCTGTTTACCAGGGACTCATTACAGGCTCTGCAGCTACACAAAGCTCGGATGCTTGAGGATCTTGCGCGGAAACAAGAAGCACTGTCTCTTGAGCAACGGAGCATGCAAATGCGCCAGCGCCTGAACTCGGCTCAAAACGAAGCCGGACCCTCAGCAGTGCTGCCTCTCACCAACTCCAGTGGCATGCACAAGCTCCAGCTGAACTCCGCAGACTGAGACCACCGTCCCGTCAGATATTTACACGGTCGGCTCACTAGGAGCTGTCTTTTCCCAACCTGGCTGTGTGCAGTGCAGTGCAGTGCAGTGCAGTGCAGTTATTTGTTCTGCTTTCTTTGGTTGCTGTTTGAGTGTGCTGTCATGATACGATATTTCACTACCTCTGTTTGAAATGTTATGCGAAGGATTCGAGACCTCAAGTGTGTTATGTGAATCAGAATCAGCTTAATGTTACACATACGAAGAATTTGATTTGGAGAGTGCACATGTAAGTTACCAAACCCACAACACTGGATTTTTCAAATAGGCAATGTTCATGCAATCTGGAGTATATTATTCTGTTTACCACAGCAGTGTTTTCCCATCCAGTCCAGTCTAGTCAAGTTCAGTCCAATCCAGTCTAGTCAATTTTCCAAGCAGTGCTTATACTGGAAAGTTCATCCTTAGTCTCAGCTAGAGATGTGCACAGGACTATTTTTTAACCCGGTTCTTGCAGTTATTATTATTTTTGTTCGTACCTCCTGTTTGTAGGAATTAATTTGATTCTGAAATTGAGTTAATTTCTGTTTCCTAAAATATAACCAATCTAACATCCTAATTTAAGCCACTATGATCCGGACCAGGCAGATATTAAGGCTAAATGAATTAACCTTGCACAGAAACCTCCGTTCATGTTAATCAACATCAGATTCATCAACAGTTCTTTATCCCGTAGCTGCTTTTTGTTTAATCCGTATCCCCTTGGTGCACATCTCTCGTCTCAACTCATGTTCGTACTGCATTTGTATCATTATCCGTTCATTCTGAATCAATTAAATGTGTTCAATTACATCTCTATTCCAGACCGGTGTCGAGTTATTAGCAGCTTGTTTGAATATTTTTTTTCTTTTTCTTCTCCAGCCTGTACTTGGTTCAGCTTTAAGTTGGCTGAATGTTGCCGTTTCTGTTGTTATATTAGCCGATATGTATTTAACAGAACCGTGATATCATTACAACACTGTTTCTTAACAAAAAAGCAGTTGTCACTGTTCGTATTGTATCCGTGCATCCTGAGTACACTGTGCATCATGTAGGAGGGCCAGGTTTTGGTCTGTACAGTGTGCACATATGATTGAAAAGAAAACCCTACATGTCTTTCTGAAGAGAAATTTAAACCAGTAGACCAACCAAGAGCATCATTCTGGTGCATAGAAATTGTAAGACGGGAAGAAATTTGGCCGATCTACAAATTCACTGGCATGCCTGTAAGAATTTCCAAGAATTTCTGTATATTTCGGAAAGAAATTCTACATCAGGGTGGACTGTTTTCCCTGAACACAGGCAAGTGAAAGTAATAAGAGGTGGAAGTTGAATTACTGTAATTAATAGATCTCAGCATATGAGAGTTAAAGAGGTTCTGCACACTTAATTGACACTTAACAATATTGACAAAATTACCATTTTTTAAAATAAAAATCTGCATTTTATGGGATGAAAATGGCTCATCTACTGCTTAAAGTCATCCTGAACTTTGCAAGGGCGAAGCTGACGTAGAGTCGACGCTTAGGGACTCATCCACGTCATGAACTTTTTACAACGTGAAGGATTCGTACTGATAAAGTAGTTTGCCTGTTTTCCTTGGCCTTACTGTTTTCCTGGGAGATAAAATAAGGAAGATGATAGCCTTTTACACAGTCAACAATGTGCAAATATTACTAAGGCCTGCCCAGAACATCTGAGCATGTAAACATGTATGTATTTACATAATTGATTTGAAATAAATGTATAATTCTGCAAAGGTTTTTTTTAAAAATATGTACAGTCTTTGCGTTATATTATTATCAGCGATTAAGGGAATTGAAGGGAAGCAAAACTGACAATTAGTGATGATGTTTAACTCATCTCAGGAAAAAGACTGTATAGTCAAAGATGTTATTTTGCTTTATGTGCCTAGTATACATTTTTATATTATCAATTGTATGTAAATTGTTTGGGTTACATACATAATTTACAGAAAACTGGCTAGTTGTATATACACTTATATGACCAAGTATGTAGGCACCTGACCATCGCACCCATATGTGATTGTTCCCCAAAGTGTTGCACAGAATTGTATAGAATGCACGCTGTAGCGTTACAGTTTTCCCTTCACTAAGAGACCCAAACCTGTTCCAGTATGACAATGCCCCTGTGCACAAAGCAGCTCCATGAAGACATGGTGTTAAAGTTAAGGTTGGAGTGGAAGAACTCGAGTGTCCTCCACAGAGCCTTGACCACAACCCCACTGAACACCTTTGGGATGAACTGGAGCACTCATTGCACCCCAGACCTCCTCACCCAACATGAGTGATGTGAAGCTGGTTCCATTACAGCCACTGGTGGCCAAAAACTAATGAACAACACGCAAAGTAATATGATTACCCATGCATATTACAGCAGTAAGCACTGAGAGATGGGCAAAGTGTTAAAAGAGGACTTAGAGTACTGAGAACAATAGAAATGTTGGCGAGGCCTATTGTAGGAGCGTTGAACTGATGCATTTTTTTTTCAACCTCACATCTCCTCAGCCTACACAATCAGATCGGCCTACGAAACTGTATAAACATCAGTGATGAAAATAGATTTGCCTGTGTGTACACAGTACTACGTACGCACAACACTCGACACATGTGCACGCACATATTAACACACATGCACTTACAAAAAGGCTTAAACCTACCAACTGACATGCTTTTCTCCCTCTCCTATAAAGACATAAATTTAGTTCTTATTGTGCAATAACCACCATCATCCCATCATCTGCATTCGGAGTCTTTTTCCCTCCCCCCTGATAATACCATCATCCGGTTGGTTTTTATGGCTTTATGATTTAACCTTCTTTTCACTTAGAGAGATCAAGCTGTATCTGAATGGACACAGCATCCTGAAAAGCTCAATTATTCTGAATCATTTCACTAAAGGGGGCTGATGCCGCCTTCCCGTTGTCGTTTGCACTGAAGGCAATTAAGGCAGGACTGAGCTGCACAAATGCCATCTTGTCCCATTACTGATGCCTGAGCGGCCACTCAGTCTGCTTCAACGTCAAATCGAGCCAAGCCCCTCAACACACCTTCCAGCCTCCTTTAAACACACACATACTGTACACACCCATCTTTCCACTGGCTTGACATCATTTTGTTGTTTTTGCCTCTTCTGTTGATTTCTCTCTCTCTCTCTTAGTTGTACTATATCACGTTGGATTACATCGAGTATCAGTCATTTCCTACAAGAAGCACCTCTACATATGGGTTTTGAATGGATGACCAGCAACCAGGGATATCTACACGTATTTCTGATCTCCAGTGCGAGCAAGGATGACGCTTATTTCTGCGTTTGACTGCATCTCCTTGACCGTGTACTCCTTCACCTTCCTGCTTGGCCTCCCTGCCAACCTTCTGGTCTTCTTTGTCTATGTGCGTAAAGCTCAGAAACATGGCGCTACTCCTAATGTGGTTTATACTATCAACTTGTGCTTATCCAACCTTGTCCTGGTTGCCTGGATGCCTGTGAAGTCCGCCTATACGGTTCTTGAAATATGGATCCTACCAGAGTTGCTCTGTCCGATTTACAACTTTTTTGTTGTGGCCTCGCTTTATGGCAGCGGGCTCCTGCTGACAGCTGTGGCTGTGGGACGTTATCTGAGTATCGCCTTTCCAATCAGCTATAAACTTTATCGCCGTGCTCGCACATCCTGCATCGTCAGTGCTCTGTTGTGGGCTTTAGTGCTTCTGCATCTCAGCTTAGCTTTGGTAGCAGAGAAAGGGGCCTATTTTGTGTCTCCATTTATGCCCAACACGTCACAGTGCTATGAGAACTTTACGCGTGAGCAGCTGGATGTGCTGCTGCCGCTACGCCTAGAGATGGCAGTGGTGCTGTTTGCCGTGCCACTCCTGCTCTCTGTGTTCTGCACCCTGCGCTGTCTAGCGTTGGTGAAAAGGTCATGCCTTTCAGCCGGCAACAAGCGGCGCATCCTGGCCATGGAACTCTCAGCGCTCATGGTCTTTGTGGTATGCTACACACCGTACAACGTATCTCACGTGGTCGGGTTCATCAAGGACAGCAACGTGACCTGGAGGCGTGAGGCCATTGTCTCCAGCTGCTGCAACGTCTTCCTTGAGCCCGTGGTGATGTTGATTCTGTCGCCCTCAAGGCCGAAGGACCTGATCTGCAGACTGTGCTCGAAGCGGACCCCCAAGCAACAGCAGGTGATGGACGCGCTGGCAACCAAAGAGGGTTGCAAAGAGGGCGTGGAAAGAGGGTCGATGTCAATCAAACGACAGTTAGGCTCTGAATCTGTGAAAGATAATAAAGGAACACTTGTGTAAGAGTTAATGAGACACATTAAAGTCTGCCTTTTTAAAGGTAACTGACGTGGTTCTCTTAACTACAACAAAGATTTGTGATGTACTGGACAGGGTTGCACCAAAACATACAGTATATACCTTTGGATATCTCTGAAGAGTAGAAACAGTGGAGAAATTGAGAAAGAAACATGCTTGTACATGTTTGAATCCATATATGTGACAACTTATTATTATTATTACTTATTATAGATGCACAACACATTGTTAGGTTTTAGAAAGAGAGTGGAAGTTTTTATGAAAGGTGCTCGTAATATCAGCCAAGATTCAATTTGGCCAATTTGACAACATGTACATGATATAATGATCTATAAAACTGTGGACAACAAGAAATGCAGATGAAGCTAAATATATGTATTAATGAATTTACACACATGCTGCCATGAATCATAAATTGATTCATTCAAAGTTTGTCACTGCTTTTAACACACTGTTTGACTTTATGGTATACAGTTATAGAAGAGAAATGATTTATAATTGCACTATCTGGTGTCACCCAGATGAGGATGGGTTCCTTTTTGAGTCTGCTTCCTCTCAAGGGTTCTTCCTCATGTCATCGGAAGGACTTTGCCACCATCACCTCTGGCTTGCTCATTAGAGTTTAATAAACATAAAAATTTCTATAAAGCTGCTTTGTGAAAAAGTCCACTAAAAGCGCTGTGTAAATACAACTGAATTGAACTGAATTGACTGTTGAAGGAAGAAGAAGTCCTACTACTGAAATCTACTAAATTAATCAGCATTAAATACTCTCAGGAAATGTGAGCAACATATTGCACAATCCTCCTTTAAGGCACAATGGGAGTTTTTTTTTTTTTTTTATCATTTATTGTATAGAGATAATGATTATACATTATCTGTTGATATTTATTGTCTCAAATGAGGTGGTAATTATGTTTAGATTCTGAACTTAAGCAAGAGAACTATAACATAAGATAATAATAATAATTTAAAAGAAAAAAAACGGAAACTCAATTTTGTTATTTCAGATTGTTCAGTGATGTTTAGTAATGTGTAAAGCTACAATCTGTGAAGTTAATGTCTCTATCTCAATTCAATTGTAAAAGCACCTTAATGAACATTTTGATATTTTCATATATATGATATTTGTAAATGAAACATAATGCATATCAAACTTTTCTGTTATTTCCATTGCTTCAAAGTGTTATTATTGTTGTAAAGTATTATAATAATATTCCATTAAAATCTATTTTTGTAAATTCAGACTTGTGAATGTTAAAGAAGTGGATACCTCTTCCTCCAGCCAATAAGGTAGCAATTTCCTCCCGAATATTCATGACTTTCCGCTGCTTCTCAAGCTGTGAGTGGAGATACTCAGATAGAGGGCAGGATCATTCTAATAAGCTCCCCTTGTGACATAGCAAGGGGAGCAAATCTGAACAGTTTGTTGAACACGTTGTTTTTCTGAAATAGGCAGCTCAAAAGAAACTCTTATTTCAGAGTTTGTGGGTTCTCCAGCACTCCAGATGCCCAAATGTATGTGCACAAGCACTGAAGAAGTGAGTTTTTCAAAGAAAGGAGAGATTTCTTAACTATAGTGTGGCTCTCATCAGTGTTGCTAGATCAGCTAACAATATGATAATAATAATAATAAAAAAAAAAAAACCTTGTAGATTCTTATTTATACTAGCAAAGTTAATTAGGAATAAGGCATCCACCCAAGCACAAATACCAACAGTATGACATACAAATTTGTACATTTGTACATACATTTGTTCTTTCTTTCCTCTTCAGTGATTGCTTTGTCCTGATCATTGATCTATCATAGTACGTCTGGGTGCATGGTGGGAGAACTCAACCACCACACACACATTCACACCTATGGGCAACTTAGCATAGCTAATCATCCTAGCTACATGCTATTGGATAGTGTGAGGAGCCTGGAGAACCAAGAAAAAACCTACACGAACATGTGAAACTGCACTGCCAGTAACCCAGGCCCAGGATCGAACTGGGAGACTATGGAAAAATGAAAACATTAAACAGAGCATTAATTTAAAGTCAGACAATTTGCTACCCATGGAGGAGATTTCGTACCAGAGCAAAATGCAAGTACACCTGTGAGAAAAAATGTAAAATACATTATACAAACAGTATTGTTTTTCATTAATGACATACAGAAAACACACTACACGGAAAAGCAACACCTTCACCCTATTGCTCTTACATTGTTTGATCTGTAATAGTGAAATTTGGTTTGGATCTTTTTTTTAGATAATTAAATGCAAATTTAAGTAATCACACCATGCTGCAAAAACCAGTGCATGTACTATTCAGGAATGATGCTGTCCTAAAACACAGCTGAAATTTTATTGATAAATGATGATCCACATAATTGTTCGTAGTTTCCTGAACACGCATTACAGACTTACTTGAAATATCCAGTAGATGGAGATATTACTCTGTGTTACTTACCTAGACTGGTATAATGAGAAAAAATGAGAAAAAAGTAGAAAAGTCAAGCCTGGTTAAGCAGTACACATGAGCTTTCATTTTATTTGGTATTAAAATGTTCACATTATGAAAACGTTTTTCGATGTCTGAAGAAATAATGTCGCTGAAAGTATGTTTAAGAAATTTGTTAGCTCCTAGATTCTGCTCTGAGCTGTAGATATTTCTTTGTAATTCTTATAATAGCCTGAACAGCTCCTTGAAAGAGAAGCTTTCAGGCCAAGATTTCTCAGATTGTAACTACACACATACAGTGCATCTGGAAAGTATTCACAGCGCATCACTTTTTCCACATTTTGTTATGTTACAGTCTTATTCCAAAATGGATTAAATTCATTTTTTCCTCAGAATTCTACACACAACACCCCATAATGACGACATGAAAAAAGTTTACTTGAGGTTTTTGCAAATTTATTCAAAATAAAAAAACTCAGAAATTCACATGTACATAAGTATTCACAGCCTTTGCCATGAACCTCAAAATTGAGCTCATGTGCATCCTGTTTCCACTGATCATCCTTGAGATGTTTCTGCAGCTTAATTGGAGTCCACCTGTGGTAAATCAAGTTGATTGGACATGATTTGGAAAGGCATACACCTGTCTATATAAGGTTCCACTGTAAGTATGGCTTAGATCTGTGATTAGACTTCAGTGATTGCATTCGAGTGTGGCATGAATATGATGCCGTTACAGTTAATTCTGTTACATTTACTTGTGCAATATTTCATTAAAGAGATCAAGACAATAAAGGAATAAAGGAAACAAAATAAAGGTTTTACTTTTCAGTGTAAGGTGTTTTTTTTGCATTTTACTGATGAAAAGCGATTCACCCCCCTTTAACGTTTCCACATCTTGTTGTGTTATAAACAGGAACTGAAACGGACTTAATTGGGACACTACGTCATGTATTTACACAAAATAGGCCCTAATATTAATCTGACTTAAATCAGATCAGAAGTCAGAAGTCGGATAATTAGTTGAATGGAGTTCAGCTGTGTGAAATTAAAGTGTCGTGTGATCTCAATATAAATACACCTGTTCAGGGAAAGAGAATATACCTATCGATATACCTAGCATCATGAAAATAACATCCCATATGTTGAGCACCATTATATCCATTATTGTCATATAACGAATTTTAAGACTGGGGCAGAAGTTTAGGTTCCAACAGGACAACAACCCTAAGTACAGTGCCAAAGCTGTTAATGGAGTAGCTCCAAGAATGTGATTGTGCTAGATCGGCCCAATCAAGGCCTGGACCTCAATTTGATTGCGAATGTATTGCAAGCCTTGGCAAGACCAACAGTCTCCATCTAATTGGACAGAGCTTGAGCAAGGCACTGTACCTAGTTATGTAGAGAGTGACGTAATCACATCACTAGAGTGATTAGAATACCCAAATCCAGCCGACTGAATACATTTCACTGATTCTTCATCTCAAAATCATCAACATGTGTACTCGACATGATACCCCTATCTTAAACATACACCACCAGTCAAATGTTTGGACACACCTTCTAATTCAATGTTTTTTTCTTTATTTTTATTACTTAAAAGTAATGATGGACTGTTGTTTCTCTTCACTTTGTTGAGCGGTTGTTGACATAATATGGATTACTCCAGTTGTTCAATAGGGCTGTTATATAAAATACTGTATTTTTATCATTTCCCATTTACTAGTTACTGTATGTCTCAAACGCATTAAGAAGGCAAGAAATGCCA
>JAQQZR010000021.1:9704142-9715321 GCA_030068235.1 Notoglanidium macrostoma | reverse complement strand
AGATGCTGGGATTGGCTCCAGCTTCCCCGCGACCCAGACGAATAAAGCGGTATAGATAATGGATGGATGGATGGATGGATGACAAAAGCCTTAAATTACTTGCGTCTCCATGCACTCAACAAATACCTTAGGATTACCTGCAACATCCACCAATGTGGCACTCAGTATACATCTAACTCCAGCTCTTTAAGGCCTAGCTCATTTCAGGTGTTGTAGAATGGAGCCTCAGATTTCTAGAGAAATTTCAAGAGGCTCCCTTAGCAGGTGCCTCAATAAATGGGACATACTGATTGGACTTGCAAGTTGCAGAGAATGCTATGTGGGCAAGTCTTCTGGTTTGCATTATAATACTATAACCTTCTCCAGTCTGAATGGCTACAAGTCTACACTATTACTCATGAAAAAAGACCAATCTTGCACACGCTGAAGAAGGTCAAGTTTGGCCATGTCGAAATATTAAGGATATTACTCAGGTTACAGTCATTTCCATATGCGGGATTTTGCGCAGATCCGATGAGAAGAGTCTCTTTATTTGATGCTTTTAAACCAAAAACGTTCTTCAAAAAATTGTGGCGACAGGTAAAAAAATGTAAAGCAGCGACAATCTCCTGGCAAACAGATAAAAAAAAAAAACAGAAAGTGCATCAGCAGAACAACTTCGGATTTTACACCTGAAAAGGGTAAAGGTTATGTCCTACCGTATGTGACTTCATGGGGCATGTAAGTCAGTAGACACTTGGGAGAAATACAGAACAGTGCGCTGAATCCAAAAAAGCATCTAAACTGTTTGAAAATGTCCAGAAAATAACGAAAAATGGTGAATTAGTTACATTGCAATATAAACTATGGTTTCCACTAAATTTATTAGTTTCTATGTTACCACGGCAAAGCAATCTTGCAATTTTTAAGGCAGGTACAGGTGGGAGAGGTGGTTATTGGGAAGCATTTCTAAGTAGGCTAGCATTGGCTCCTACTTGCGACCGCCAGTTATGTTCGGTTCAGTATGTTGATCCTGGGGGTTTGGTTTCGTTTGGATTCAGTACGCGTTTGAATTCTCAAGTCTGGCTATAATGTTTTAATATGTAGACGCATTATAGACTCATTGAGAAAACGGTGGCGTGGGATGAATGAATTCAAAGTATGGGGACAAGCAGTTGATGTATATCATTCCTGTTCCATAGCACTTCCTTTGTTGACCCTGAGCTGTTTATACATCATTTGTTTAATTAAATTCTGACCCTATACTACAGTCGTAATTGCAAAGCCCAGCCAGAACTTCGATATATCTGATGAACATAATCTTAGAAATTGCTTAAAAGAACTAGGTCTTAACTGGACCCAGGAACAAAGGAAATTTGCTCTATTTAACTGCAAAGCATTTTAAATGTGAAAAACAACTGGTTTGATAGTATTCAATCTTCCAAACAAAGGTTTCACATCATCCCTGCTGTGTACGTACTTCTCTGTGAGCTAATAAATAATGCAGACAAAACAATACAACATACGGGAGACAGCAGTAATAATTACAAAGAAATACTATTGGAAGGGGAAAAAAACAGGAAAACCACCACAGCTTTAAACAAAATATGATCATGAGGCATTGTTGAGAATTTCAATTCATCATAATTAAAAAAAAGAAAAAAAAGAAAAAAGAAAGACGCATTAGTCCAATGCAAGCCCATTTACGTCACATATCGGGGGTGCGTTTCAGTTTGTCGTGTCCGTGTCGGTTAAGCTCTCACAGGTGGAACAGTAGATGTGCTTTTTAACTATTGTTCAATTGTTCAATCACCATTGTTTCTCTGATAACTTCTGTTAATATCAGACAGCCATTATTTTTCTATCAGGTTAACAAACATCTCAAGTCTGTGAGGTGGTTTTTTGGAAGTGTGTGTATTCCATCATGTGTGTGACTGTCCGTCATTGCGAAATGGTTTCTCCACTGATTTCAAGGCCGTGCTGTTGGAGTTGGGCTCTGAGCAGTGCGTTGTCATTCTTCAGGTCTTCAATCTGTAGCAGAGTGAAATGGAAACAATATTTTACACCCACATTGCAGCGCTTTTCTGTGCTGGCTGCTTTGAAAGAGGGATTAGTTTACCTGTTGTCTTAAGAGCTCATTGTCCATCTGTATTCTCTCCACCTCTTTGAAACTCTCTTGCAGCCTCTGGTTGCTCTGCCTGAGCTCTCTAATGTAATCGCATGCTTTAGACAGGATTCCTCCTTTGCTCTGGGAGAGAGACAGATCATTTTTAGACCACACACATACACACCCTCTAAGAAGAACACTTCTTAGCATTTGTGTGTACATACTGCTCCAGTTTTGGTGTTGTCCATGTTGCAATCTGGGATGATTTTTGACAGTGTGACTATCCAGTTGTTGATTTTATCTCTTCTTCTTCTTTCCACTGTAAATAGATAACTAGGGTTAGAATAAATCCATACTTTCCGAAGTGTAGGAACTGAATAGTAAATTATGTGTGAGTACTATTTAATAGTAATCACAAGAGTTTGCTGTCTAGCTGCGTGTAGGTTACGAGTATTTCACTCTTTGTTCGCTACATGCTTGGTGCTACATCAGGATGCACTGTGTGGATGTGCTGCAAATCTGAAACCTATACAATATTTTGTTTTTCTGAATGCGGTTTTGCAAAAAAAAAAAAAAAAAAAAACTGCTTACATGTCACCATACATTATTTTCAGCCCAGTCTCATTGCGAACGTGTAACTGGTTCCTCTGTGCCTGTGTATTATTTCACCATGACTGGATAAGAAGAGCTGCATCTTGCCATATCTCATACATACATATCTCTGTGGTTAAGCTTTGAACATTAAGTGGCAAACAGGATCAAATTTGACTTTAATTACAGCTACTTCAATGTCATCAACAAGCTCCTGGCAGAATTCTGGTTGGACATTTGACCACGCTTCTTGGCCGCTTGAATGTGTTAATTTTGGAGCAGGGGCTTTTTATCGGACGGCAGCCTCTCAGTCCATGGTGATGTAAAACCCGCTTGACTACAGACAGTGTTCCAGCAGCTTCAGGTTCATGGCAGGCCTGTGCCTCGATGGTTCCTGGGTTGTTCTTAACCATCCGAACCAATTTCTTCTCAGCTGAAGTGACAGTTTTGGTCTTCTTCCAAAAGTGGCTTGGCAAAGTAACTCCACCTCCAATGTCTTGTACTTATGTACAATTGCTTGAACTGATGGGGCTTGGAATCTGCAGTCGTTTATAAACGGGTCCAAAAGACATTCCTGAGTTGTGCAAATCTACGATCCTCTTTCTCAGATCTGCACGGAGCTCCTTTAACTTTCTCATTGTGCTGTGTGCTGGTCAGCCAATGATTGCTGTCAAACAAACCCTTCATATGTTGTGCACAGAGAAGCTACCAGCTGTAGTCAGTCATGATTAATAGCAGGAAGTTAAGAGGCCAAGGCCAATTTTCAGGAACTTTCAGCACCACTGAATTAATAATGTGTGTGTGTGTATTTTTCACCCTTTATTTATAATTTTGATCCTGTGTGATTTCAGAAAACCCAAAATAAATGAAATTCTTGCATCAAATTCTTATTTTTATTTTCTATTAAAGATGAATGATGTATGATTGTTCTGCCACAGAAAAAAGCAGTTCAAAGACGTCATTGAAAGTCCAATATTGTCATGACACTCAGGCTGTGTATGTAAACTTCTAACCACAACTGTATGTATATAAGTGGAAATCCAGAGCCTGGAGCTCATTTGTGTGAAGGTTCTTCTTTTTAAAACTATATTAATTTACTCCAATTGTCTAAAAGCAACAGCTATTTATTGATTGCATGTAATTTAATATGGAATAAATAATGCATACATATTATAATAATGGCCACAAAAACCATACCTACCTTATACTAAGTCATTTAGGACTGCAGCGCATCTGGTAATCAATCTATTTTTATATCACTTATTTTATATAAAATGTGCAAACATCATTTATAGGTAATTAGAAACACCATACCTTTTCTATATTATCTCAGTTGGAATTATTTCAACCTGACTGAATTTTGCCTTACCTGGCCACAAAAAGCAAAAGCCCTGGCCACATCTGCACTCGCTACCTGATCTGCAGTACTTATGGAAAAAAGACAATCGTTTATGAAGGGGAAACGTATAATCAGTTTAATCATCAGCACCATCCATGTAGCACCTCTAGTCTTATCACCTTAACTAAATCTTTCTTTTGACATTTAAACAGTAGCCTTGTCGCGGTCTCTTCATGGCAGTGATCACTGTTTGCTCTTACATTGGTGGGGAAATAATTACTGATTAATTCGGTGAACACCACATTTGTTACACTGGTTCTTTAATCAACATGCTATTTGCAGTAAGATTAGAAATACAATAGAAAAACGTTTCTAGTTCATTAAGATTTCATATATTTATACTTTCCTAAAGGAAATAAACTCGTTGTTAATGTATTTTCTTTTGATTCTTTCTACGCACCTTCATTGTGTTGCGCTCGCCTCCTCTCGTCCCGCGGCGCTCTCGGGCCATCTATCTTCCTGTTTTTCAGGGAGAAGAAAATGAAAAGCACGTGAAGCAGTTGGATGTAAAGCTAAAACCCGGTTGTTGTAGTTTAGAGATGAAAGAGATGCTCGATATGCTGTCATTCTGCGTAGTAGGCAGAGGTGCCAATACCTTTCTAACAAGAAAATCCTAGTAGGCAGAAAGAAAGAAAATACATTTTACTTATCATCACTTTTCCTTTTTTCTCCCTTTCTCCTGACTATAACTTTATTTTCTTGTAAATGACACACATCACAGTGAGGCTGAATTCTTACTGTGATGATTAATTTCCAGTAGCAGCATGAATCTGACAGTTCCAATATAGACAGATAATATTAACGATTCATATATAATGATAGCTTAGTGCGTGCGTTATTGTTTCCATAGTAACAGCTTATTTATAGGCAGCTGTTCAGACGACATGCCACATAATCCTAATAAGCATAATAATGAACGGATTAAAAGACATGTTGTTTAGGAGACATTTTATTTCGTTCCTCTTAGTCATCATGTCACAGTAGCTATAAAGTCTGTCCCTCAGCAGGATCTCTTTATATCCCCTTTCTCTTGAAGAACACAGCTTATCATGTTGCAAAGAATCCGGAAAGTGCAAACCCCTTGGTTTTGAAGAAACAAGTCTGGTGGACTTACAGATCAGAAGATTAAACAGTTAAAAGGCACGGTGTGGTGTTCATTCATAAATTATAGTTTGTTGTGTTTTATATATATATATATATATATATATATATATATATATATAAAAGGAGATTGTTTATCTATAGTTAGGACCATACGTATTTGGACAGTGATTTTGGGGATTTCAAATAAAACCACCAAGATGTCACTGAAGCGTCCAATTACTTTTGAGCCAATGAAAATGGAGGGACTATATAAGAAATGGCTGGAATTCCTCAGTGGTTAATGCAATATTTTTGTTAAACCCATTGAATTAAAGCTGAAATTCTACATCTTGATGGCTTTATTTGAAATCCATTGCACAGGAGCAAAAACATTAAACTCGTGTCACTGTCCAAATACTTATGGGCCTAACTGTACATTATTAATATTATTTTAGCAGTCGTGGTTAAAGGATTGCTGCAGCTCCCTCAGCGCCGGTGTCAGCCTTCTGAAATGTGAAGTGCTTGTGGGTAATAATTACGCTGCAAATTTCTTTAAGTGGTTTTATAAATGCAGGGGTTAGATTTTTTCCCTGCAGTATCTGCCATGACTCCTGCTTACAGCCAGGGTCAGCACACTACGCAAAAGAACTAACTCTCAACTCTGCCCCGACTACAACCAGCTACTTTACGTTTCATTAATACCTGGATTCTGGAAGACAATAATTTTAGAAATTAATGCTCCAAACTATTTATTCTTTCCGTGGAAAGATTATAAAAAGAGCAGAATGATCTGTCCAGAAAGTAAGACAGAGGGCTACGTCATGGCTCATACTCACGTGGAATAAGCGTGTGAGCGAGGAGCGATGTTCCGCGGTGTGCCTGTTTGTAACACATCCGGAGGACTCATCATCACGTAAAACTGACCTGGGTACAGACGAAAAGGGAAACATTTGAAGCCAATCCGGTTCAAACCTTACATTTGTGCTACAGTAGAGACTCATTACATAAATAAAAATGACAATGTCGGCGTAAAACGAAACATTTTTTCTTGTTCTGCATCCAGTACTAAAACAAACAAAGCATGCTAAGGAAAAACATGCAACGGTGGGATCACGTATGCTGAAGGGATCAAACAGTCTCCGGGTGTTTCAGCGTTATTAACGTTGAGAAGTAAAGGTCATAAGATGATGATCACCATTATCCCATAGGTTTAGAAATATATAGATATCGAATCCTCAGTGCTGGTGCATCATACATGATAAGATCTACATTCAAGCTAAATACTGTATATAAAGGTAACATTTACTGATATAATAAAGAGGAGCACAAAAATGTCTTTACAATTCGGTTCGTTCAAGAAACAATACTAACTGCCCTATCTCATTCTGCAGTATATGACTGGGGAGTTGTGTCCTGAAACCTGTCCTGGCTTAACTGAAAACCTCAGCAGTGGATTCTGACAAACCTGCTGCTGGTGCGAGAGTCGCATCAGCGGCTGCCTGCACTGAAACCGCGGTTGCTGTCCCATCGCTGACGGTCGCAGCTGGGAAGTAAGCGAAGCGCGTCTCACCCCCAACCGTCTCGCCTGCCGGACTGCCTCCATTACTGAAAGGGTTCTGGATAACAGCCTGATTGAAAACGTAATGCAGAAGAGACAAAACAAATAAAAGAGGCAAAGTTACTAAGAGCATGGAGCTGTAAAGCTGTACCTGCACATACATGCACACAAACAGAATACCAATAAAAGAAACTGCTGGTAGTAGCGTTTGATGAAAGATTTATTAGAATAAAAGGCTCATATGTTCCCATCTCCACACACACACACACACACACACACACACACACACACACACACACACACACACACTCTGTTGCTACCTGTGCAACCGCCTGCTGGGCTCCAGCAAAAGCAGCAGTGGACACGACACTGACCGCAGCTCCTCCATCTCCAGCTGTTTCCAATTGGTCTTCTGTTACTTGGACGACGCGATATGTCACCTGCAGACGACAAGCAAATATATTAAAAAATCTAAGTCAATAAGATACACCGTAAACCGTTCAAAGTTCATTAACAACCTGCTAATGACTCTTATGGCATGGACACCAAGGCTTACAAAACATATAATCCTTAGGTCCTTATAATAAACAAACAATCTAATCTAAAATATGGCATTAAATTACCTGCAAATCACAGTTTTTGTTCACTCAGTTTAGTATACTTAAGGTTTTTTATTTTTAATTTTTTTTACTCCCCTTGCATATGACCATATTTAGTGACTCTTGCGGCGTCATCATAAAAGGATCAAGATAGTGTAATCTACGCCTCATAACATAATTACATTTTTCTAATGAATGGATTTAGTCATGTTATAAGCGCTGTAATAACAAATCAAGCAAGACCGTCATCACGTAATATCATTAGCAAGGCGCAATGTCATTGTCTGAACATCACTTCAAGATGTTTGGGAGTCGGTATTTCAGATGAGCACAATATGAAACATGAAAGCTAAAAAAAAACACTGAAGATAAGACACTAAATGCTGCCTGATACTCTGTAAGGATTTCAGCCTTCACTGACAATTAAAGCCAGTTTGAAGCAGAGCAGATCGAAGATACATTATCTCTGATCTACAAGGGGGGGGAAGCATAGTCCAGAGAACGCTCGCTCACATAAGACGAAAGGAGCCCGAAGATCTCCCTGACCGCTTCCTGACCCCTGTAAAACTCCCCCCTCCCACAAAGGAGTCAAAAGTCACGCTGACCTGCCCACTGCTGTTCTCTGTGCGGAACTGGTACTGGACATTGTCAGCAAATACCGCAGCTTGCTGAGCGCTCGCTATGGTAACCGCCGCTGGTTCCTCCACGCCCACTCCCTCTCCTGACACACACACACACACACACACAGGTTAGATCATCCTTAAAAGAGTGCATGAGATGTCTGACACCCTTAATGAATACACAAACAAATAAATCACACTGAGACAATGAAATAAAAATGAATATTTATCACACGCCTTTTTAATTTAACTGTTTATTTCACTGCTACAGCTCCGATTATGTGTTCACATGTGCATGGTGTACATTTGCTAACCGTGTTGTGAGCACAAAGGGGTGATGAGCAACGTTTCAGTTTGAAGACAAAACGCGGCTTACCTTCCTGCAACTGAACAACCTCCTCAGTTTCCTGTTTCTCGTGACTGAAACCAAACAAGCAGGAGACATAAAATATCTGTTATGGTATGAAGTGAACAGCGTATACAAAAAGGAACAAAAAATGAAGGATGAGAACGTATATTTAAAAACAAATAAGGCCATTTAAATTGGCTAATAATGACAAAATCAGGATTTAGATGCAGTCGTTTTGCCAGCCAGCTAGTTTTGCACCCTGACTGTAATGGCAAGACTTAGAAAAGGAAATAGACAAAACAGAATGATGTAAGGCTCCTGAACTTGTTTATCAGAGAACCTAAATGATGTGCCTGAAGCGCCGCTGCGAATAAATGAATCGGTGTGTATTCCCAGCACAAGGAGCACACAAAAGACCCTGAGAGAAATGATGTGTTCAGTTCAGGAAAGCATTATACTTATTTTTTTCTCTCTTTTACTCAGTTAGACCTTTAAATTGTGCAGTGATGTGCCAGCTCCATAGCCATGACTTCCTTCAATTTTAACAGAGCACCACTTTATTGTTTTATACAGTCAAAAGTATGGACACACGTCCAAGTTCTTTATTTTTATTACCTAAAAACACACTTCATGTCTTAAAGTAACGACGAACTGTCCTTCCTCTTTACTTAGTCGAGCGGTTCTTGACGTAATATGGATTACCACAGGTGTCGAATAAGGCTGTTTACTCAATACGAACACTGCCTCGACACAACACACCTGATGAGCTCAAACACTTTAACTTTCGACAAGACGCACCTGTTCCAGGTGTTTACCTCATGAAGCTGGATAAGATAATGCCGATAGCACGCAAAGCTTCATCAAGGTAAACGCTGGCTACTTTCAAGAAGATAAAATATGGATTTTAAACCTTATTTATGTGCCATGTGTTATTTTAAAGTCTTCAGTTATTGCTCCACAATGTCTAAAATGGTCAAAATAAAATAAAAACGAGTAGGGGCGTCCAAACTTTTGATTGGTGCTCTGTATGTACAATCTCATAATTCCTTGTTGAACAAAATGTTATTATTATCAGATCACTGAAGTCATGTCTTAGCATCGACTTTATGCTCTCAAAAGTAAACGCCCCCTCCTCAGGACACACACCAGAAAATACCATAAAAGTGTGAATACGCAAATATTATGTTGATGCAATATGTTATTAACCGCCCAAACGTTATTTAGCTACACATAAGATTAAGAGTTGTAAAGTGAATGCATTCATTTCCCTAAAACAACTCTTATTTGTGCCAACAAGGAAGAGTAAAGATTCAGTTGGAGCACAAATAGTGCTTAAAAAAATCATACTTCAAGTTTCAAAAGACCTACAGTACTGGCAATCAGTAATCAGTGACGAAAATATAGATTTACTGGAACACCAATGCTAACAAGCTAGCCAAGAGTGTTCATGCTTAGCCAAAGCGAAGGCAGGGCAAAAGACAAAATTAGCCAGCTAGCTAAAAATGTAAATAAATATGCTCAATTTAATCATAACAGTGTAATAATGAGGGATAATTTCACTAAGATTAAAATAATTTGCTTTTAATGTAACCGAAGCATGCATCAAACTCAAAGTGGGGGAGGAGAATAAAAACAAAAAAACAAAAATTAAGTTTGTATTTTGAATGACAAGGCTAACGTTAGAAAATGGTTGCCTTGGGCCCGGGAGCCATTTAAAACAGCAGGGACGGTGCGCGCGGAGCAGTGACGCGCGCTCACCTCGTCTGAGCGTCCAGGCTCTGTTCGAGCATATCCATGAAGGTGAGCGATTCTCTCTCTCTCTCTTTTTTTAAACGCGATATTCGGCAACACTTGAAACGCGGAGACGGCGGCGCTGATCACGGGGACAAACACGAGGGTCATGTGAGAGAGACAAGTCCGGGACACGTGAGGCGCAGCCTGGGCGAGGAGACAAAATGGAGGCCGCTTGAACAAGACACGAAGCTCGCTCGCTCTCTCTCTCGCGCGCGCTTGGTGCTTTTTTTTTTCTTCGTCCGCGGCCGGATTACACCTCTCTGTTAGGACCGCGAACTACTAAATCTGCCGTTTTCTTTCTTTTTATATCGTATAAGCTTCCTCAGATGGGGTGATATCTACAGGAAAACGTTCTTATCCGTCAAAGCAAGCTTGCCTTTTCCTGGTATTTGTTTCTTTGTACGGTTCTTACGTCGCCTTGTTCAGCTTCGTGGCGTGTACCGTTGACGTATCCATCCGCAAGCGTGAAACCAGTATATTGAGTCAATGCGGTCAATAAGATATGGAGAGGAGTGCTTTGGTGTCGTTTTTTTCTCTGTATTATAAACGGAATGTTAAATTTCAGGGCAAATTATCAATAAAGTGTACTGGAGAATGATGTATGAGGGATAAGTACGGGTTTTTTTCATGTCGTGTTCGTTTTGGTGTGGTATTCTGCATCGGATGGTTGACCGATTGGAGAGAAGTGCTTGGTACGGTTTTATACTTATTAAATGTTCCTCAGTTCAATACGGAGGATTCCACAAGTGTACTCCAGCGAACAGTAACACAGAATTAGTCCGAGGGCAGACCTCTACCAGCGTTAATGAATGTTGTTTTTTTTTTCCCAAGTGATGAGCCATTTTTCTTCTCAGGTGACCACAATGATCCAATCCGGGTTTTCAAGCAAACCACATGACATGGTGGCTATGACACCCTCCTCCCAGCTCCAACCACCAGCACCCTCTTTCATACAAACCCATGCAGTTTTTAAATAATCTTGGGGGATATAAATGTGTGTGTATGTATATATGTGTGTGTATGTGTGTATATATGTGTGTGTGTGTATATATATATATATATATATATATATATACACACATACACACACACACACACAC
>JAQQZR010000021.1:9681307-9702045 GCA_030068235.1 Notoglanidium macrostoma | reverse complement strand
CTCTTTCTATTGGTTTATATGCATTAGTGTCTCGTGGAATGCTGTGATATCATCTAAGCCATAATGACATTAAAATCATAATAAAACCAAATAATAAAGTTAAAATATCTAAACTTCTAATTAGCTTTGTCCTGTAATCTTAATGTATGACTAAGACCTTATTGTGACTGTTAGGCATCTATAGTATAGACTTGCTGTTCATTACAAGTTTGCTGAATCTCACCTGTATGTTTCACAGCCTGATGGTTATAACGTTCTTGCTAGACCACAGAAATTGTTTTGGAGAATGCAATAACTTTTATTTTAACTCCTTGTCCCAACTGTAATGTAAGGGAAAGGAAGCCTTTTGTCATTGGGTTGTTTTACTGCCATAGTTTCTGAATGACAGGGCTTTATTTGGGCATTGATACATTTTTCATAAGAAATTTTGGTACAAAATATCAGCCCGTTATCTAAAACACATGCATCATTCCAAATATCCACAACAACGACAAGGTGGTTTAAACTTTCAGCCATTTCCTAACTTAAAACATCAAAATGTTTCTCTCAATAAAAGATATAATTTTATTTACAGGTAATTGAATATTGAAGTAACAAAATAAATGGTATTGGATCTTTACAATTCAATGTTTTCATCTCCTACAGCTTCAGATTTCATTTATTTATATGAAAAATATAGATACGCATTCAGTTCTGTTTTACATACATGCCAAATGTAAAGGCCTAAACTATGATTTATATATGCATTAACTAATACTGGTTAGAATGTTATATCCAAGCAGATATTGACATAAAGTTCTTACCTGGAAGTGTTGTAGGTGTGTTTTCAAGTTGATGGGTTTTTTTTGTATCCAGTATATAATGATGACTGTTATAGCTGTAAAAAAAAAAAACCTGCCTTTTTTAAAAATTCTTTTTTTTTTTTTTTTGCAAGACTTGAAAATATATACTCGGGTCAATGCCTTGCTTACACTTTTGTCTTATATCCTCTTCTCTTTTTGTGTTCCTTTAGTCAGATCACTGGTATAAGACAGAAAAATGAGCAGTGATGCACTTTTCAGCTCCTCCCTCCTACACAATATCCAATTACATACTAGTATATATGCAATATTCAACACGCCATTACTTTCTTAGAGGTTAACTTTTGTGAAACTGTTATGCAGTCAAGGAGCATGCTCATTTTCATCAGTATTTTCTCTTACTAGGACTAATGTATTGTTACTGCTGCTACTACTACTACTACTACTACTACTACTACTACTAATAATAATAATAATGATAATGATAGTAAGGTCTTTCTGAAGTGTCCAGAGGTGTGGCCATGCCTTACGGTCAGTTATGCCCACACATGAGAGCAAACACTTAACACACAGTCCAAAAAATGTTTACCCAAACACTATATACCAGCGATTATGGCAAGTGATGGTGAGAGGGGTGCAGAAACAGGAATTGCCTTGTCTAGGCATTCTTGCACTTTTCTTATTTGCAATTTTCTTTATCATTGCTCACACCTTGCACTTCTCATGCAGCTGCTATATCTCTAGCATGCTGAAAAGGTAAATGAATTGAAAGGCCAGACAAATAGTTTTCCCACTTTGTTTTATTTATTTTAAATGGATTATTTTTGTCCAAAGTAATGGAAGTACTTTTTGTTGTGCACTTACAGTACATGAAATGGAGTGTAAAATGTGCAGAATGTTATTGCACATATCTGTGCAACTTATAACTGTATTTCAGCATCCCTTACATGATTTTGACTATGTTTCAATTAAGTACAAAATACTTTATACAGTATACAGGCATTGGACGCTAGTGGATTAGTGAGAAAACCACTGTAATATGCAGTGTTTTACCTTCCTTGCAGTGTTGCTTTGTCAAATTGTAGGGAGATCAGACTGTACTTCTAATCTCACTGCATCAAAAACTTACTGCAGATCCAAAATGCAGCAGTATATCTGGTCTTCAAGCAATATTGTGTTCTTAAGATTTTCCAGTAGATAAGGCAATAGCACTTTACCCACCTTCACCCACCTTGCTAGAGCCCTTGTTCCATTTTCATCATCATGGTGGAAAAACCTGCCCACACAGCTCTGAACTTTGATAATAATAATAAAAAAAAAAAACACTCAGCATGAAAGTATACTCAATCACCAACTATGTGCAATTAAAGTGTCATGTGATCACAATATAAATAAACCTGTTCTTCCAAGGCCCAAAAGATTGCTTAAGAACATCTAACACACAGCAACCTGGAGACTGAGGGATTATTAAAATAAGTCTAGGACAAGTATAGTAAGTAACGGTTTTTAGGGAAGTTACAGTTTTGTTATGAAAATATACCAAATTTGAACATCCTGTGAAGCACCATCAAATTATTATGCACTGAAAACAGTCCTGGAGTTGAATGAAAGCCTAAAAAAAAAAAAATGTGTATTTTAGGGAGGACAGTTTTCAGGTTTGCTTGGTTAAAGTCTCCAGCAATGGTAAAAATCCTATTGGGGTGAGAAGTCTATAGTTTGCTGATGGCTGTTAGCAAGGTGCCAATTGCTATCTTAGTTCTAGCGCTTGGTGGAATGTAAACAGCCACAACAATGATGACTTGTTAACTCCTGTAACAGATAAAAGGGTCGGTACCTTATTTTTATGTACTGTAAATCAGATGAGCAATGCCTGTGTATGATGGCCTTTCCTCTGCTCTTACTAGACTCTCTATTCCTGATAAAATCTAACTCGCTGCATAAAATTCTTAATACTGACTGACTGACTGTTTGACGAAAAGGCTGACAAACAAACAACACATAACACCATTCAGAGGAGAGCAAAGCCGCTGTGTCCGTGCATGCCGCCATCATATCCATATTAGCAGCTGTTCATGGGAACACTCAATATACTATCAAATGAGCTGTAAGTAAAGGAGGCCACCTTTAAGCGAGTTCAACAACACCAAAAGGCCTGGAAGACCACAGAAGACAGTGAAATTGGATGATCACAATTCTTTCCTTTGTCATGAAAAACCCCTTCTCAATATCTAGCCAAGCTGAGGACACTCTCAATGAGGTAGGAGTATCAATGACAATTTCTACAATCAAGAGATGCTTTTTTGAATATAAATACATAGGATTCACTTCAAGATGCAAACAGCTGGTAACACTGAAGAAAAGAAAAGAAAAGAAAAGCGAGTTTAGACCTTGCAAGAAAGCCTGCCCTTTTCTGGAACAAGATTAATTGGACAAATGAAGCCAAAATTAACTTCATTTGATGAAGTTAATGAATGATGGGATGAGAAGAGTATGGAGAAGGAAAGGGAGTGCTCATGTGTTGAGTTTTATTGTTTCTTAATGTTCTCTTTACTGTTACACGCTTCACTCTAGGCTTGATGTCTTCTCATGTTACACTCTAGGATTGATAAGAGATTATTTTGGCATGTTTTTGACTGCCTGTCTGAACAGCTAGCCTAGCAGTGTCTCATTTGATTTCCTGTTTTCTAAAGAAACAATTACTCAAAAAGAATTGCATATGCTTAACCAATTATAAGCATGCTTGCTGTTATATGCTTTTGCAGCAACAGATTTATATGTGAATTATATATGTGAGCTCTGCTAGAGTCTCCAGAAACTAGACATTGTATATATACAAACATACATATGTGTGTGTGTGTGTGTGTGTGTGTGTGTGTGTGTGTGTGTGTGTGTGTGTGTGTGTGTGTGTGTGTGAGACCTGACCCAGCAAAATGAGTCACAGTGTCCCTTGTTTTTGTTTATATCACACACACATTTGTCTTACAATCCTTGTGACTTTATTATTAATGTAGCTAATTAATGCAATGCTTACACCATATACTAACCTTAACCTAAGCAAGTTAAAACTGTTTTCCTTATGAGGACCAGCCAAACATTTCCACATTCCCATATAAATAATTGTAAGATAAGCCTTGACTGATAAGCCTATTTATTAATGGGAAAACAAATTTTAGAACTCATGTTTTTCAAGCAATAGAAAAAGTTCCTAAAATAGTACAGAATTCTTGTACTCTTAGGTTTTCCATCATGCTCATTCAGCAAACATTCAAAGGGTGTGCAGGAAGGAAACATAGGTTTCACATCTGGTATTGTAAATAATAGTATCTCAACCAAATATAGAAAGTGTACATATGAGTGTTGCGTGGCCACATGCAATTTCATGACTTCATCCATTATTGAGTCAATTCTGTCTGCACTTCAGAAGGCTTGCATTGCACACAAGTCAAGTCACTGAATAATCTCCTAGGAGTCTTTAGTCCTAGTGCTTAAACATTTGACATCAGGCCATTTGTTTGGCTTATCACACCCAAAGTGAAGGGTATGACACGGCACTGATATGAAAGCAGAGAATCTGCACATTTGTGCATTAATTAACTGTGGAAATTGTTGTATAAATAAAAAAAATATTTCTTATTCAATATCTTGAAAATAACCTGGTCATGTACTCTGGCTTGTATATCCCTATAGCCTTTCTAGTAGGGACTGCACTTCAGTTTTTGTTATTGGTTGATGAACTGCAAGCACCTGCGGACTATAAACTGTAAGCAACTACATATTTGCAAAAATGATGCAGACATATATTTATGAATAATAAATAATGTGTTGGACACATGCCTTTGACATTACTGTCTCATTAAATATCTTATTGAGAGAGAAGAATTAATTCAAAAAGAAAGAAAGCATAGATCATTATGAAATTATTCAATAAAATTAAAGTGAAAAAAAAAATGATTGCGAAGAATTAAATAAATCAAATTCAATGTATACCTTGGCTTCAGCAGTGAAAAAAATAATAGAACTATATTCATTGTTGCCATGAGGTAATCTACCCCCAAAAACTCCTAAAAAGTAAATAAAATATAAATATTGTATTTACATATATTAAAAGTAATTTATAATGATAAAATTGCATCCACCTCTCTGTACATAACAGAATACTTCACCATACAACATGGATGCAGCAGGAAAATGGGAACAGCACTATAAAAAGTTTACCTTTCCTCCTGGTGGATGGATGTCCTGCCTTCTTACAACTGTGTTAAATACTCCCCAAATGGGTTCCTGATTTCGTGCCATCTGTTTTACAAGAGCTTGGTGCAGCCCAAGCCTTGTGAGATGGTGAGGGTGAGGTGTATGATACACTGGCTCACTGGGCCAGCACACCAGTGGGCTAACTACCTCACCATCACTGAGCATCACTGTGCCTCAGAGACAAGTTTTGGTGGCTGTTCCAAGCCTTTTGGAAGGAAGAAACTCCAGAAATATTTTTCTGGAGTGAGAAAGGGTGGTAGTCTTCCAAAAAAGAGCTCCTTCCTGAGGTTGACAGGGAAGCCTTCAACAAAGAGCTCCCTCCTAAGGCTGACAGGGTATCCCCCAATGAAGAGCTCCCTCCTGAGGCTGACAGAGTATCCCCAATGAAGAGCTCCCTCCTGAGGCTGACAGAGTATCCCCAATGAAGAGCTCCCTCCTGAGGCTGACAGGGTATCCCCCAAAGAAGAGCTCACTCTTAAGGCTGACAGGGTATCCCCAATGAAGAGCTCCCTCCTGAGGCTGACATGGTATCCCCCAATGAAGAGCTCCCTCCTGAGGCTGACCAAAAATGTTGTTCCACCTGCCAGCTCAGATGTAAATGTTGCTCTATCTGCCAGTTCCACCAAGGATGTCGTCATCCTGCCTCTTTGCTCCACCAGGGTCATCACCATACAACCAGGCTCACATGGTGGAGTCACTCCACTCCCTAACACTTACAGCCTAGTCCTTGGCCTCCACCCCTGCCCTCCAGTGGGAGAGGGTACTATAGACGATGCCTGCCTCAAGGCCCTGGGAACCAGATGAACATTGCACCTAGGGACCCAGGGCCTCCCAGGTGTGTGTTCAGTAGTGCTCTGGAAGTAGCGCCTTTAGAGTGGGGTTCTGTCACATAAATCCCCTTGACACTCAGGGGGGATGTTCTTGTCCTAATTTATGCTGTGTGTAGATGGCCCAACCTTTGTTTATCACCACGTGAGCCTGCTGATTTTGATCTGTTTCCTCAGCATCTAACAATTGCAAATTTTTACTTCCACAATTTACCCAGGTGCTTGGAATAAAGACAGAACTGAAATCTAATTAATGAGAAAGACAATTAGAACAATTGCATAATCCAAATGAAGATAAATCTTGATATAAATACCTTGTTAAGGGGGACCCTGAAGTCCTCAGTGATCTTGTTAATTCAGGATAAGAAGACTGAAAAGTTTCAAATGAGAATTATGTTGAAAAACTAGCAGTTATATCTTTTAAAACTTAACTGAATGTCTTAATGACATTGTCTAATGGAGTAGTTAACAGGAGTAAACCATGAACTTCAACATGTACTGCATATGCCACATGGAACATTAAACATGTAATTAACACATGTTTAACACTGATGTTTTCTTTTTTCTTTTAATAATAAACCAAATATTTCAAATAATCAGCACCAATACAGACCCATTTTTATCCCATAGGTAAAATGAAGTCCACAATGGCCAGTCTGAACCATTACTTTTAATTAGAGAAAATGTAGAAGTGAGGCTCTGTTGTATGTTCTAATATTTACACATAGAGACCAATTAGTTATCAAGTTATCAGTCATAGATTGAATAAAGATTAGTCAATACAGGTATACTTAGATAAGATAGAAATACATGAATTAACACATTTTAACTTTGATTAATGCAATTAATACATGTTACTTTGTTAACAGTATTTACAGTTTATTAGTGTTGAGTTTAACATTTGTTAATATTAAATAATGCACTAAGTACTGTTAGTTAAGGAAATCTAAATGTAAATGTATGTTAAATTAGACTGTAAAATACTGCAGTCAGACTAAGGTCAGTAATGGTTCACTGCATTTTAGAGCGGAACTTGTGCAATTATTGTGCAACTGTTTTTCAGGTTTTTTCAAATATTAGCCATTCTCACAGATGTATACTTCCCTATGATTTTGACTCTTGACATGCTACTCCAACACCACCGTCATCCACTATTCCTGTACATTCCTTAGATTGTGATGTCTGCCCCTCCCAGTCTTCGGCTAGAGCTCTAGCGTAAACCTGAGATAGGCTTTGGTGAAAGCGCAGCCTTGTGTCCATCCCCATACAGAAGAGCAAAAGTGGGTTAACACAGCTGTTGAAGTAGGCTACACCCTTAGCTATGGGCATGCCTACTTTTACTGTCTGGCTCTTGCTGTCCACCATCTTGGCCAAAAGGAAACAGTAGGAAGGCCCCCAGCACAGGAAGAAGGCACAAACAAGAATTTCAAAGACTTTGTGATTTGTGCAGGATACGTGTGTTGTTTCCTTAAACCAGCTAGTACATAGCAGGTTAGGATGATGAGGAAGGGCAACAAAAATCCACATAAGAAGCGAATGTTGTATAAGGGCTGTTTAGTTCTGTTGTCTCCTTCAGGTGATTCCAGCACCTGTGGAATTAAGTCAAATGAGTATGTCAGGGAGAAGACATAATATATACTTAAACCCAGAAAATGAGCAGATATATTAATGACTTCTTATATTGAACTTTTTTATTACACAGAACAAGAGAAAAAAAACCAAGCATGTTCTCTGTATTGCCCCTTTCCTAGTAAATTTAAAAACCTCCAAGGAGTAAATCTCAAGTTGTTCTTGCCTATGTATACTTGCTGGTACACATAATATGGTACGCTCATCACCACAATCCAAACCCCACTGTGCTGGGGAGTCTAGCTGCACATAGAGTTCGCCGCTGCCTGGTGAGCACTGGTCGCCAAACACAGAGCACCCGATCCAGACTAATGACAGCCAGGATGAATACACTGCAGAACATATTGGTGTACTTGAAGAATCCATTGAACTTGCAGAGGAAGACGCCAAACGGCCAATAATCATAGAAGAGTTTTTTAATCAGTGAAGTAACACGGGTGAGGCAAAAAATCAGGTCCGCCACAGCCAAGTTAACCAGCCACACATTTGTGACATTGGCTTTTAGACGGAATCCAGACATTCAGATGACCACAGCATTTCAAGTGGTGCCCAAAAGGATAGTTATGGTGTAAATAACTATTGTAACGTGTCCTGTAATAGCATTTGGTTTTTTCATTTCTGCTGGAGACTTCAGTATCAAGAAGGAGAATGAAAGTCTGTAGAAGTCACTGAGCTAAAAAAGAAAAAGAAGAGAAAATAAATGTTGTGATGTAATAAAATGTATTGTGCCCATTTTTTAAATAAGTTAATGTAACTAAAGTTCTTATCTGCCATAAGAATCATTTTATCTTTTTCCCCTCACACATAATGTTTTCTTTCCTTTCACATGACACAGTTTCCACTTCCCTAAAGACAGACAGTCCCTTACTCAGTGCCTATTTCTAAGCAAGTATATGGGGAAGAAAAGGTTTTTTTTTAAAAAAAGCATTCAACCCTTTCACCCATCACAAAATATAGAACTGGGGAAAAAAATGCATCATGCATATACATGTATATTGCACTATACAGTGCGACCCAAATGAGGATGGGTTCCTTTTTTAGTCTGGTTCCTCTCAAGGTTTCTTCCTTTTGCCATCTCAGGGAGTTTTTCCATGCCACCATCGCCACAGGCTTGCTCATTAGGGTTTATATATATAGATAAATGTGTAGATTCATAAGTTTATATTCAGAATTTATATACTTTTGTGAAGCTGCGTTGTGACAATGTCTGTTGTTAAAAGCACTATACAAATAAAATTGAATTGAATTGAATCATGCATGTTGTACCTCAGCTGAGAACTATATTCCAACTTGATAAATTTTTTCACATTCATAATATCTATAGATCTCCAGTATGAGTTTATCTGAAGAGCTCAGGGGAACGTGTGTTTGTGAATTTGGTATTACACACGAATTTCTGAATTAATTAATGTCTCATGCTCTGATATCTTCTATGCCATAATGCATACAGTGTACAGTGTACAGTGTGCTGTGTGTGTGTGTTTAAAATAAAAGTAGGGATGCAAAAAGTGCATGTTATTTGTAGATTCATTCACCAATACAGATTAGAATATTACATCCATGCAGATATTAACATAAGGTTCTTAGCTGTAAGTGCACTTAAATTGCTGATTTTTCTGTATCTAAACAAAACTAACATTACAAAGTTTAATGAATGGTTGGTGAATGTTATAGCTGTATAAAAAGTAGTTTACCGATTGTCTTTTATCAAGCATATATTTGCATTTATGACCTGTGTAAGACACTAAGACAAATGTATTCTCAAGTCTATACCTTGCTTAGACTTTTTCTTAATTCGCTGCTCTTTTTTTCTTCATTAAATCCATCTAGTCACTGATATGAGACCGAACATGGGGAGGCAGCATGTCCAGTTTTAAAACATTCCTGCACTTTTGTCTTATTTGCATCTGCTGTCTTATTTCTCACACTCCACAGGACTGCTAGTCAGGCAGATAGAGGGGTGTACAGGTGATTGCTTTAAGACTACATGGATAGCCCAGCCTTTGCTAAAATCCCATTAAATTGCATCAATGAAATGTTTATACCACAGATTAAATGGAGAAATGTGTCTATATTATTAATCACTCTTGGTGAAATATTTTAGAAAATCATATCCAATCAGGTCAAATATCTCACTGCATTATTGTGCTGTTCATTCATTTAACACAAACTTGCAAATTTGTAAAAAAAAAAAAAAAAAAAATTGTAAGTGTAAAGTTAATCTTCATTAGTTACATTCATTTTTTGTTTATTTATCGGCTGAGCTATCTTCAGTGAAATTGAGTTAACTCATTAGTAGCTAATTTGCTTTTTAGCATTACATGGCAGATGCTACTACTGAATTCGGAAAAGGGTTTTAACAGACACCTGTGCATCCCCTATTAAAAAAAACATGGAGGGGTATGTAGAATACTAGATAATGTCAAGGGAGAAACCAAGCTTGCTGTCTGAGGTGGAAGGAAGAACTGCTTACAAAGGAGAGAGTAAAAGCTACTAATGCTGTTAATGATGGTTTAAAGCCAATTTGACTCCTTGTAGAGAGGATGAGAGGAGGATCTATTCAGGCTCTGTCCCCTTGCCAAAGCAGGATACCTGTAGCTCCATGGTCACATGCTGAAATCAAGCTTCATCTAAATTTCATCTAATCATTTACAGTTTCAATATTTGTGTTAAATATTCCATAAATATTCCATAATATTTCAGAGATATTTCTGAAACATTTTCAAAATGCTGAGTGAGAAAAGGTTATAGTGTTCAAATAGGTTTACTCAAAGAAGTTCTTTGAAATTCACCCTAATAATGGGAATGTGCAATGTGCAAATGTGCAGTGACAGTCAACATCACTGAATAGGCCTATAGCAGTGTCACAGGCACTAGCAGTCTAATATGACTGTTAGTCAGTGCTGCAGTAACACTTGACTTGTAAATAAAATTAAAATAATTTGACTTGTTTAATGTTAAAAACATAGTAAAGCTGAAAAAAACAGAGTTTTGTAAGATACATTAATAACACACTGGTTAAGTATTTTAATCTCATAATCATTATTACTTAAAGAATCATTGAAACGGCTTTTGTCTCTGTGAGAAACCAGTCCTTGTACAGTTTTCATTTCATAGGTGTATGTTTTAACAGCCATTAAAGTAAACAACATTTTCATTATCATCATCATCGTTTTTCTGGACATCGTACATGTTTTCGAGGTTAATTTGCCCCAGAATAATCTTTAAATAAGCTATTGTCCACCATGTTTTTTTTCCTATAACAAACCATGCAGTGGCACGTGCACGTGACCTGCTAGGGCAGAATCTATTGGCTGAATCACATGGAGAGTTTTGAACCTGACAGCTGCTGGGATTTTGGATTTTGGAAACAAAACACATTTTACATAGGCTCCTAATGTTAGACTTCAACGGTTTTGAATGTAACACTGGATGTAACACAACAAGATTTTTGGTTCATTTAATGCTTTAGCACCTTTTTAGCATTTAGACATAGCAGGTTTTGAAAATAAGCTCTTCAATTAGTTAATGAAAATAAATGACACTTTTGCTTTTGGAGCCTCATTGCATCACTTTTACAGCTGGCAAGCAACTGGCATTCCACACAACTTTTGAATAAAGTCTGAATGTCCATGATTCACTTACTGCTGCCCTCTAGTGCGATAAGAGGAATTGTTTTCATTTGAATCACTCAGACTTTAGGATTACCCTCACATGTTGCATGTGCCTATGCCATTTGTTACTCTAGATTTTTGTGCCTTTGTGGAGGCAGGATGTGGTCAGGTATGGTTTTTGAGAGAGAGGTGGGGTCGAAGAGACACCTGTGTGTGATTAACGAATGAGTGTCTTTGTGAGTCTGTGACCGGCTTTAATGTATTTTGCGAAGATCATCTACAGAAGCTCTACTTTGGCATATTTTGTCGCATAATTCACAATGACTAATATGAATACACGTCCCTGTGATGACTGGTCCTAGCAGGATCCATGGCACTTGTTTTTTTTTTAAATGGGGCACGTTTGAGGAGGACGCATACCATTTATGGAATTTAGTAAGCAACCATATCCAGAGCAACTTACATTTATCTCATTTATACAACTGAGCAGTTAAAAGTCTTACTCAGGGGTAAGAAGCAGCAGCTTGGACTTGAACTCACAACCTTCGAATCAGTAGTTAACCACTGAGTTACAGGCTATTAACTGAAACTGGCTATCAACCAGTGTAGTGTTTCATCTACTCTTAGGTGGCCATTCATGGAGTTATAGTAAGTCATGTGGAACAGCAGTTCCCTGTGACTTTTTTGGGACCAACAACTGGGTCACTGATTATCTTGTTTGAGTGTCCCAGCTCACTCAACACAAGAGGTCCTTAATAATTGGAATTTGAGGAAAAGCCATCACAGCCTTCATTTCGGCCATCAATCACCGCGATTTGTTCGAATGCAAATTAAATTAAATCATGTCAAATTTTATTGGTCTCACACACACACACACACACACACATACACACACAGTATGACATGCAGTAAAATCTTTTTTTACGACTGTCTAGTGATTTATAACAGATTTTTACATAAAAATTTACTTACATAGAAATCGGAAAAGAAAAATATAAAATGCACGGTTGTACGTGCAGTGCAATGCTGTGCAACGTCGAGCTGAGGTAATTGCAGTGGGAAAGCTAACAAAGTAATGAATATTTATAAATATGGGAGTTGCCATGTGTATTAACAGGAATGCTGCATTACATATGCTGTGTGTTTTGACAGGAATGCATTACTTAAAGTGATGTTGCACGATCTTTCCAGGGAGAAATCCGCTAGAGGGTTGAGGAGAAGAGACGTCCGCACGCAGAGGCAATTCTAGTGACTGAGGCATCAATATACAAGGCGGCCTCCTGGCATTTTTTTTTTCTTATATTACCCAGCTGCCATTATAAAAAATGAGAAATACACCGATTTTTTTTTTTAGAATATAAGCATTTTCTTACTTTCATAGCTTCCTTAAGGACACGTTCTTTTCATCCCGTTGAAGGGGGTTCCTTGTGCATTCCTTGGATTTTTCAGACCATGAGCCACTTCACCATCATTCAATCTTTCTACAGACCAGCAGGGGATACTAAAAAGAAAGAAAGAAAAAAATACTAATAAGGCATGTTGAGTCATTGTTACACATTCAACTTCCCACCACTTGGCAGTGAAGATCACTCCCTCTCAAACATTCCATACATTCCATATCTCATTGAGAAGCAAATGCGGAAAAAATGGGCTGAGGAAAATGGAAATCACCTCTTTAATCTCTCTCTGTGGGCATAGATCTACTGTATATGTACATCAGTGAATAAAGTATTAGCTCTGGAATGCTGATGGATGAGTAAGAGAGTACCATTCATATGTCCAAAACCACAAAAAATGACAGGCTCTTAGTCAACCACAGTTTGTACAGTTTTTGTATTTACATTTACATTCATAATGTTTGGGAAAAATAAAAGAATATTTAACATGGACTTTGAATGTAACCTATCTCACCAGTAAACCACAACCAAAAGTCAGATGTATTATCATGCATTGGTAATTTACAATGCCTGAATTCCCTTAGCATTTTCTATGGTAGTACTTTAGTGAAGTAAAACACTCCAAAAACATTTTTCTTTTAAATTCTGCCTAATAAAATGAGTCACAGAGGTCAAATATAAGGTGGCCACTGCTTGTGGTTAATCTCATCCCTTCTATCTCCACATTCGCTTGAAAACTTCATAACCCTCTGATAGGCTAACTGATAACTGTTAAAGATATGAAGACAAGAATTTTTTTTGCTGCTGATGTTCGGAAAATTTACACGTAAACCAGATATAAAACACGCTCAGAGCCGTGTATTCATATCAGTAAGATAGATATTAATCAGCTTTTTAAAGTAAAATTATCATTGTATCCAAATAATTATATTGAAAAAGATCACTTTTATATTTTTATAATGAGAGACGCGAAAACTGTTAGTGGATCTTGTTCACATTTGAACTGTGTTTTAAGCAAGATTATATTCAGATTCAGTAGGGTTCAGATCTATGCATATCCTCAGGACAAAATTAAGAAATCCAAAAAAAGGTCAACTATGTTAAAAAAAATATATACGTATATATAAGTTTTAAAGTTAGTATCTTCCTTTCTGAATGTGTTAAAGATTTTCTCCAACTGATTGAACAGCCTATGTTTAGATAACTACCTCGAACCTTTTTTGTATCCTCTAAGCAGCTTTTGGATGCTCTGGTTTGTAAAATTCACCCAAATCATCCTGACATATCTGTTCTGCCTTAGCCAGAATGGGAATAAATGTACAGGGGGAGAAAATACATTTCAGAAATTCTTTCCACATGTGTATAGAGCATGCAGTGGCACATCATGTCAGCTTAATATTCCAGTGACCAGAGGCTACGGGACCTGAAAAGCGTTACAGAACAATAATGTCGCTGTCTAAGCAATTGCATCACAGGAACAAGTCAGGAAAGTCTGATACTAACATCAGTGTCAGCCTCAGCAGGACTAAGACTCACTGATGAACATGGCAGATGTCTGGGTCATCCCAAAAAAATGTGCATGTGTGAGCTTGTCCAAGGTTGTCCAAGGCATAAAGCTGTGGGAAACTGGAAAGTTTCTGCTTGAATATAATCATTCCTATTGGCCTAGGTGCTAAAAATAACTGGCGTTATAAGACTGCAGAATACATAGTTAATCCCACTCATAATTGGCTGCATGACAGATATGAAGACTTGCTTATGCAAGGCTTGGTTATAAATGTTTTATTATTTGTCATAATTTAAACCTTTACCTTGTCGAAAGATCACTGGTTTGTGGAAAAACCTGGCATATGCAATGCACATTGTACGAAAACATGAAGCAGCTTTTCGATTTCCCTGTGACTTCCACTTGTTTCTTACACAATGAATTCATTTTTAGAGAAGAGAACGATGCTTTTAGTAACGCTGACCCTACATTCCTGTGAAATCAGAAGGCCTCACAAGCTAAAAACACAACCTTGCTCTTTCCTGATAGATAAAGAATGTAAATCCACATGTTTCCTTAACTGAATTAAACCTTGACAAAGAATTATTGTACGAAAAATTGTTCCTTTTTTTTTTCCCCTCATTTTATTATTATTATTTATTATTAAAAATATTTACCAGTGATCAAATGCATGGTTGTTTACGCTGTTCAGTTTGTAATTTTGATATTCAAACTCACTACATGGCTCAAACTAAACCAATAATAAATTATTATCCCATGCTGAAACATGTAATGAGGTCTGGCTGAAACCGTATACTGCACACTAACATTAATTGGATTTCTGAGTCACCCAGTCACTTCCTTAGCAACTTGCAGGCTGTATATAACCCCAACCCAAAGACCTCTTATCAGTCTTTAAGCGAGAAAAATTCAGTGGGGGAACAAGAGAGAGCATGTGTGTGTGTGTGTGTGTGTGTGTAAGTGTCTCAGTTGAAATATCAGGCTGATGTGTCACAGGGTGTCGAGTAGTTGATGCATGGATGAAGAAGACAGTGAGCAGCCGGGGGAGACTGTTGCATTTGTTTTCTTAGGGAAAGAATGAAAAAATGTGTGTATGTATATATATGTGTGTGTGTATCTATATGAAATGTATATATGTATACATATATAATTATACATAATTTCTTTTATTCCTTTCTAAACACCGGTAGAATAATTTGTGTTCGCATACATTCTCGTATCTCTGAATGTGTACATTAAATTGACATTAATTAGTGTTAGTTCCTAAATGTCCTACAGATTTCCCATACAGCATGTATCTGACTGCCAGACTACCAACCTGTCTTTATCTTTATGTACTTAGGCCAGTCCTCACAAAGAGAAGCCTTGTTTTTTACAGAGAAGAAATCTTTTTTAGTTTAAATCCTTTGGTAAAGCAAGATTACATTAGATGATTAGAGAGATAAGATGATTACACGAGAAAGTGTTTTCACCGCTCTGTAATCTGTACGATCACTTCACTTTGCCCTCAAGCGTGTGAACAAGCAGGACAGCCACAGCGTACATGTGATATTTTGCTGATATTGAACTTCTTTAGAAAGCTCACTGCTAATTGAAACAGAACAGAACAACAAACTAAGTAAAGCGAAAGAAACCAAGTGCAGGAGTTGAAAACTGATGAGTTAAGTTCTTTGAAAGATGATAATATGGGGTTTTTTATTGGGGGGGCATGTGTGTGGGTGGGTGTGTTTTTGTGAATGAACAGAATGAGTCAGAGCAAAAAAAGAGTGTGTCATAGTCATACTATAAATGGGACCTCTTACACTATTCTAAACATTAGTTGTGTGATAGATTGTGTGCTTTGCAGAGCCCCTGTTTACTGCTTGAGTGTTTGGGATAGCCATGAAATGTAAGTTTATTTTGTATCCTCTATATGATTCCATTATGATTCTATCATGAGACTCTATGGAGTTGTTGTGTGTGTGTGTGTGTGTGTGTGTCCACATAGATTCATGATAGAATTTGTGTGTGAATAAATCGATCCAATGTCATGCCTAGTATTTTTAATTAAGCATTCTGTACACTTTATTCCGGTTACATATTACAGTCTGAAAGAAAATCAGTCATTAAATTCCAACCATCGATCGAAGAAAATTTTAACTAAATTCTGACGATATTCATGACATTCATATCGATAGAAATGTTTAGTTATGGGATCTTTAAATAATAATTAGACGGTATATTCAGACAGTGTTGTGTTTTTTAAACTGACCTTGAAATTTCAGTAGCAGTGAATGTTTAAGTGGACTTTCACTACTTCAGTACTTGTGCCGCAATGTCTGGATATAGACCTATTAGCATAGTAGCATATTGACTCAGAACCTGCTTATTAATAGCAATTTCATGTTGACAGAAACCACATGTTCATTCTGAGGCTAAACAGGTAGAACATAGCTAGCCTACATTTGAATCAATACCTTAGATTTCTATGGTGTTAATCACATTTTCCATGTCTATGAACAAATTTGTTTCCGGATGTGTGTAATAGTCAATATATACTTTCACTTGATGAATGTATTTGAGTTTAGCACTTTCTTAGAACTGTGTGGAGAGGTGAGAAACAGTTAACACAGGAAATCACACGAAGGGACTTGTTTATTTCCAGTGAAATAGAGGCAGATTACTTATATCAAAGGCAACAGGAAATAACACAGACTAGAATTTATCATGCAATTAGATCTTAGAGTTAGTTCAACTGTGTTCTAGCAACGCTATGACATAACTTCTAATTCAAAAGCTTGTCTTGCCTTGGATCATCCATTTAAAGCAACAAATGGCTTTAATCTGTATATAAAGAACACATAAATGCATTAATGTCCTATCAGGTTAACACTAACAGACCCTATTAAACAATTATACCAGTAATCTGTTAATATCCCAGTAATCAGATTCAATTCAATTCAATTACAAGGCCTGTACTCATTATACTAGCATCGACTATGGCTCATTTGTGTTTAATGTTGCAAAAAACTGAACCAGACATCAAACAAAGTCTGATGTTAGCATTAATTGTTTGTGCGTGACAGTTTCCTGGATGTTTGGTCTTATGGCAGTCTGTGGTACAGCTTGGGAAGTCGCAACGCCATTGAAGTGCTATTAAATGAGACACTTTTGTCTGAAATCTCATGGTGGTGGCGATTACATCTCTCTCTTAAAACTATAGTGCAGACTGTAAAAGACAAATATTATCGGAAGAGGTTTGTCACAAATGGTGGCCATTTTCAGTTGAAAAGAATGAAATCTTACAAACCAGGATACATTTTAAACATTAAACGAGGTATAACAGTATCTGACTTTGGTTAGAGTTCAGACCCATAAGGGCCACTGTGGGTGCAGATAGATTCAAGCAGAAGGCACATCTATTGAAAGTCAAAACCAGCTGATTAAACATGTCGAATTAGGTATCGCTCCTGCTTGATTGGAAGGAAAACCTACACCTACAATGTTGGACACCACTGATATATAGGAGAATATACTTCACCCGATCTCCTTGCCAAGAGACGTTTGCAGTAAATTTAAGAATGATGTCAGATGAGAAATGGGACAGATCTGAAAAGCCACTGAGTCACTTCCTTCTTTAGAAAAGCATACATATCTGTCATAACCAGGTCAGCGCCAGGCTACTCTCAACATGTAGAAATAAATCCAGCACTACAGAAATCTAAGAGTGAAAATTTCAAAATTATGGGTCCGGTTTGTGCCTTATAAACTGCGACTACAACACTTTCATGTAAACATAACTGTTGTCAATATCAGGTTTGCCCTGATTTGATTTGGATATATATATATATATATATAAATCTCCCCTATAGCTTAGTAACGACACAATGATGTCTACTCAAGTTTTCTTGAACAAAGTCTGAAGGATTGGAAAAAGCATCAAAAGGTGCTGAGTCAGACTAGATAAAATGACATCATGTTGGACTATCCAAAAAAAAATTCCCTTCTTCTCTTCCTTTGATGACAGTATTACCCGAGCCCACCTCCCGCTTGTTATTCTTATTGCTATTGGTGGAATTTCCTGTCTTGGCAACGTCTCGTCCAACCCGGTTGAGACATCACAAAGATGGTCTGACGAAGCTGTTTCACCAGATGCGTCGGCTGATAACTATAGTGCAAGGAGTTGTGGTAAGTTTAATGTGGTTACAGTCAGTTTTACTTACTCAGTAATTACTAGATCTTTCTTACGAATCTGGTGCAAGAATGCAAGTCTGCATTCTGAGCATTCCCAGGAGCCAAATTTTGACTATTTATCACAAAACCTGTCCTTTGTATGTCACTTCCTCTCCTAATCTCACATTCTGACTAAGCATCTGTAATTATGTATGTCAGCAGCACCTTGATACCAGTTTACACTTTGAGTACAACCTTACCGCTCTGCCTACATTAAACTTCAGGCCAAGTGACCTAGCATCAGTGAAGGTAAGACATGAACTCTAAACATTTCATTGTAAATGCTCACACAGAAATGAAACAGAATACACAGTACAAGATATTACATTCGCAGGTTATTTCTTTCTATTTGTTTTTTACAGTCAGATTAACAGTACAGTAGATTTTTAGTACTTTTGGAAAACCTTATCTTCATTTGCTTTCATGTTTTGGCAGCAAGAAGGTCATGTTCAGATACATATATGCCATTTTAACATATTGTTCATTTACACCCAAAAGGCAGATAGCACCCTGTCACAGCTCGCTTCAGGCCTCCAGTCTTTCAAGCTGCATTTTGACTGGCTGTTGTACTGGCACAACCAATCTGGTTTGGTGTCAGATAAAATTAAGGAAATTGCTGACACAATCCAGGCTATCAGAATTCCTGAACAAACACAGGTAAGATTCAAGAGCAGCTGTCAAGTTCATTTAATGCAGGACATTCTATATACAGCTATAATTAACAGGTAGAAGAAGTACAGGATAGTGTATGTAGTCACACTATGCATTATGGTATTATCACATGATGGAATATTAAATGATTGCACATCAGGCTAAACAGTATAATCAGTCAGTTATAAGTTTAGATCTTCTTATTACTATTCGTTTTCTTCTTCTTGTGAATACAAGAATGAAATTTGTGTTTGATCTTAAAATTCAAAGTTAGTGCTATGGCGGTATCGCATCTTGTTAATAGAAGCTAATATGGGTTCAGCTTAAATAATAGTAAATTGTGTGGTGAACTGAAAGTGAATCCTTCCCTAATTTCCATTATTTATTTTTAGACCGAGACACCTGTACAAAATACTGTTCTTTCCCTGCCTCCTCCTACATCTGCCTGGGAGCTGTCCAGGGCATCTGCAGTAATTCACAGGAGACTACAGGTCTTCTGTAACTGGTATCTTAGAGCTCTAAGTGTCCTCATTCATGAAAAGAACTGAAGACCTGAAAGTCCACTACCAAAAACGACAACGCAGCTAGATTTTCAACTGTGACAGTGCTGAATCTGGAAGAATTAGACAGTGGCCAGTTTCTTCTGCTTTCGCTAACTTTTGTTAAAATTCCCAGTTTCTACAGTTATAGCAGATTCTTTCTGCCTGACCAAAGGTTTCTATTTATGTTTTTCTGGCAAAATTGTAACATTTTTATTTAATATTTAAATTTATTTATTTAATAATGTTGTATTTACTAAATGAAGTATTTTATAGGTCTGTGGAAGCACTTTATGTACATTATAGGCATTGATTTTTCAATAAGCTTTTTTAAAAAAAAAAAAAAAAAAACCAAAATGTGTTGTGTTTATTTCTACATTTTGTGATTTTCATCAAAAATGATCACTAGATACAAATATTTTGAAATTTTATCCTTTTTTTACTTTAAGTATTTCATGCTAGGCATAAGTTTGAATGAAGAGAACAGTACAGTAAAACACAAACTCAAACCAAAATTATATCAAAAAGATTAATTGTTGAACTACAGTGGCAGTAATACTCGATGACATTGTGGCACGATTAAAATGGCAAATCTGCTCAAGTAGAGGAAATTGTAATAGCCTAATGCTACTCACTCAGTCTACACTGTAAAGAATTTCACTGTAATATAAGTGTAAAATAAACAGCGGAAATGACAGCATTTTCCTATTAATTTTCAGTGCATCTGCTGTAATTTATTTTAAAGCGTATTACCATATGTTGGATTACATTATATGACAGTAGGATGACTGTAGGTTGTACAATATATGCCAGCACATTACTGTTTATTTACAAGGGTAATAAAATCTGAAACTTTTGCATTTCATACTTATAAATCCCCATATACTAAAAAAGTAGAAAACCAAGAGAATACTCATTCAGTAAAATATTGCTGTAGTTTAAATCCTCAATCAACTGATTTAAGACTAATTGTCTTTGTAATTAATTTATTTAATTAATTAACTAATTGTAATTGCAACATTTGTATTACAAAATTGACAAGGTGCTGCATTGGAAAAAATGTCACCTATAAAATCCTCAAATATTTAATTTTTATTGAATATAAAATTATTGAATTCATGAGCATAACCTCAGATGATGAGTTTAAATAGCATCAGGAACAGTGCAATTAGCATCAACAACAGTCTAACAGGACTGCATAACAGTCTAGCTTGGAAACAAGTCTTTCGTAAATGTAGGGTGACCAGACGTCCTCTTTTCCCCGGACATGTCCTCTTTTTGAGACCTGGAAATTGCGTCCGGCCGGAATTT
>JAQQZR010000021.1:9671175-9681207 GCA_030068235.1 Notoglanidium macrostoma | reverse complement strand
GTAAACTTGCAGACGGCTTTTCACAGAAAGAAGAGTCCATGTTGTTCCACTCGATGTTAAAGTCTTCAAACAGAAGAGATTTTGGAACATTTCGAACCCCCAGACGAGTTAGTTTCAATTTTATATCATTTAAACATTTAAATCTTTTCATTATTTTCTCTTTGCGTACCAGAAGACTATGTAAGTGAACTTTCCTTTTTCCAGCTTTTCCCCCCCGACAGTTTCAGCAAGGAGCATCGACCAGCAAAAGAAGGCCGAGGCCTCAGGAGCGCTTTTTTACTTCTTGTTCATTTTCTGACCATTGATTGTTGTTGAGACCATTAAAAACTTCATGTTTTGCAATAATGGGTTTGCCTCATTTTTTTTTTTTTGCCCAGTTGTGTGTGTGTGTGTGTGTATATAAAACTGGAAGTTATTTATTTCCGTAAAGCTGCTTTGTGACAATGTCCATTGTTAAAAGTGTTGTGCAAATAAAATTGAATTGAACTGAATAATTAATAATGCAGCTAATTAATGCAATGCTTACACTTAACACTAAGCCAAACCTCAGAGATTTAAAAAGTTTTCCTTGTGAGGACCAGCCAAACAGCTTGACTGATAACAGATTAAAACACATTTAATCTAATCAATACTTGCATTAAGCATTAATAATTACACAGTCCACTTTTTTTTTTTTTTACTTTACAATGAAATATCAATAGGCATATAAGGACAGAGTTAGTCAGGTACAACTGATTATGTTAATTCTCAAAATTGTGTTAAAAAAATCAACAATGCTCACCATAACCCATTTTGCTGGATACGGTCATGTGGTCTAGAATGTATTTCTATCCTGTAAGCTATACAAATTCCCTTCACTGGAACTAAGAAGCCCAAACCTGTTGACATCTCTGCATCTCTGTACACAAAGTGAGCTCCATGAAAACATGGTTTTTGACCTCAACTCCACGAATACCTTTGGATGAACTGGAACGCAGACTGCACTCCAGACCTCCCTGCCTGACCTTACTAATGCGCTTGTTGCTAAATGAACACAAATCCCCACAGCCACGCTCCAACATCACGTGGAAAGCCTTCCCAGAAGTGTGGCGCATATAGGAGAAAATACATCTGGAGTGGGATGTTCAACAAGCACAAGATGAACAAGATGTTCCATATAGCAAGGGAGTGATGGTTAGACATCCACATACTTTTGGCCATATAGTGTAGTGTAACGTTCGGACGTTGAGCCCGCAAACGCAGCGGCATGCGCGAGAAGGGAGCGATCCTAATCTTACCGGTCTTAGATGAGGGCCGGGTTCAGGAGCGAGGAGCAGAAGACGAGGATAGTAGAGGACGTGAGTGGGTTCGGGAGAGGGAAAGGCAGGCAGAGAGTTCACACAGTCCGGCGTGGAGGCCCCACGAGAGATGGGTAGAGAAGAGGGGAGGAACACAGGCGCCGAGGTGGGAGCGTGAGCCGTGACGACGTCCTCCGAGAGGGAAGCGGAGACTCCCGAACCGGGACGCCGCAGAGACAGCGAATAACTGCAAACACAAGGAAAAGGCGGAACCAAACGAAACCGAAACTGAACGGAATGGAAAACAAAACCGTCGTTCGGAAAGAACGAGAAACACTAACCTTGTAGCGTGAGTGAAATACACGTCCGGGTAGAAAGCCAAAGTCTCTACTTGGAGCGCGTGGCCAGTAGCGTGAATTCTAGCGAACTCATGAACGAGCGACGGGCGCCGCTCGACTTCCGTGTTTATACCCCCGGCCCGGAAGAGGGGTCCTGGCAACGGAAGTGGGAACAGCTGTGCGGGAGGCAACGTCGGGTGTGTCCCTACTCCTGTGCCTGTTCCGAGGAGTGGGAACCGTGACATGTAGTTATAATGCGAGACATATGGAACTGTCCTGAAGCAAGGTTCTATAGTGTCATCATCTTAAATAATTGTACCACAGTGTCTACACAAATAAAATAAAAATGTAGGCATAAAGACAGCAGACAGGTGGATGCAACATACTGTCACTTCAAATGTCTAAATACCAGAGTATTTAACTAATCCTGTCACATATGGCAAAAATAAAATATTTGCTTAGTGCTAAAACCTTTATCATAGATTATGCATAAATGTATTACATGTTAAGCAAAAATGTTGTTAAGTCTGTACAGGATGATATGCTATGTCTGTACCACTGCATTTTCCCAAAAAGTTGTCCAACACCAACACCACTGTCCAACACCAACCACCAAAGAAAATTCCTTGTATGTCAGAAAGTGTTTGGCAATAAACTAGATTCTGATTCTGATAAAGCCTATAAGGACAGGATTAGTCAGGTACAACTGATTATATTAATTCTCAGAAATGTGTTTTTATGATTGAAGTAAAAAAAAAATCAACAATCTACTGTTATTACAACCATCTATAAAAATCCATAAAAATAATTCCTCTTCTTATAGATTTTTTCCCCATGCACTGACCATGTAGTGGATTCCATTCTTTCTTCCCTGCAACCCATAGTTCAGTTAATTGTGCTTTATAGTCACATCTGTTTTATAGCACAAATCAGAGTCATATTTCACCTGTAAGTTCATTGTGATTCTTGTTCCTTGATACAGGAAATAGCATGATTTCAGCTAAAAGCTCCACAAAACACTGCAACACTTTCCACTGACTCAATCACTGTGCAATAGCATGCAGAATCAGGTCACCATAAACAGTTAATTGCGCAAAGACTTAAACAAATGATCTTGAAGTCCATTGGACCTGATTTAATTAATGGTATTTCAGTCATAACATGAGAATAAATATACAATATACAACATTTGTTCCCAAAGAGACAATTGGTTTTGCAGCGATGATAAAACAAAGTCAAAAACACACAAGTCAATTACTGAAATGGCAAATTATAATCTAAAAATCATGGATCATGGAGTTATATGAATTTAGCACTTTTTAATTGGCTGTAATCTTAAAAATTATCATATGCCGCAACCATGATTTACACTCCAAACAATATATTTTAAGAGATACAAGAGATTTAAGGAGATTCAAGAACCTTATGATTCCTTAATATGCTTAAAATATTGGCAAAGTATTACAAGTACGGTAGGACCCATGGAAAAACATACAGGCATCATTTATGAATCTCAGTAATGAAATTATTTGTGTTTTAACTGCATTACCTCCTTCTTCATATATATATAATCTTCCTCTTACCTCCCTCACTTGGGGGGGGGTATGTGTGTTTATGTCTTCCTCAACCTTGGGTCCTCTGCCAGAGGCCTGGGAGTTTGAGGGTTCTGCGCAGTATCTTAGCTGTTCCTAGAACTGCACATTTCTGGACAGAGACCTCAGTTGTTGTACCTGGAATATGTTTGGAGCCACTCTCCAACTTTGAGAGTCACAGCCACTAATGCTCCCATTACCACTGGAACCACTTTGGACTTCCACATCTGTTCCAGTTGTTCCTTCAGGCCTTGGTACTTTTTGATCTTCTTCCTGATGTAACTGTCAGCTGGGATTGCCACATCTATCACTACTGCTGTTTTCTGCTCCTTATCAACCACCACTATGTCTGGTTGTTGGTCAGCAGCTGCTTATCTGCCTGGAACTTGAAGTCCCACAGGATCTTAGCGCTGTTGTTCTAAACCACTTTCAGTGGTGTCTCCTATTGGGACTTGGGAACTTCTAGCCCATACTTGCAAGGGAAGCTTCAGTCCCTTTGGGCAAGAGGGGGTCTGCCCAAATTTACACTCACATTCACACCTATGTGCAATTTAGAGTAGTCAGTCCTCCCCAGGACTGTAGGAGGAAACCAGAGCACCTGTAGGAAACCCACACAGACGTATGGAGAATATTTCACAGAAAGGCCCTAGTTGGCCAGCAGGTCCAAACTCCAAACCTTATTGCTGTAACGTGACAGTGCTAACCAATGCACCACTGTGCTGCTCACATTAAACTTACTTTTGAAATAATTTATAAAAGGTGCAGTGCATATTAAAATGTTTTGTACCTTTCATGGGCAGAAATAGTCACACAGTATAGTCACGGTCTTAATAATATTTTTCTTGTGGATGCAGCCCTCCATTTCTTTTTCTGTCTCATGTCTTTGGCACATCATTTGAAGATTAGAGCCAATTTCACACACACACACACACATACACACACAAATCTGTCTTACTATCCTTGCAAGGACCTTCCATTAAAAAATTAGTGATACAGCTAATTAATGCTATGCCTAAACCTAAACCTAACCTTAACCTCACCAACCAACATAAAACCTTTTGGCCCTTTTGGATTTTTAAATAAATGTTTGCAGTTTTTGTAAAAAGGTCATTTTAGTTATACGTGCCAGTCAGATGTCCCCACAAGGTCAAAACTGTCAAATCTTGTCAATCTGGTCTTCACCAAGGTAATAAAACCCTACTCCCCCACCTCTCTCCATTTCTCTCGCTCTCTCTTCTATGAAACTATTCATCCAAGCAGCGCCTGCCAACCACTAGGTGGCGCAGTGTGAATGAGTTTACAGCTCGATTCACTGAGCAGTGTGGAGTGAAGCAGTCTCCAAATCACCAATCAATTGCCATAAAGCCATGTGGACCTCCATGCATGCAAAATCGCTATTATATGAACCCACTGAGTTTCTAAGATGTTCTCCTAGTTGAAATTGTGAATAAGAAGAAGCTAGACTCACTGTTTTACCCTATTTGAAACTGTTTCAAATAAGATTTATAAATCAATGTTCCAAGTAAAATCTCTACCTGACTGGTAATTTTATTAAAAGTTGTGTATATATTTTATTTCATTGTATGTATGTGTGCATGTATATGACCATTAATAAAAACTCTAGAGGCCAGTCCTATAGAAATTGCAGAATGGTTCTTAAAAAGTCTTTAAATGTTTAAAACTTTTTAAAAACCACTGGGATGCATTCAAGGATCCTTGGCATGGTAGGCTCCATCATCACCATAATTGTTTTTGTCACTGAACAGTTTTCAATATAAAAGTCTCTACAAATATAGCTATAAATTCAAACGCTTTGCAGTTGTAGTCAGAAATATAGTACACTTTTTTTAATAATGCAAATTTGGTCAAATGAAAATATAAAATGATTTGGAGCAATTTCAAATTTGTTTACGTACATTAAAAAACAGGAGATATTAGCAAAAGCGCAAAAGTTTGGGGACACCTGACCATCACACCCATATGTACTTGTTGAAAATCCCATCACAGAGTTATTCCCTCTTTGCTGTTATAATGTGCTCCACTCTTCTAGAAAGGCTTTCCACCAAATTTTGGAGCGTGGCTGTCGGGATTTGCGTTTATTCAGCTACAAGAATGTTAGTAAGGTCATCCCAGGGGTGTTCAGTGGGGTTGAAGTCAGGGCTCTATGCAGGACACTCGAGTTCAACTCCAACCTTAACACACCATGTCTTCAGGGAGCTGGCTTTGTGCCCAGGGGCATTGTCATGCTGGGAAAGGTTTGGGCCTCTTAATTCCAGTGAAGAGAAACTGTAAAGCTATAGCATACAAGACATCCTATGCAGTTGTTTGCTTCCAATGTTGTGGCAACAGTTTGGGGAAAAAACACATATGATTTTCAGGTGTCCACGAACCTTTGGCCAAAAATTGTATGAATTATGATTTAGTAAGCATTTAATTTTTTTTTAATGGGCAAAAAATTAGTTGACTTGAAAAAGGTCTGCCTCATATCATCAACCCTCTTAAGTTAGCATCTAACCCACAACCCTGATGGATGAGCGGTGTAGATAATGGATGGATGGATGGATGTTTCTCATAGATACCAAAAACTAGTCCAATTACTGGAACGCAACTTTCCTATTCAAAATACACAGAGATATAAAATATAATATAGTATAAATATAGTATATGTTGGTCCTCTGAGTGGCATCAAAGCTTCTCCAACCCACCAAGGTATGGACTCTACAAGGAACTTTAGAGCCCTTCTGGAACCAAGACTTATTGTTCCAGCATATCCCACATATGCTTATAGGGATATATTTAGATAAATGTATAGATTCATACGTTTATATTCAGAATTTATATACTTTAGTGAAGCTGCTTTGTGACAATGTCTGTTGTTAAAAGCGCTAAACAAATAAATAAAAAATTGAAATTGCTTAATTGGAGACCATTGCCCAGAGCATCACACTGCCTCCATCATCTTGTTTTCTTCTTCTCACAGTGCATCATGGTGCCATCACTTCCCAAGGCATGTGATGCAAGAGAAAACAGGCAGGTGATCTTCTTCCATACCTCCAAGGTCCAGTTCTGATGCTCATGTGCCCATTGTAGGTGTTTTCTATGACGGACAGGGGTTGTGGAACATTCCATCTATTACCATCATTAAAGTATTCTGAGATGTCTTGAGACCACTGTAGCACTTTGGTCAATGCAAACCAGAAGGGATAGCCTTTCCTGTTGGTAGGGACTCACCACTGCTGACAGGGAGCACCCCATAAGCCTTGTTGTTTTAGAGATGCTCCGACCCTGTTGTCTGGCAATAATATTTTGGCTTTTGTCAAAGTTGCTCAAGTCTTCATGCCTGCCCATTTCTCTTGCATCCAACAGATCACTACAAGAACCAGTTGTTTGCTTACCATCTAACATATACCAAACCTTGACATTTACCATAGTTATGAGATAACCAGTGTTATAATATAATCTGAGTGGTCATATTTTTTTGGCCTACTGGTGTAGTTGCTTAACTCATAGCATTGTTCAGGCTATTTAGTGATGCATATTTTATTCAATACCCTTTCAAAATGCATTCACAAATTTAAGCAGGATTATTTTGTTTAATTCATGAATATAAATTAGAACAAGTCACTTGTTTCTTATGGAAGTTAAACTGTTTATCATAAAATATTTGGCTTACAGACACTGTGCCTGTACCCCCCCCAAAAAATACATAAAGAAAATATATTGCACTGACATTGGGAGATCAACTTAAATCCTATCGCAGGGGTTAGTTTTGATCTATGGGCAATAAGGTGTAGTATGCGAAACTGTTACAATTTTCAATTTTGGCAAAAATCAGTTGACCTGCCTACAGTACTAATACCTTATCTTCCATATTCAACAGAATTGAAAAACAAATTTAAATCACTTCATTGAACACTATCCAAGTTGTTTTATTTGCTATAGAACAGCACTGCTGGCAAAGTTATTTTTAGGGGTAGCAGGAAAATCCTGGTGTCAAAATGGTTAGTAAACTTACACTGTAGCTATGTTGACATGTGTATATGATATGGTAATAAACTTGGTATCAAAATGGAGCTTATTGAAACCTGCACCTGAAATCTCACTAGCAGAGGGAATCAGATAGGACTAAATTTATAGAAAAAAATTGGATTCACTCAATGTTATAGTTATTAAAGCAATTTGGTGTTATAAGTAAATAAGTAAATAATTGGAAATGTTGGCAGCTGACACAGCTTCACATTTGGATAGAGTTCTACTGGCCTCTGTGGTATGTTTTCATGTGGTCATGAAAGCAGGCATGAACATTGTAGTGTACACTTATTCTACAAACAAAAAAAATGGTGCCCGGCTTGTTGCCACGGCAACTGTGTGCTTGTACCTGATGATGATTGTGAGATGTCTGCGTCTCTTTAAAAACCGTGAGACGCAAACGCTGAAAACCAGCCAGCTCATTACAGGATCTACTCAAAGAAAGGGAAATTCAGAACCAGTCACAGATTTTTAAGATTTAGGAGTCTCTCTCCCTTCCTCCCTCTCTCTCTCTCTCTCTCTCTCTCTCTCTCACACACACACACACACGCACACACACACAGAGCAAATTATGTCACATATTAGTACACAGAAGTCATTCAAGTAGAAGCTATGATGTAGAGACACATTGAACGTTTCTTCATTTCTGCAACATTTAACAAAAAGGTATTATACTATAGCATTTGCATAAAATAGATTACGTTCATGTTCCCTAAAAATACAGTGTTATACAATAACCAAAAGCTATGTAGATGGTTTTGAATGATAAAGTAAGTGTTTTCTCAATACAATATAGAGATTTTCACCAAACCACTGTATTTTCTTGAACGAAGAAGTGACAGACAGAGAGCGAGAGTGAGAGAGAGAGCGAGAGAGAGAGAGCGAGAGAGAGAAATATTGCATGTTTTGCATTCTAAGAGAATAGGCCTACATCAGAGTGTTCTCATTGTCTGTTTAATCCTTCTTTAAGCTATGTTGCCATGGACACCTCTGCATTCTCCTGCTACTCCTGGCTTGCTGCATGCACATATGCAGACCCATTTCAACACCCCACCTACCTGTAGTATTCAAATGCAAATTTGTATGAAAAAATACAAATGCTTTCACGATGAACCATAGTACACAGTCTCAGCACACACCGCCCAAACAGTTATGCTTAAACATTACTAGTTGAAAAAAATGATAATCAGACAGCAGTTGCATATGTATGAAAAAAAATTAAACGAAGCTTTCCCTGCAGTTGCACCTGAACCTGAAAAGAGAAGCAGACTAAAAGAGCACCTAATTTATTTACAGAAGTAAATAAAATTTTTTTTTTGCTTGTTTATTTTTAGTATGAAACATTTGAATACATTTAAACGGGCCCCAAAATCCTCTCACTGTGCTATCCGGCTAAGAGCTGCTTCATTATTGAAAATGTCTTCCTTTGACAATTACAATCATACATTCAATCATCCAAACGGTCATTGTCTTCTTGCTTTCAAATTTCCTTTGCCATAACTAATAATCCACAGAGACATAGCATGTTTAAATATTGTACGGTTATTCCTTAACCCTTAGAACCCTAGATTGTTTTTAAGCATTTTTCACATATTTACCTACACCTCTAACAGTGCAATCACCATAAACAAATTCATACATATGATTATATAATTTCTTTTCAAGACATCCTTACCATTATTTCACATGGAAATACTAACAGATGTTTGATATAACCAATGTAATTAATAATGTATTTTACATGTCTTGAAATTAGTATTTTTTTAAATATGTACATCAAAAAAGTATTTCAGTACAGAGGGTAAGCATAGCATCACTGTGACCTAATTAAGCAACATTGCACAAGTATATTGCACAATATTGCTTAAGTCTACAGACAAGAAATTAATGTTGACTAATTGACATTTCAGACACAGTATGGCCAGATATTTCATTTACTTTTGCTCCGTCAACAAAAGAATTCCCCGAGAAGCCATAGCTGGATAGAGCGTTGTGTTTTGCCATGCACAGACTGGCTGACAGCCCATATAACTGTAGTATCTGTTTCAATGCAACAAACTATTGCTAGTATTGGAATTTTATATTGCAAACAGATAAACAGAGTGATCCACAAATGAGATATACCAGGTATGTTATAGTAAATAACACTACTTATCCAATCAAATTAGTGGACTAGGAACTGTTGTATAAGAATACACGAACTTTGATGGTAAAGCATTCTATGGCTTAGTACAGTAAAAAAAATGGTTAGTGTAGGACAGAAACATTTTTCATTGATTTTGTCTCCTCTTTGTTTGATCATGTGAGCTGTTCTTTGACAGCAAACAGCTCATGGCAATATAAAAATTTTTAAAAATATATTCTTCTGCATAATACTGAATGACATGGGAATGCAGTGTCATATGTTAAAAGAAAGATAAATTTGAGTAATTTATCTACTTCTGTGTTCTTGAGTGCTACCCATGTCTCTCCAGCAGGTGTCCAACTGTAGTCTTCTACAGACCAATTCCAGAAAAGTTGGGACGTTCATTAAAGTTGAATACAATGAAAACTATAAGACTTTCAAATCACATGAGCCAATATGTTATTCACAACAGAACATAGATAACATAACAAATGTTCGAACTGGGAAATTGTTATTTAGTGGGAAACTTTATCCACTAAATGAGCACATTTCAAATTTGATGCCTGCTACAGGACTCAAAACCTCCTCAACGTGAAATTGCAAAGGCTTTGCAAATCTCATCATCTACAGTGCATAACATCATCAAAAGCTTCAGAGAAACTGGAGATATC
>JAQQZR010000021.1:9645177-9659156 GCA_030068235.1 Notoglanidium macrostoma | reverse complement strand
AAAAACACGTATAACAAAAACGCCAACAACGGCAAAACTCCCGGCAAACGATTCGAAAACAGGAAATGACGTCACCTTAAGAAGATGAAGATCAAAGTTTTGAATAGCTCAGATCAAAATCCTGTCAACAACTTATGGAATGACTTGAAGAGGACACAGGAGATCACCTCGCAATTTGATAGATCTGGAGCATTTCTGCAAGGAAGAGTGGAACGACTTGGCAAATTAAGATTTGAAATTTGTTGCTATATCACATCATATGCCATAGTGGACTCCATGTCAACAAATATCTGCAAATATGACTCCTCCTAGGATGTATAGCTGTAGCTATAGTACAGCTATAGTATACTGTATGTTGAATGTTATTTAATGGAAGAATACCCCTCTTGGTCTGCATTCAAGTATGCTTGCACAATGACTTTTTTTTTTTACCCAATGGGCTAACCTGTCTTTAGACAGTGGAGTCTTTTTATTGTACTTCCAAAAGCATATAAATAGCTGGTCAGTGATCCTCCAGTTGCTGTTCACTTCCACATAGCACTTAAGCACCCTCACTTGACACAGAGCATGTTAGGCACATTCTCACATGCAGAGATAGGGCACACAGATAGGTTTATTGATATAGTATGGCATCAACATATTTGATATGAATGTTGGTTTTGGTCACAGTATTACAATGCAGGCACCGAATATAGACAGTTAATGTAATTTATATATTCATCTATCCATAGTGATGGCCAGTTGACTCTATTGGCTCATAGGGTAGGTTGTACAGGCTTCTTAGTACCAGATCCAGATCCACAGTGGTTGGAGACTATCTGTACCTTTAGGTTATTATTAGTTTGTGCTCTACCAGCAAAAGGTCAATCAGTCCCCTGTGAACATAGAATGGTGACATATACACTTTAGGGTAGACTGGTAGATGGTAGACTCACAAATTCTAAAACAACACATATCACATGCAAAATAAGGGGTTTATCATTTCACTCCATCACAAAAAACATTTCACTCACATGCATACAGTTAGCACATATGTAGATGGAGTTCTCACACTTACAAGAAGATGTCTAACATCTTGTGACCATCCCAGTATGCTGTAGTTACCCCTAGTGGCCATACCCATAATTTCAAGATTTGTGGACTGCTGTGACCAAGTTACCCATTCATCTAGGACAGTAGGTCTGGTAGCAGGCAAGGAGGGCTCATAAATATGATGGAACCATTGGCTGTATTTGCATGAATGGTGCTATCATGCTCTGCAGTGTCATCTATAAGAGTTAAAGTAGTGGGAAGGCATCCAGCTGTTGATTTGGCCAATGTTGTACTAATGCCTCTGTCTCTGCTCTGTTCATGAACCACATCCATCAGTGAGATGTTTTTCTGTCTACACACAGATAGGCAACTTTGATGTCAGTGTTCCAAATAAGCTGAACCACCTTCATCTGCATTTTACAATTCCTGGATATAGGCTTGGTGTGACACACTGCTTATGGTATCTGCTTGTATTGGCCCAGTAGGTATGCAACTTGCAGAGACATGAGATGTGCTTCCATTATTGTTATCTACTGCAATCCTGGACCACTATGAGACTTTATTGAAAGAATGGACACACTCCTCAGTCTTTTCCCTACAGACAGCACCCCTCTCACTCTCCTTGGAGACTTCAACCTCTCCGTCTACAAGCTCCAGAACTCTTGCCCTCTCACTCTTCTCCATTCCTTCTTTCCTCCATACACAAAGGAGGAAATGCTATGAACCTGGTATTCAGATGTCACTCCCCAGTTACAGAAATCATTGCTACCCTACTCACATATCTACGATCACTTGATATCCTTTACCATCATCCTTTCTGTCCTGTATAAAACCAGCTATGAATATTTCTCTCACACTCAGAGAAACCTCCACTCTATCTACTCTTCATACATAGCTTTCTGCACCCTATCATCCCTTCCAGACCCTTACTCCTTTTACTCCCTACAACTGGAGTTAGCTACACACACTCTTCTCTCCTCACTTTCCTCAACTATGGATCTCCTCTGCCCTTTATTTTCTAAATGAAGAAAGACTTCTTGCCCTGCTCCTTGGCTATTGGATGTTTTGCACAGAGAGAATTAAGAGCAGCAGAGAGAAAGTGGTAGAAATCACAAATCAGTACAGATCTGGTTTCTTACCACACTCTTTTATACAGTTAACCACAAGACTTTCTTCTCCATCCTCATTTCTTGGAATTCGTGGCACAGCATGTCAGTGGTTTGCTTCCTACCTGGAAGCTTGGTCATATCAAGTGACATGGAATTGATCAACATATGCTCCAAACAGACTCTCCATTGGCGTTCAGACTCTCAAGGCTCAGTACTGGGTCCTCTTTTTTTCTCTTTCCATATCCTCCATCACTCAGTGAGGTCATATCCTCACATGGGTTCTCATATCACTGCTATGCAGATGACACTCAACATATCCTCTCCTTTCCTCCCTCAGCCCAGATCTCAATATGACTGGCAGACATCTCATCATGGATGGCAAATCATTAGCCAAAACTCAAACCCAGCAAAACTGAACTGCTGTTCATCCCAGGTGATTCATCCCCACATCAGGATCTTGGGATCTCCCTGGACAACTTTTGGATTTCACTTTCAGTCACTGCTTTGGGTAACCATAGACAGTCTCCTGTCCTTTTCTTCTCATACTGCTAATGTGTCACACATGTCAATTTTTCCTTTACAATATCAGAAGGATTCATCCATTTTTTTTCCACACAGACCACTCAGGTACTTGCTCTGTCCCTTGTCATTTCAGGACTTCATCACTCCAACTTGAGTCTGGTAGGTCTGCCTCTGAGCACCATTCAACTTCTGCAACTTATTCAGAATGCAGCTGCACAACTCATTTTTAACCTTCCCAAATTCTCTCACACCACTCCATTGCTACGCACCCTCCTGGCTTCCTGTAGCTGCCAGCATCAGATTAAAAAGGTATTTAAAAATTTGATTCATCAGACCACAGAACAGTTTTCCACTTCACTTCAGTCCATCTTAAACGAGTTTGAGCCCAGAGAAAGCTCATGTTTATATATGGTTTCTTCTTTGCATGGTAAAGTGTTAACATGCATTTGTGGTTACAGCAATGAACTGTGTTCACAGACAATGGTTTTGGGAAGAGTTACTGAGCCCATGCAGTGATTTCCACTACAGAATCATGTCTGATTTTAATGCAGTGCTGCCTGAGTTCTCAAAGATCACAGACATCCATGGTTTTCAGCCTTGTCCCTTGTGTACAGAGATTTCTCTGGAATTTCTGAATCTTTTAATGATATTATGTACTGTAGATGATGTAATCCCCAAATTCTCTGCAATTTTATGTTAAGGAATATTTTTCTTAAATTGATGCACTATATTTGCTCATGCAGTCTTTCATTTTATTGCTGAGAGACTCTGCCTCTCTGGGATGTACACTTTATAGCCAAATCATGTTAATGACATGTTGCCAATTAACCTAATTAGGTGTAAAATGCTCCACCAGTTGTTTTTTTCCCAATCTTTTATTGCACCTGTCCCAACTTTTTTGGAACATGTTGCTGGCATCAAATTTAAAATAAGCATAAATTTTTCAAAAAACAATACAATTTCTCACTTTCAACATTTGATACATTTTCTTTGTTCTTTTTTCAATTAAATGTTTTCAATTAAATATGGGTTTTCATGATTTGCAAATCATTACATTTAATTTTTATTTACTACATTTTACACAGTGTACCAACTTTTTTGCAAATGGGGATGTACGTGAATCAGAAATACCTATTTTTTTTATTTGTGTTTCAGAAATTACACTCTGAGCACAGAGATATACTGTACAGACGTGGCCAAAAGTGTTGACACACAATTATTGGTTTTCACAAAGTTTGCTGCTTCAGTGTTTTTAGATAATTTTGTCAGATGTTTCTATGGTTTACTGAGGCATTTCATAAGTGTCAAAGACTTTTATTGACAATTAAATTAAGTTTATGCAAAGAGTCCATATTTGCAGTGTTGGCCCTTCTTTTTCAAGACTTCTGCAATTCACACTGGCATGCTGTCAATCAACTTCTGGCCCAAATCCTGAATGATGGCAGCCCTTTCTTACATAATCTTTGCTTGGAGGTTGTCAAAATTTGTGGGTTTTTGTTTGTCCACCTGCCTTCTGAGGATTGACCACAAGTTCTCAATGGGATTGAGGTCTGGGGAGTTTCCTGGCCGTGGACTCAAAATTTCAATGTTTTGTTCCCCGAGCCACTTAGTTATCACTTTATGGCACGGTTCTCCATTATGCAGGAAAGGCATTGTTCGTCACCCAACTGTTCTTAGATAGTTGGGAGAAGTTGCTCTCAGAGGATGTTTTGGTGCCATTCTTTATTCATGGCTGTGTTCTTAGGCAAAATTGTGAGTGAGCCCACTCCCTTGGCTGAGAAGCAACCCCACATGAATGGCCTCAGGATGCTTTACTGTTGGTGTGACACAGGACTGATGGCTGTGCTCACCTTTCCTTCTCTGGACAATCTTTTTTCCAGTTGCCCCAAACAATCTGAAAGGGGATTCATCAGAGAAAATTACTTTACCCCAGTCCTCAGCAGTCCAATCCTTGTACCTTTTGCAGAATATGTCTGTCCCTTATGTTTTTCTTGAAGAGAAGTGGCTTCTTTGCTCACCTTCTTGACTCCAGGCTATCCTCCAAAAGTATTCACTTCACTCTGCATGAAGATGCACTCACACCTGCCTGTTGCCATTCCTGAGCAAGCTCTGCACTGGTGGTGCCCCGATCCTGCAGATGAATCAACTTTAGGAGAAGGTCCTGGTGCTTGTTGGACTTTCTGGGGCGCCCTGTGCCTTCTTTACAACAATTGAACTTCAATTTCTTGATGAGCCTATAAATAGTTGATTTAGATGCAATCCTACTAGCAGCAATATCCTCACCTGTGAAGCCCTTTTTGTGCAAAGCAATGATGACTGCACATGTTTCCTTGCAGGTAACCATTATTAACAGAGGAAGAACAATGATTTCATGGACCACCCTCCTTTTAAAGCATCCAGTGTGCTATTCTAACTCAATCAGCATGACAGAGTGATCTCTAGCCTTGTCCTCGTCAACACTCACCTGTGTTAACCAGAGAATCACTGAAATTATGTCAGTAGGTCCTTTTGTGGCTGAAATGCAGTGGAAATTTTTTTTGGGGATTAAGTTCATTTTCATGGCTAAGAGGGACTTTGCAATTAATTGCAATTCATCTGATCACTCTTCATAATATTCTGGAGTATATGCAAATTGCCATCATAAAAACTGAGGCAACAGACTTTGTGAAAATTAATATGTGTCATTCTCAAAACTTTTGGCCACGACTGTATATCTATAAGGGTAAGAATCAGCCCACTGTTGAGAGACCAAAGGGCAATTATATGCCAGGAACTTATGTTCCTGGGCCTGGGGCAAATGTGAATTTCATTGAATTTCTTTTTTGGAATCTCAAGGTGTGACATGTGTCCAAGGTTTGACATATTGTGCATTTTGAGATGTTTTTCTGCTCACCACTGTTCTGTCGCTTTATTCACTTAAATGTTGTTTACTAACGTTGTCCCTGATGGCTTCTTCACCTTCACCATGATTGCTACTTGTATGAAATCTTCTCAAGAAATGAAAACATTTGTGCCAGCAATTATATATAGAACTTGAATTTAAAACTTTGGAACTTTAATGTAACCCCAACATATATGTTAATATAGTGTGCACATTCTTTACCCCTATAAAGTTCATTTTTTAAACATCTTTTATGTTTATGCCTTATGCTAAATACATACTTTTTGATCATATTTATAAATATGATATTAAAAGAAATTGTGTGTGTAAACTTGAAATGGATGTATCCACAGGAAATATTCTCTATATACTTATGAATTTATACTCTATACACTTAAATGAATGTCCTAATTTCGAGGGTTCCTTGCTGCACACAGGGTATAAATCCTACAGTCTGACAGTGCAACAGACTACTGATGTTTAAAAATGGGAGTTTGCCAACAAAATAGTCTGTCATGATTCCATTTACAGTTGATTAATATATTATAACCAGAAATGAGACTTAATTTGTGAAATAAGTCATTAAGATACCAGTAGGCTTTCCCAATACACCAATAATGTACCTATGACCTGGGAGTGTTAAATAAATTATGTAAATCAATGATTCTGTACTTCTCTCTCTGTGACATCTAGTCTAAAAGTGTTGATAGCTGTTGGGACAACTCTGCCCAGGAGCACCACCTACTGGTTAGTGACAGAGCAAGATCTCTGTCATGGGGAGTGAGCCATCATCATGCTAAGCACATAAGGCTGCAGCTCTCTCTCTCTCTCTCTCTCTCTCTCTCTCTCTCTCTCTCTCTCTCTCTCTCTCTCTCTCTCACTCTGCATTACAGATTGCAGTGCCATAATTTGTAGGCCTACTGAATGCAAATTCTTCTCCATCAAAAAGACATACAATTACACAGGAATTTAGGTTTGATAGCCAGATCTTTTTTTTTTTTGCCAAATCTATTCACCTTATTCATGTTTGTTTGTTGGTTGATTGATTAATTGATTGATTGATTGTAGAACATTTACTGGTGTTCTGGGCAATTCAAAGTGATATCCTCTCTATACAGATTTTAAAACTTTAACAGTAGTCCATAGTGCATTTTAGCATCTAAGGCAAAATCATAACGGATGTTATTTTGGTAACCAAATCCAGTGCCTAGATTGGAGTGTTATATGTGCTACTTGGAGTTTACTTTGAGTTAATTTTAATGGCACAAGGTTTGTATTTTTAAAAAAGGGAATTGTGTAACTCTGTGGTGTGTTGATGTGTTACCAAGTACTAAGGTGATGTCTGTTGGCTCAAATAGGAATCCATTACTCCCTTTCTCTAAAGATGTGTCATGAGCATACACACACGCACACAAACACACATTTGCTGACCCTAACCCTTAAGCAGCTGTCTTCTACTGCTACTCTTTTTTTATGTGATTAACAGGTGGCTTTTAAAAATAGAAATGCAAAACACATGCTTCAGCCCTCACATGCATAACCGCTGAGACGTGAACAGTAAGAGTGCAAAAATGCACAAACATATTTGAGCAAGCATGAGGTAACACTTTCTGAGGCCGTACACATGCTTAAAATCACCAATATCTTTGGTATGGCCATGAATGTAAGAGGTTGTGAATTGAATAACCCACCTCCCCCTCATGCACACAGCACCGACAGCATGCCTTTGGCCTCCGCCCTCTTTTGCCCTCCCTTTTCTCCCTTTTCTGTCCCTCTGCCTTGTCATTGCCATTAGACACACAGAAAACCATTTCTTTCCTCACTCTCCGAACTGAACCTCTCACACCCAAAAGGTCAGCAGCTTGTTTGTATCATTATTATAATTCTTTATTAAAGCATTTGTCTAGTCAACATTTATCACAAAGTTTGTCTTGTCTTTGTCAGTTACAGACTGGGCACAAACCCTGTGAACTAGGTTTATAATGTAACAGATCCTGTCGCTCACCGAGGTTGGAATATTATTAGATGACCTATTATGAGTTTATAATTACTTGTTTGTTCTGAAGAGTTTGCATAGTCTTATAATTTCTAATATTTTATACTTGTGGCATTATATATATTGTTTATTGTAGCATGCTTGCATATTGTGCATATAATGCAATTCCATTTTGCATGTCATATTGTTCTTTTTCTTTGATTTCCAGATATACCACACTAAAGTTTCTCCCTCAAATCCTTTACTCCATGTATACTTCCTGAATCTTCATCACAACTGTCAATTGGCATATTTTTCACCCCTTGTCATGTCATGGGCAGAGTCCAAGTGCCCTGCTTACATCACTCATTGTTGTTCAGCTGTCATTGTTGGTCATTACGCAGCCATGATTAACACCTTCTGCCAATTTGTTATCTAATGTGACACCATTCCATAACTCTTAGTAAATAGCTTAGTAGACTGTACCATACTTTGCTACCATCCTTTGTTTAGCCGCTATCTGTGCTCCTCATAGAGTGATCTTGATCCTTATCGATCCTTGATCCTTATTCTTTTCACCTAAAATAGCATCTTTACACAAGTTACTCACTGAGAAGTGTCTACTTTTCTACTGCTCACATCATTCCTTCCACTCCTTTCCTGCTCTTGACACACTGTCATGTGGTCCACCTTCGTCGTGCAGGACGAGGAGGCCAGGTCCACAGCCATATCAGGCAGAGGTACTGAAGCACTAGCAGGAATGTTAGGCGTGCAAAGTGGGGGATGCAAGCGGCGGACAAAAGCATCCTCATCTCCCCTAAGTGACCGTCAGGAAGGCAAGATCAAGCTAGTGTTCCTTGTGGCTACATTGGGCATCACGCTGACTGTCCTAGGGATGGGCACAGAGTTCTGGGTAGAGCTGGCATCATCAAAAAACTTTCACAACAATGAAACATGCCTGGCTGCACACTATGGCCTATGGAAGAGCTGCATGAAGAGACTCTGGGTTGCTGATGTCGACCCTGAGCGGGAATCCTGTGGGCCTGTCGACCTACCTGGAGGTAAGGCTTTAAAAAGCATACGGTTTATTCTCAATAAGCTGATTTAATTAAAATAACATTTTCAACAGAAAAATGCATTTTGATGTGATTGCAATTAACTTTAGAATGTTTACCAGAGGGCACCATGGCGTGCAGTGGGTAGCATTACCACCTCCCACGTTCCCCAATTCAATCCTGAGCTGGGATTACTTTTAGAGTTTTGCATGTTCTTCCTGTGTCCTGTGAGTTTCCTCTGGGTTCTCCAGTGTCCTCCTACTGCCCATGAATCGCTCCTGGCTATTCTATATTGCCCCTAGGTGTGAATGTGTGTGTGCATGGTATTTGGCAATCATCCAGGGTGTGTTTCTGCCTCATGCCCAGTGTTCCCATGTGGGCTCCAGATTCATAACCACCATGACCAGGATAACCCAGTAACTGTAGATGAATGAATGACATTTTTTATCAGCCATAAAAAGTAAAACAAAAATGCAATTGAGAATAACATCATAAAATGTAAACTACAAATGCATACTGTTTGTGTCTGTCAGTTAGTTTATGTGCTTTAGTCTTATTGACTTAATTTTTTTGGACTTACCTTTTATAAAAATCCAGATTTGTTGAACTAATAAATGTGATTTAAAGATAATGTTAAGATGTAGCACCCACATTATTTTAACCATAATTTGCTTATTCCAGAATCAAACTGCACCTATTTCAAGATCTATACAACTGGAGAAAATACAGTCCTGTTTCACAAAACACCAGCAAAGAGTGAGTTAACTTAATCTATCTATCTATCTCTCTATCTCTCTATCTCTCTATCTATCTATCTATCTATCTATCTATCTATCTATCTATATACATTTATTAATGTAATTTGTAAGATGCCCTTTTTCAGAATGATTTACAAGAGTGCTTTCTATCAAAAACACGTCCTCATGCTAGATCACCATGTCAGGGACAAAGAGTTCCATCAGTTTATGAACCCCGTTGGGGAGATTAGTGCAGTATGAAAAACATAAGACATTTGATATTGTATTATAATGTATTATACTACTTGTCTCAGGAGTGCTTTTCTTTAGTTCTTGTTAATTTTCCTGAGCTATGATTTGCTGTTGAGACCATTAAAAGCTTAATGGTTTGCAATATTGGGTTTGCATCATTTTTGTTTTTTGTTGCCCAGGAGTGTATATATTATCAATGTCATAAGAAAAATGCATTTGTAAGTATATTTGTAAGTATAAGTAGCAAACAAACAAAAACAAGAACTGCATGTCATAGGTAGTGGGTTAAATATGACTCTAAATCAAGAGTTGTGTATTGTACTCGGAGAAAAGAAAGGCTTGAAGTATGTTAATAAAATCAATATATGATTTTAACATATTTTATTACCCTACTTTAACATACCCTATTTTATTTCTAATTATTTTCCCCTAATACCCATATAAAATGCCATAACATGTGGTTTTTATTTACCCAAAACAAGCATAATGTACTTTCACATGAAAATTTACCAATTTCTCTTAAAATTCAGGAGGCCTTTTTAACTTTATGACTGACACATGTTACATGACCTCTGCTCTGATTGTCTGTCCTGTATCACAGTTCATTAAAAAAAAATAAAATAAAAGCTAGGAAGAAACATTCCTTATTACTTCACTGTAAGTTGGTGTACCAAAACTGCTTTGAACTCAGTAGCAGCGTATGTAAGCAGATATTTGGACTATGAATTGGGGGCGAACAACAATTAGAAAATGTTTAATTTGAAAATTTGTACAATCGTAGTACATATTCAAAAAAAAAAATACTTATACTAATAAAAAAAGAAGAACGTGTGCTTTCTGTTGTTATCTATCATACATCACCCAATTGGCAACCAACTTCATGTCACAACATTGTACGTGATTTTTAGATTTTAGATATGACAGAAAAAAGTTAGAAAAATATCTATCTATCTATCTAAAATCCAAATTAAAAGCATAAACTGATTTCAAATCAGTTTTTTTAATATTATTAAATATTTCTATGTTTAATGTTTTATTAAATATTTATTAATTTAATCAAACTGGGTTGTTTTTTTTTATATCAATAATAGAGAATTAAGATAACTAGGAGAAAGGGTCTGTGAGGCCATGAGTGATCTCCCTTTCTCTCTGAGCAGATTTGGCTATAACCACTGCCATGTTGGCTATCTTCAGTCTTTTTCTGATGGTGATGGGAGCAGTTTGCATTATCATGGCATTAAGCAAAGGTGTGCAGTTCTTCCTGAAGCCAGCCTCAGTCTGCTTCATGTTATCAGGTACAGTCATTACTTTGTGAACAATACTGACAAAGAAATGCTTAAATAAGATCACAATCTTAGGAATGTTCATGGGGACTTGACTATCTGCAAGCATATGAAAAAAGACTGAAGATATAATCCTTAACCTCAACCTTAACACAAGCTTATTCAAACTACTTATTAATGCCACACTTTGATTTTGTTTTGACCATTGCTATTAAAAGATAAATTGCATGACAATGCAGAACTAGACAAAAACTGCCTGATGTACGTAGAAACGCACTTCCTCATCAAATATATATTACAAAGGTCTGTTTTTCAGGGACTGTGCTACTGAATGGCACTCAGAAAAATAAATAAAGATTGACTGATTTTCTTTCATTTCTTTTCTGCCTCAAATCAGGTCTCCTGGTTTTCCTGTCTGTCATCATTTTTCACCAGTCAGTCCTTTCGTTTTTGGCAAGCGACCACTCCATACCATTGCACCATGAACTGTCGTGGTCAGTAGCATGTATGGGATGTGCTGGCACCTTACTAGTAGTTGCAGGGGTTTTATTCCTTCTTCTTGTGCTACCATACAGTTCTTGGGGAAAATGTCTGCCTAACAGGAGCAATAGAAGCTCGTGACAAATTCACTTTTCAGTGCTGTAAACAATTTGTGTTTATCTTAAATATGTAAAGAAAAAAGTTTTTTGGGAAACAAAAAACCCCGTTGTGTATCGGTTTGTTTTATTTTGTCAGATAATGGATATGTATGAGACTTTATGAGTTTAATGCAATACATACTGATATTGATTACATTGATTGTGTTATAGTGTTACTGTTGTTTTTGTCAATGTACCAATAAAATGTATGAAGGTTAAAATGATGATCATTTGTTTTTATTAACACTTACGACTCTTATTTGTGCTTGTATGAAATAAGGTGTGACATTGCATAATTTGGATATTTATTGGTGACCATGTGCCACAGAGCGACACAAATGTATAAAGGGGTTGGGGTTTAATGAATACATTAAAGTCGCAACTGCAATGTCTGTACAAATCAGCTCCTCACATTGTCTTCAAGAATCTTGGGTTAGTGCACAGTGCAATACAGTGACATTTTTATTATGATACATGATTAAAATTTCACTTTCACAGATTTTGTGACCTACAGATCTAGTTTTAGTGGTAGAACCAGGCTGGGAACATACCTACTGTTTTCTCAGTCGTGAGATTTATCAAAACTTTTTTTGTTATTTCTATGTTAGTATCACAACATAGATAAAACTGTGTGCATTTTTATTTAAAATGCCTAAGTGCAATAGCTGCAATCATTTAAGAAACTGAGCTAATGCAGAGTTCAAACAGAATAACAGAGTACGCCAGCTGCGTGCTGCTGTCATGTGTACTAAGCATATTTTTTAAAAACGCAAACTATAAAATGCCATGTTCATTTTAGTATATGAGCTCTATTTTCTCAGTTTGCTTCCAAAACACAATAAACACCAAATTCTCAATATGTGTTTTTTGTGTGCTATGTGTGATCACATAACACACTGAGCTCTGTTTTTGTGCCCACATAAACGTAATTTGCTGTTTAACACCGGCTTGTTGCAAGCCAATTTTTTCACACTTGCGCACTATGTTCACTATTTTCCTTGTCTTAAGGTAATATGCTGCCTGATTTGTGTGAAATGGTCAAAAAAAAGTGGTGAAATTCAAAAAATAACGGGATCATCAGAAATGCGCATGCTTCACTGACTCACTGTACAATTATAAAACGAGCTCAGATTGCCTCTGCCATGTTATGCTGTACTCTGTCTTGCACGAGATCCAACAACTCTCTAAATAAATAAAGCTATTTGGAATAGCATAGCAAGTTCCTTGCAACACTCTAGCAACCACAAGGTACAACATAGAAACCACTAAGAAACACCTGACCGGAGCAATCACATGGCAAGCACCTAGAAACACCTTAGCAATCGTTAGAAATACCATCACACCTTCCTAGCAACCGCCCTCGCATCCACCTGGGATACCATAGCAGTTACATAGCAACACCTTAGCAACCAGATACAATGCCATAGCAACAATCTAGCAAAGCTCTTGAAACCACCTGAGATGCCATAGCAACCCCCTATTAACTTCAATTAAGAACCACCTGGCCAAATTCAGTTTGTAATCAAATACCAGTTGGTCAGTTGTCCAATAAGTGGATGGTCTTATCGATAGCACCAAAAGCACATAAATCATCATTTGTAATAATTATGTCTGATTGCATCAGAAACAGCTTTTGTTGCTTAAGAAAGTAGAATTTCTTTTAAAAAATGCAGTCTCTGTCTATTTTCTTTTAAACAAATCACCACATATTGCAGGTGAATCAGTTTGCCAAAGACTTTTATCTATGTAGTCAGTTTCACACAAGCTCCAACAGTGAAAAACAATCACACTGTGCAGCAGGATGGACTGGCGCACTTTTTACAGAGGAGTCATGACTGTTACTGGTTTAAACTGCAGGTAAACTATAAAGTTGTGAGCATCTCAAGGATTTATAAATGCTTTTGCTTCGGCATTTAATAGCAACAACTAAGTGGTTTATTCTTATTTGTTATGGGCAAAATAAAACCTCGGATGTGTTTAGTATTTGGGTGAAGTTACCTAGCTGGAGAGGGCTAGGAAACAGTGAACATACACAAAACTGAGTTGCACAAAATTGCATTTGAGGCCAAAATAATGAAAAATAATGTCTTGTGTATACACTACAGTTTCAGGAATGAACATTCTAGGTTCCAAAAACCTGCTGCAGTTTTAGACTGAAACTTTTGTGCCCTTCCACCAACTTCATTCATTCATTTACAATGACTTTTCTTCCACTTTTCCTGATGAGGTTGTGGCTGAGAAAGTCAGCCCAAACTTCCGTGTCGTGGATTTGTGTTCCTCCTGGGAGAGTCCCAGATGTTCTCATGTCATCTGTGGATCCTGACCCCTTCTGCTTTCCGGACCTGCCTGATCCATCCTGGTGTCCTAATCCTGGTTGGAGTCATCACTTGGAAACCACATGCTCCTGTTGAGGATGGAACCATATGAACTGCCTCAACATACACCTAGAACTGTGAAGACGGTGTTGGACTGCTGTTGACATGAGCGGTTCTGCT
>JAQQZR010000021.1:9619291-9629544 GCA_030068235.1 Notoglanidium macrostoma | reverse complement strand
TGCCCAGGGTGTACCCCGCCTCTCACCCCAAGATGCTGAGATTGGCTCCAGCTTCCCCGCGACCCAGATGGATAAAGCGCTATAGATAATGGATGGATGGATGGATGTGCAGCTATGATAAACTTATACTTATTAATTTTCATCCTTGGTAAGGGTGTCCAAAGCAAGGACACGGTTGATAAAGAAAGGTGAGCAAGTGTGAAAAAAGCCAGGCTTGAGCAAGATTTTGAGCAACTTTTTGAGCCACACTATCAAAGTGGGAGGAAAGCAGGACACTACTCCACTGCAGTCGGAAAAGATCATGATTATTTTTTAACACTGCATATTCCCACTACGGTGAACCCGCTGCAGTTGTGGGCTTGCAAAAAAAGAACAGATTGGCCAAGCTGTGCAAAAGCTACTTGATTATTCCAGCCACCAGTATCCCAAGCGAGACAATTTTTTCTTTGGCTGGGAATACCATCACGCAACAGAGGGCAAGCCTTCATCCTACCTGAGCAGGACTATGATAGCTAGTAGGCTTACAGGCTAGATCTTGCAAGAGTTTTGTTTTCCCCTCCAAGTGTTATTGGATTGTTATTGGAAACACTGGTCCTTTTCTTTTTACAAGTGTAATCGATGCTACTGAGCTGCTATAGTTGTATATATTATAATTACATACACTACTGTTATACTGTATAACCTACATAATATTCCTTACTGTTTCCTACTGGTTTCTGTTATGTCAAAGACATGTGTATGAGCTGTTGTCAGCATATGCATTAAGTTTTGCAAATACAGATTATTGCTTTTTGCAAAGTGTGTTATTACTCTTGTGTTTTTTACATGACACATTCAGCGATTAGTCAATGTCGGCTTGACTTTCATCACTTAACTGTCAACTGTTGAAAAATCTGAAGTCATGCAACCCCTAGTTTAGACTATTGAAGACATTTTGTCAGACTGAAGAGCCCATTTCACATCCCAAGCTTTAAAAGCATCCAGAGGCCAGTGGCTACATGGAGATGGTGACAGGGCAAATGCAACTGCTTACTTTTCCTGGCCAAATCTGATCACCTCCCAGAGTAGATAGAATGTCTTGGCATTCTTTTATAAATCTTTTATATGTACTGAATAAGCCAAAACTGGTCAAGCCAAATGCTGATCCAAGAAGGGATCCAAATATCAACTGAGGGAAAGACCCTGTTTATCTTCTGCAAAACTTAGTCACTGGTTTATCCTACCATTTACATTTTTGAAATGTGTTATCCATCCTCACAATATTCATTTTAAGCATTCTGCTGGATGGCTTATCACCATCAGCCCTGACTGTCAAGCTATCTATAGCCTTAACTGTGGCCTGATGTGCTATATTATGTCCAAACAACAGTAATGTATATCTGCTCTTAGAAAGGTTACTCTATTTGGCCTGCCAGAAGTGGGAGCCGGTGTCTTTTAAAATAGGGGAAGCAGAGGCGCGTGTTATTGAAGTATACAGTATATCTCTGTGTGCTCCGTTTTGTTGGTTTGCCCTTCTCTTTAATTCTCAGTCTCACCTCATAAGTAAAACATCACAAACCTTTTCCTAAATCAGGTTGAGAATATTTGTTATATATTTAAATTGCACAATTTCAATGAAGAAGGCGGTGGCAGCTAGATATCCAGAATTATAATTTAACAAAAAATGAAGGCGCATAACCAAACTTAATTTTGGTTACCAATATAATGATAAACTAACAAGCTATACTAGTTACAATTACTGACTGATTGCTGCAACACTCTGAGCACCATTTCTGACTGACGCTGATATGTTTAAGTTTAAGACGCCTGTTGTGTTAATTAGCAGTTGAATGATTGGCAGTTGGTTAGGAGGTTTAGCCCCTTTCAAAGGTCTCCAAATCATCCTATGAAGAAACTACGCAGGTGGAAAAGCAAAGAGCACACCGTCTAGTAAACATTGAGATGTGTTTGTGGAAAAACCACCTGCCCAGTCACTCACTGAATGTTTTCTCCCATTAAAACACAGTGTATTTAAATTTGCCATAGGAGCCGATAGAAGCTATGCTTCACTGCAGTGTCTTAGAGGCTCTAAAGGAGATTTTCATGCAGGTTGTGCTGTCCACCCAAAACAGTTTGCATTACATGAACCAACCACTTGATATTACAGTGAGCTATTTGTTAATTTGAGTCCTAAAATAGTGAATTCCTCCAAGAGTGCTGAATTATCAAGACACATTTCTACATTTCATACAACATTCTAAAGATTATAATGTTATAACATTATAGAAACATAATATTTCATTTTAATGAAATTTTAGGAGAGGCCAGGTATGTAGTCCCATGTAGAATTGCTTCTACCTACCTGCTACCACAAAAAGGATGCCTGCTCCCAGGATAATGTGCCTCTTGCTCTTGTAGAACCGACTGGATGCCACACACACCCCACCTAGAAGCAACAGTATAGCACTGAGAATGGGGAATATACTGGAGGCCCTGACTACACCTGAGAACATAAGAGGAATAGAAAAGATAGGATTAGAGGAAAAATGTGAATAGAGGGATGTAAGATGTGAAACACATCACTGAAGTCTCTGTTAATGCACAGTGATTGTATGGCTCATTTATAACATAACCCAACACTGAGAGGCCACAACTCACGTAAGAGGTATTCTGCAGCATCCTGGTCATAATCAGCATCCTCTGGGAAATGGTTGATCTGGGAGCACATGCCTCTTTTTAACCCTGAGAGAGAAAAATATTAGGTGAAAACGTAAATTGTAAATTTACACTGTTGTAAATTGACAAATGCTAATCGTGTTCACATTATTTTAATGGCAACACAAGGATCAGGGCCATATTCAGCTTCCTAATTATGTCTAGTCTCACTAAATAATATTATTGTCCTGTAAGTCTATTGAAGATTCATTTGACCACATTAGATTCCCTGTTTGATGCTTTCAAACTAGACAATCGTACGATAGCAGAGGATTCAGAGCAGCAGGGTGAGTGGTATTCCTTAGCTTACATTACTGTTTTTGTTTTATATAATTATGTGGAAAACATAGCAAGCACTGAATGACCCCTTTAACCTGTAACAACTCATCACATAATCACAGCCACTGGCATTGAGGAATAATATAAAATATCAGCATCTAGGGACATGACCAGAGGACTGGTATTGACATGTTAAAATATGTTAATAACAAAACTTTTTTTTAAGTTAAAGGATGATTTATGCCATAGGTAACGTTAAAAATGTACAGTCTAATATGAACATCTCTCTCAAGTCATGGCACAAATACAGTAACCACCAATTGCATAAAATTCAGTGCAAGCTATACATAAGCTTGTGTTTGCCATAAAACATTTGTCCCTCTATGGAATGTCAAATGAATATGTAGAATATCAGACACTCTTGCATTTTGCTATGCTGTGCTGCCACAAGGCAGCTATATACACAAGCTTGTATAACCTACAGCCTCATAAACACACTTAAAACTAGCGTCTCTAGTGCAGCTCTCTCTCTCTCTCTCTCCTACACATAAACAAAGATGCATATACTGTACCTTCAAGGCAGCAGATCCTCCAGAGGCCAGAATGGGTGAGAGCTCCGGGGTCTTTCTTGTCCTTGTTGTGGGGGTCATCCTGAGTGGAATTGGCAGTGCTGTTGCAGATAAAGGCACGTGCGTACAGCCAGTAGTCTGTGCCGATGGCCACCGTCATCAGGGCAAATGCAGCAAAGGCCCCCACAGTGGTGAGAAGCACCTGTATGCCCCTCTCACACCATACCATTGCTGCCAGAGGTGAATAGGAACATATAACAAAAACAAAATGTTAGGTTAGATCCAAATCCGAGGGTAGAAGTACACACAGGGCAGACAGAAAAAAATTCCAACAGAAGGAACTAGAAAATGATCTCTAAGAGAAAGAGTATAAATGAACTATCAAGTGCGCACACTATTTCTTGTTATCAATGTAACCATGATGGCATGAAGGTCACAAAATTAACAGAAAAAATGTGTATATGTGTAGGACAAGTACAAATATTAGATGCAGAGAAGTGGTTGGAAGTTTATCACATAACTGTTATTTTGGTTATTTATATATTAATATAAATTTATAGATTCATAAGTTGATAGTTTATAGTCAGAATTCTATATACTTCTGTGAAGCTGGTTTGTGACAATGTCTTTTGTTAAAAGTGCTATACAAATAAAATTTCATTGAATTGTATTAAAATATTACATTTAGAGAAGGAGTAATTAAATAATAAATAACTTAAATTAATTGCTCCTCAGAGGTTCTAGATGTATTCTGGAAATGAAGCATCTGTGGTACTGTGACTAAATATATTGGGTATTAAACTCACATCTTAACCAGGAGTAGAAGTTGTAAAAAGTAACATGCCCAGCTTGAAGTGCCTGAGATGTTGGACTTCATAGACTTATGAATCTCTTTTATAAAGATGGATTCAGGGCTCCCCAATGGTACAATTGAAAAGTGTTCACGCTGTGGTCGAGCAGTGCAAGAGAGGATAATTGGCCTTGCTCTCTAAGTGGGAAGGGGTGGCATTTCTCTCTCCCTTGTTAATTAGAGGGACACTAAGCAATCATGGGTGTCAGTGAGCTCACATATGTGGAAGAGGGCAGTTAGTGCTACGCAACATCTGAGGAAGATCTGTGGAAAGTCGTAAACTCTAAACAGAAAAATACTGAAATGCTTTACAAGCTCAACTGTAGTTAAATGGCCTCTATTTATAGCTAGGCTTTTAATTAAATTAGAACTCAAATAGGTCAGATTTATCTGAAGTTAGATTTAATTAAGGCTTTATTTACAAATATATTGTAGGCAGGCCAGGTTTCCATCTGGCTACCAAAGTGAATAAAATCCTGTTTCACATGTTTTATTGTTGATGGGAAATTATATGATAATGTCGAAAACATGCAATAAATAGCCTGTCTGCCCAAAACTCCAGGGCAGCTCTTGACAGTGCCTCTTGTATGCAAAGGCACTTATCACTTATTACATGCTGACTAACAATATCACTATCAGTAACACTTTGCTTACTTGTTATGATTAATAGTGATATTGGTTTATTTATTTAAATGCAATTTAAATTTGAAAATGCAAATAATAAAGTTCTCATCTCCAATGCCTTCAAGAATTTCATTTACAAATTTATGGAAACAACAAAAGTGAAAAATGAGGATCTGAGTAGCAATGTTTGAAATTTAGAATAAACAATGCTAATCTACAGGAAGTAAATGTAAGACGCAATGTAGGTGAAATTACAAGTAAATCACATAAAGATGTAAATTACATACATTTATTTCATTAACAGGTTAGTTTTTCCTACAACAAACGGGCATGTTAACTGTTGTCTTCTTTAAGTGCTATTTTACCTTAGCAGCATTTCAAGAACAACAACAACAAAATGCAACAAAACAGTAGCAGCATATGCCATGGAGACTTTTACTTTGCATGCCTTTAACACTCAACCATACTTCCTTTTTTTTTTTTTTTTTTTTATGAAAATGAAAATCAGGTCAATAGTTTATCAGCTTGCTGTACATCTTTAGCTCTAAGGTCACAGCTATGAGGTAAATGTAAATGCAGGTATCGTCTTCTTCTTCTTCTTCCTCTTCTTCTTCTTCTTCTTTTACTGTGTAACCTTGTTATCTTTTGCTGAAACTATCCTAACAACTCTTCTTGAATTTTGAAATGATTCTCTATTGAGCATTAAATGCATTCAGTTTGAGACTGCTTCATAAGCTGATTGCATTGACGTCAAACTGGTGGGTAATCAAACAACCTTAACTAATCAGAGTACTGGAATGCTTCCATTCATGCACTCTGTCTCCTAAGCCATCAGTTTCTTGAACCCATCAAAATAGTCTGAAAAATCCCGTCTTATAAAATACCTATATTAAAAAGGGAAAAATTGTTAACGACATACAAATGATTGAATCCTGTACCATAGTGGTAGTCACTGATAGTAATATTGACAAGCTTTATGTTAAATAAACTTCTATTCACGCTATATGTCAAAATCCCAATGGGAAATAAGCAGTTATACTAAAGCAAAGATTATCACTGTTATTCATATTTCAAAATCAGTACTGTATAATATCTAAAACTTAGCAATAACTGACTTAAATAATGACATACATTGTGTGAACTCAGAGATTTCAGGTAACATTAACACTATCAAGAATATTAGCTCTTATTTGCAGTTCTTGCACTTCAGATATTATCTCACATTAAATAACATTTCACAATTCACCTGAAATGACCATGTAGAGGTCAACCTTTTTTAGGAAGCTTGGTTATTATAAATGTCAGGATCATATACCAACATCTGAAGAAAATGAATATACATATATATACTCTAACATGTGAATATTTACAGAAGAAGAAGAAGATTTGGAGATAGACCACCAAATGAGGATATTTATTGCACATTTGTAGACAGAACCTCATACACACTCAGTTCAGAATATTTACCAGCCCTACTGCCTGACCAAAGCTCAGTGGCAAACGCTGAAATAAAGGAGACATTAAAGTGAATGCTTTTGTATGTGCATGTGTGGTTACCTGGAGGAATGTGTCTTCCCTTGCCATCCATTCCTGCAGCACTCTAGTCCTTATCACAGAAGAATATACCGCTCAATCTGTCCAAGCAGCATCCATCGACTGTTCTCCCTCTCTTACCCTCTGTCTCTCTTCCTGTCTCTCTCTCACACGCATTCTCCCTCCCTCTCTTGCTCTCTTTCTTTCTCCCCTGTTTTCTTGCCTGTGGGTGGGAGTAAATTTTCTATGTTTTGTTTCTTTTGTCTTCTTAGAAGGATATCATGGAAGCAATTCTAATATATTTCTTGAAATTATTCTATCAATGTTAAATGGAGACAATCAAAGACAAACAATGCAACACAGTTTTAGAATCCACCTAAATTTAAACAAAGTCAAGCTTATGCATCTTGAAGGCTAAAAGAAATGAGAATCAGTCATGTCTCTACACATTCACAAAGGAGAGAGGAGTGTATAAAAAAGGGAAAAAGGATAACGAGAGTGTGCGCCATACTGTCACCATGGCAACAGTGCATTCTAAAGTCGAGAACAGAACAGAATGGTGTGTGTGTGTGTGTGTGTGTGTGTGTGTGTGTGTGTATGTGTATATGTGTGTGTGTTGTGTAGGGGAGTTGATATTGGAGACTGAAGAGGAGGGGCATGTTCAGCAAAGCATAATTGCTTATTTGAAAAACCTTAAGCATGTTCAGAATAGCGCTCTTTGGTTCTGTTTTAAATGAAATATGACAAATGCATGTATAGTGACAACACCTGATGGTGATCAGTGTATCACTAAGTTAGAATTTTTCTCAAAGGACAGTTAACTGCATGTTAAATTACCTTAAAGGAGCAACCACCATTATCATTAGTTCAACAATTAATTAAGTCCTCTCAATCCTTTGGAAAATATTCAACCTTAAGCAGTTAGTCTGCTAAAGAGTTCAGTTTGCTAAATATATCAGATGTCAACCGGAGCACTGCATTCAAACTATTCTCATAGATAGTGAGGTAGATTGGTAGAGAGAGAGACTGAGAGCGAGAGCGAGAGAGAGAGAGAGTGAGAGAGAGAGAGAGAGAGAGAGAGAGAGAGAGAGGACAAAACTTTATGCATGCAAAAAAGATCAAAAATAAGAGCTAATATGAGCAATGAGTGACAGAGACCTCTGGTGGCAGAATATGGGAATGTGAAACATGGCTGTGGCAAAAGCCCCTACTCCTGAAGCTTAACCCTCCGGCACCCGGGTATTTCAAGCAACTGTAAGCTGAGTGAACAAGGTAATCAAACTGCTCAATTGATAAGTGTTTACTCCTTTCTTTTAGCAATATAAATTAGGGCTAGTATTCCTTGAGGGCTCAAATTAAATATGATAAACAAGGTACACCTGTGTTAATTTCTAAATCAGTTATCTCTGACTTTGGGAGGTCTCACAGCTAAAACAAAAGATCAAGAACTACATGTGAAGCTTTAAGATGAAAAGGAAGACTGTAAAGGGGTGTACACACAGGAAGCAATTCACTCATCACCAATTGTTTGTCTCTGGTTACCAGGGCCGTCTACATATAAAGTGATTCTCTCATAGCCCAGGCATTACAGGCTCTGGTTGCCACTCCAATAGTTTCCGAGTGAAATAAGCAGTAGCTGGCTAGTTCACTACAAGACCATAAATATATTGTACGTATATGAACAGAGCTATGTTTCAATAGTGAGAATACAGTTATGTTTAATTTCTTTTTGTTCACAGACAATATTTTTTATAGATCAAATCTGTAACCTTTTCTTGTTTTTGTAACACTTTGTTAAGGCACATTTTAGACTGTCTGCGAAGTTATCTGTTGAGATATCTAGTTAGCACAATGGCTGGCTGCACTTGACTGGTAGCAAGATTCTCCCTATAAAAAATAAGATAAAACATTATGAAATTGAACGGCTAAATGTTTCACCAAAATAAGGGTAGGTGGAGATGGCAATGATGACCTGCTCTTCCATTATTACATAGGAAGAGTAAAGTCATGGATATTTTCTCCCTATGATAAACATTTTAGGGATTGCAGTGTCAATGTCATCTGTCACTCAGTGGTATCCATTTGCTCCCATTGGTAGTCACCTCAATCACATTGCTTCAAAGTTTAGGGCAATTTAACTTAGTACCCAATGTTGGCTTTGGAAGGAGAAGAAGTGGGCTGAACCAGCCGGTAACACATGATGAATTTTACCTGTGACTGGTTAATGACAGTCTGCTGATGTATGTTGTTGGTGTGCTTGCAAGGAGAAACCTGTAACCACAGAGAAAGAGAGAAAAAGCTGAGAACTACCACAGAGCTGTGTGTGCATGTCTGTGTGTCTGTGTGTGTGTGTGTGTGTGTGTATGTGTGTGTGTGTGTTATCCGTATCTCAGAGTAAGACAGTGAAGCAATAAAAGTGCAATAAAAAGTGCAAGTTGAAAAGTAAATAAAGTGAAAGTAAAAAATGAAGTAAAAAAAAAGTGAAAGTAAATAAATGTACCTGTGAGTTATCGCAAGCCTGTCTTGAACCAAAACAATGCTCACTGGTGCCAAAACCTGGGAACTGAGGAAGAAGTGCAATCATTGAATCATCACCCTTCACTGAGATTGTCCAGACCCTCACCAGTGTCCACCAAACACAACATTATGCCCTCATCATGCTGAGCTTGGAACAACAGCAATGCTTCCAGGCTCTTCTGGTCTTCGGCTGCCTGTTTACCAAAAACTCCGCAGTGCCTGCTGAAGGAAGCTGCTGGCTAAGGAGTACAAGGCACTGTGGTGATGAACCAGTTTGTTCCTTGGCTCCTGGAAGGGACTGTGGATAGGGCCCAGTGCCACTGGCATCTCTGGAAGAGGTGATCCAGCTGGCGGAAGACATGGTGGTGTGGTGGGGCAGGCGAGCTCTTCACCCATTCTCTCTTTCTCTTGCTCTCATCCTTCACCTGCTTCTCCATGCCCTCCCTCTATCCCTGCAGCATGGAAAGAGGGGCTAATTCCTTCGAACCCAGCTCCAAAAATCCAAGTCCCTCCCCATTTTACCCTTCATCTTGTCCTTCCATTTCCCTGTCTCCACTAACTTTCTCTATCTACACAGGTAGAACTGTCCATACCCACTAAGACCAGGGCAAATCCTGGGCAGGTCCTCAGGCTTGGCTTGAAAGCCAGGCAGTTCCAGGATCAGTGTTCCCTCATGGAATTGGGAATTCTTTTCCAGATTCCTGACATGCCTCAGACCTCCCCCAATCGAGCAGGAACATACCGCATATCAGTTAGTATACAAGAAAGTACATATCAGGTCTTGGTGGCCTTAGGGTTCAAGTTTAAGTTCAAGTGGCTTTATTATACATAGTATTGCAAAGAGTGAAACAAGACAATGTTTCTCCAGGACCAAGGTGCTACATATAAGACAACACACACGTGTGCAACAGAATGCAACATAAGACAACATAAAGTGCATGTGAGCAAACGTGCAAACATGGCAGACAACATAAAGTTTAATTGTGCAAAACGTGCAAATACTGCAAACAGTGCAGACATCACGGGACAAGACAGTGCATCGCTACTCCAAATCTAATGTGCAAAAATTGTAGAGGTAGATGATTGTACATATGTGTGTGTGTGTGTGTTTGTGTGTGTGTGTGTGTGTGTGTGTGTCAGTCCAGTCCCTGAGTGTTCAGGAGTCTGATGGCTTGGGGGAAGAAACT
>JAQQZR010000021.1:9559241-9571160 GCA_030068235.1 Notoglanidium macrostoma | reverse complement strand
GGAGAGCCTCTGCCCTTCTTTACTTCTGAGAGACTCTGCCTCTCTAACACATCCCTTTTATAGCTAATCATGTTACAAACCTGATATCAATTAACTTAATTGGTTGCTAGATGTTCTCCCAGCTGAATCTTTTTAAACTTTCTTGCCATTTGATGCCCCCATGCCAACTTTTGAGACCTGTAGCAGGCATCAAATTTGAAATGTGCTCATTTAGTGGATAAAGGTGTATAATTTCCAAGTTTGAACATTTGTTATGTTATCTATGTTCTGTTTTGAATAAAATATTGGCTCATGTGATTTGAAAGTCTTTTTGTTTCAACTTTAAAAAACATCCCAACTTTTCTGGAATTTGGGTTGTACAATTGGGGGTGTGGCTGTGTCTCATGTTCAAAAGTAATTATCATATTGCTGTCATCAATGAAATTATTCTGATTAACCCCAAATTAAGATCAGCTGTTTCTGTAGGATTTTCTTCTCATCTTTCTGTTGAAGCCATGATCCTCAAAGAGCTTACAACCTTTATGGTATTTCACTTGTGGATTAGAATAGGGGTATAAAAGAATTTCCAAATTATTAGATGTGCCATGGAAGACTGTTAAGGCCATCATCAACAAGTGGAGAAAATGGTGCACCACAGTGACATCACCAAGAACAGGATGTCCAAAAGATATGTTTGGTGCAAAAGAACACTGTAGTGAAACATGGTGGTGGCAGCATAATGCTTTAGGGCTGCTTTTCTTCAGCCAGTGCTGGGGCTTTTATCAAGGTCGAGGGAATCATGAAAAGTTACAAATACCAGTCGATTTTTGTGCAAAACATTCACGTGCCTGCTAGTAAGCTGAAGATGAAATGGAATTTCACTTTTCAGCATGACAACGACCCAAAGCACACATCCAAATCAAAAAAGAAATGCCTTAACCAAAAGGTCAACTTTTTTGAATGGTCTAGCCAGAGTCCAGACCTGAATGCAACAAAAAATCTGCAGCTCTACAATGTTCAATGTACAATGTTAAGTCAAGATGTACCATGCTGATAGACTCTTACCCAAAAAGACTGAGTGGTATAATAAAATCAAAAGGTGCTTCAACAAAGTATTAGTTTAGGGGTGTGCATACTTACACAACTAGGTTATTGTACATTTTTTCTTTTTTATCCCTAAAAAAAGGTCTGATCATTTTTCACTTTTTTTTTACTTTGCAATTTCACATGGTCATGTCCACCCCCACACCTGATGCATTCACCTCTGCTACCTGCGTACCTGATTCACACACACACACACACATACACACACACACACACACACACACTACACTTCCCATGAACACTCGCTCACAACCGGCATGGCCGACTCACTCCCAAGCTCACAAGCCCCAGACATCTGATTGGATCCAATTAACGCCACACCCAGCAAACAGACACTTTATACTCGCACTCAGCAACAAGGGTTTTGTCAAGCAATAGTTTGCCCACATTTGTGTCTATTATCTGCCGAGCTGTTTGTTATCCATGTTTGCTTTCCCAGTGTTTTGATGGTGTTTGATATTCTGGTTTTGTGTGTTTTGTCCTGACTTTGACATTCTGTTTATGCCTCGACTGACCCATTGCCTGCAATTGGATTAAGCCTCAGCCTGACATCACTGTACCTTTGACTGTGTGTTCATTTAATAAATGACTCTGCATTTGCATTCAACCTGCTTCTGCCTCATTGTGACACGCTAAAAGTGGGGAAAATTCTTATATAATTTCTTACTTATGTTTTTGACTTCAAAAAAATCCTTCCCTTTTAACAGATGTGTGTAGACTTTATATATCCACTGCATGTATTTATACAGAGTTGGTTATTTTCAACCATATAGCTAGGTAACTTGGGGTTGACATTTTTGTCATTTATTTCAGATTTCTAGTTTAATTTTAACTTAACTATCTATGAATTATTTTAATTATTCATTCATTCATCCATCTTCAGTAACCACTTTGTCCTGAGCTGGACTGAGTGGGTTGGATCATTTGACTGGGTTATATAACTGGGTTGCATTAGAACTAGAATGGGTTGCCATTAGAACTTTAATATCAGAACAGGACTGGGTTGCCATTAAAACTTGAATATAAATTATATACAGTGGTTCATCCATGGGGGAAGGTGAGGGGCAGAGCCCCAACATTTATAATCCATTCAATAAACATGAATTTTCATAAAATCCTCATTCACATCTCCATACATTTTAAATTACATAGAAATACTATTGACCACTTTTAAATAAATAGAATTTTAAAAAGTTTCTCATCTTTAACAGATATAAGCTCATATTCTTGCTCACCTTTCTAGATGTTGTGCCACACATAGCGTACACAGATTTATTACTGATCAAAAATGGAAATAGCAAAGCAACAAAGATAAATTATGTCTAAAATATTTCCACCTTTAATGTGCTATAGCAATCAACAAAACAAAAGAGTGTTTTGGGGGAAAAATTGTATGCAAAAGTGTGTGCACCCCTTTACTACTTTTGTTAAAACACCATTTTTAAAGCACCTTTTGCTTGTAATACAGAACTCAGTCTTTCTGATCAGCACATCGTGTTTTAGCAATTTTATTCCACTTTTCCTTGCAAAAATGCTCCAGATCTATCAAACAGCGAGGGGATCTCCTGTGCACAGCCCTCTTCAAGTTATTACACAGGTTTTTTATAGGCTTTAGATCTGGGCTCTGACTGGGCCATTCCAAACCATTGATCTTTTTCTGAAGCCATTCTTTTGTTAACCTGGATTTATGTTTTTGTGTCGTTATTGTGCTGGAAGGCGAAATTTTTCTTCAGTTGTCTAAAAGGGGTCTGCAGGTTTTGTTCCAAAATAGCTTGGTATTTGAAGCTGCCATGATTTCCTCTAACTTGACTAGAGCACCAGTCCCAAATGAAAAGAAGCAGCACCATAGAATGATTCTGCCATCGCATTTTACTATGGGTATGGTGTTCTTTGAGTGACAAGCTATCTTGTTTTTGTACTAGAAAGTTCTACCTTAGTGTCATCAGACTATAACACATTTTTCCACATGGTTTGGTAAAGAGGGCTTGGATGTTTTGCTTTTTTTTTTGTGAGAAATGGCTTCTGTCTTGTCGCACTACCTCATAGCCCAGACATGTGAAGAATGCCGAGATGAGGGAATGAGCAGTATTTGCCAGATATTCCTGCAGCTTCTTTAATGTTACTGTAAGTCTCTTGGCAGCCTCACTGACATGTTTTCATCTTGTTCTTTCATAATTTTTTTTGACAAAATGATAGGTGATCTTGTGTAACCACGTTATTGTGTTTTTGTTTTTTTGCGATTTTTTTTTTTCCATTTATGTAGCAAAAAGCTGCAATTTTAACCAGGATGTGTATTATTTTTCTAGCCACTGTACAATCATCCGCTACTGTTAGAGGAACACCTCTATCTCTGCGCATTCATGCAATTATCCAGTCAGCCAATCATGTGGCAGTGGTGCAATGCATAAAACCCTGTAGATACAGGTCCACATCATCAGTTAATATTCATATCAATTCTCAGAACGGAAGAAAATGCGATCTCAGCAGCTTTGACCACGGTATGATTACTGGCGCCAGATGAGGTGGTCTGAGTATTCCTGAAACCACTAATCTCTCGGCATTTTTGTGCACAAAAGTCTCTACAGTTGAACAGAATAGTGTGAAAAACAAAAAATGCAAATGCCATGTTGATGAGAGAGGTCAGAGAATAATGACCAGACAGGTTCAAGATATCAGGCAACAGTACCATAAATAACCACTCTTTACACCCTTGTTGCACATGAAAGCATATCAAAATACAAACACCGTACCCTGATGGGCTAGGAGACCATATCTGATGGGCTTCAACAGCAGAAGACGACATCTGGTTCCATTTTTGTCAACCAAGGAAAGGAAGGTGAAGCTACAGTGTGCACGTCAGGTCTTTTTCCAAACTTGAACTGCCCAGTCAGTTTTGGATGCATGAGTTATAAATTTTATTTTCAATCCTGAATTTTAAAGTCCACAAGCCTCAGGAACACTGCACATAGAGAAAACCAGCCTGGTGAAGCCAACCCATTTACTTCACTACAAAAGGAAGGTGTACACAAAGACATAGGCCAGTCAATCACTTACTAATAGCCCTTCTCCCCGGCATTTCCGGGGGAACACATGCTCTGGATCCCATCTCCTCAGAGCCTAGGAAAGTCGACCCCAGAGAAGTTCAAGACTTGTCCTTGCAAAAAAGAGCAAGGAGATCAAAAATATGGGTCTGAGATTCTGGAAGAAGGTATGTTCAGACTACCAGGAGGAAGAAGAACCTAAGGACTAGGCAGAATCTGTGGTGCAGCACTGTGACAAAAGAAATAGTATGAAATGTGACAAATTGTCACGGATAAATGGGAAAGGATGACTTGGCTCATTGGTTACCACTCCAAACTCCAAAGTGGAAAAAAAAACAGTTTCTGCCAGTGGCATCCTTGCTCTCATATAGTTAACCCTTTTATACAAAAGGAAAAAGACCTCTGTTACCAAGGAAACCAGACAATTTGACAAATCAAATGGAAACCCAGTGAAGTGTTATAATAAGGGCATGCACACATTTAATGTCGCACCTATTAGCCAACCACAGTGACACCATGCTTGTGGTAAGATGTATAGCTGGAAGAGAATGCTGGACCAGTAAGGTTTTGATGAACCTTACCACTTGAAGATGCTGCCTTTTATTTATCTGTTTCTGCGGGATCGCTGCTTGTTTTGCTTGTTTCAGTCCGAGGTGAAGTGGTGCTATTTTCAGACTGTGCAGAGAGGAAAAAATATAATTTCTATGGCTCATATTGTTCGCTTCCGAGCAAGTAAAAAAAATAATTGTTGAATTACCACTTTCACACACCTGGTATTCATTACACTGTCATAAATTGTGAAAGAAGTGTAAATGTTAAACAAATAATTTTCTTAAACAGTAGATTTAATTTTAAATGGGTTAACATTAGAGTGGCACAGTGGTGCGGGGTTAGCACAGTCACCTCATAGCAAGAACGTTCCGGGTTCGAGTCTGGCAGCTGACTGAAGCCTTTTCGTACAGAATTTGCATGCTCTCCACCCGTGCCTGTGTGGGTTTCATCTGCGTGCTCCAGTTTCCACCCAAAGACATGTAGATTAGGTCAACTGGCTGTTCTAAATTGCTCATAGGTGTGAACGGTTGGTCATCTCTGTGTTAGCCCTGTGATAGCTTGGCAACCTGCCTAGGGTTTACCCTGCCTCATGCTTGGTATAGATAATAGAATAAATGTACTTTTTTCTGGTAATCGATCTATGCACAAAACCCCATAATTACAAGGAGAAAAAGGTTTTGGTAAATTCATTAAAAATCAAAAACTTCTCGTTTAATAATCAGACAGACGTGCCCGATAAGGTTCAAGCCTGAGACTGGTTTTTGGTCTGACATGCCCTGGCAATTATGTCACATCATGTCCAGTCTTGTGAATTTGCCACTAGTGCACTCCTGTCAAGTTCTAGATACATCTTAATATAATCAAAGCAAACAAGATGCACCTGAGCTCAATTTGGAGTACCTTAATAGTCAAGGGTCTGAATATTTAGCTAAATGTGATATTTCAATTTTTGGATTTTTATTGATTTCACAAAAATTTCTCATTTCAAAATTGCTTTGTCATTACGGATTATTGTACGTGGATTATTGGAAATAAAGTCAATTTAATCTATTTTAAATACAATACATTTTGCAAAAAGGACATGAGGTCAAGCCCTCAATAGCCATTAATGTACAGTTAACAGTCATGTGCGTTTCTGATTTGCAGTATATATCTGGGATGTGCAGCCTGGCAAGCCTGTTTACTAGACAAAGAATGTCTTTAGCATGAGACAAAAAGAGATTTATCCTGACCTAGACATTGCATTACTGAGCTTCAAAATAAAACCATTTTCAAAGCCAAATCAATATGTTGTCTTTCCATATAAACCATACAGACCACACACTTTGCCCAGGACAGAATATCCTTGAGTGGCTCTCCCTAAAAATGATTATTTAACTAATTTAAAAACTATTGTAAAATGTGTACATTCGGCATGTGGCGGAAAAATCGATGAAGCGGACGACAGACGATCTGCTGCGGCGACCCCGAACAGGGACTATCCCGAAAGAAGAAGAAGATTCATTGTGCATTTTTTTGTAGTCGAGTAAGATTGTTTTTTAAAACACAGTTAGCTTATTTATTCACATTAGATAGAAATTCTCCAACTTGCCAACTGTTTTTATAATATTCTGATTTTTTTTCTTCTCCAGCACATAGTGGTTCTGTTAAAGATCACACCCACTTCCATTTTTTAATAAGCCATAGCATATCTGCCATTTATATAGCCATTTTCATTACTAAACAGGTAGAGATAATGCCATATGCTTGAGGGCCAAAAAGAAGGATAAATGTTTTCATGCACAGCACAGTGGTTCAGTACATAGAATACAAGCCAATGTTCACTCTTGTGTTACTGTCTATGTGAAATTTCACTTTCTTCCTGTGTTGGTATGGGTTTCCTCATGGTTCTCCTTCCACTTTCCAAGAAGCATGCAAGTATACAGTATGTTTATTATGATAAATTGTTCCAATTTTATGAATGTATGTGTAAACGGTGCACTGCAATAGGCTGGCAACCCATCTGACATGAATTCTCCCGCCTTGTGCACAGAATTGTCTCCGGATCTACCAAGCCTGTTCAGTGGGGGGAAATAAATAGTATGTGCCATAAGTGCTATTTTATAGGCTGGCAGCCAATTAATGTGGGTGCATGTTAAATAAAATAAAATTGAAATGATTGCAAAATGAATGTGATTATCCTCACTATGATCCTATCTGCATCCTGTTCAGGGCAATTAGCTTCAATATATTTGCACTAGATTAGACTATTCTTTTCCAATTTTTCTTAAATCAGTTTAATCTGTATTTTATTTACTGCTTCCTAGTTCTACAAGAGAAATATTTTGCAACCTCAGAGGCATGAACTGCACGTGGGTCGTTTTAATAACACGAATGAGCTGTCTCAGAACCCACATAAAAGTATTTGTAACTTTTGAAGTTAAGTTGCTTTAAGTCGCCAACTCTGAATATGGTCCAATAAGGAGTTCTCAGACCTCAGAATTATATCTGAACTTCAAACGCTCAGACCATTTGCATTTGGAATATACTGTATGCACACTGCAGAGTTTGTCAGAAAAATGTGTTTCTGTGTTTGCAATTCCAAAAATGACAGCAAAGCATTTTTATTATGCAATATCAATGGTTTAAAAAGGTTTCTATGAATGTATGAATACTGTCCTTACTGCAGATCTCGACGATGAAAACGACATGTGAAAAATAAGGCTTTCTTCATTTGGCTTTCTTGCACTGAGACTAATTACCGCGACTATTCAAGACTACCCTTTTTAACTGTGCCTTATGTTACATCAAATAATAACTGACAGCTAAATTCACTTTATCACACTTTATCAGTCTGCATCTATTCCCTGATTTTCTTCTAGTACTTGAAGGCAAGTAATTAAGAGGGCAGCCAACAGTAAAGTCTACTGCAAAACCCATACCTCTTGAGAGGAAGAAAAACCTGGCAACCTCAAAGACGTTCACACAGGTAAATTCAATAATCGGAATAAACCCATAAAATCTACCATAAAAAGCACCTCTCACATAAGATGTACCTTTTGTACATGACTTGCCAACTTGTGTCACCAATACAGTCTGAATAAGTAAAAATCCATCCCACAAATTTTGAATTATTGTCTATTAGTGTATGAAAAAATATTGGACCGTAGTTGAATGATGTAAAAAAAATTATAGCTCAGTTAATTTAGGAACCATTGTAATTTTGTCTCTCTACTGAATTGCTTCTGCACTAGTGCCGATAGTTCATATTCATAATGTGATTTTTTTGCATCCATCAGTATTGTGAGCAGCATTACACTACGCTGCATTAAAGTCAGTAGAAGGAAAGAATAAATTCCTTCTAAAAATGAGTGAAAACAAAGACAGTTATCTTTTAAGTTGAATTATTATGGCAATGCAAATGCACACGCAAAGTTTCAGTATGGCGAATGAGTTTAACCGTAGCAGCAGACATACTGTAATTAAAGGCTTTTTTCTCACACTCCTATTGCACCCAGCATTTACCCTTTTTTACTTTATACTTTAACTATATCCTTCTTCTTCTTCTTCTTTCTGTGCAGGAGACACTGACATGCAGTTTAAATCAGACACTGATTAGGGTCTCCAAAGTGCCACTTCTTTGACACTGTGGAGAATTAATCACTCAAGACAGTGAATGCTGGGAATGGCTGCTGGTGTGTGACGGCCCCTATGGAATTGAGTCAGTCACCTTTGGGTCAGATGGAAACTGTCATTTAATGTGACGCTGCTCAATAACATCACACATGCCAGCCACCCTTTTCCTGAACCTGTTCTCCTAAGGAGCCTTGACATAAAGGCCAGCGTTTTACACAAGGGAAGGAAGGAGATATTAATACAAAGAATTGTACAATATTTAGAAGTAGATGGTAATATTCCTACTAAAGCAGCACAGTTTCAAGTATATATATATATAATAGGAATGTCCTGATGAGAGCTGGGTGTCTACCCTGACTTTAGGGCATGGTGATGATGTCCGCTATCCAGTGAACCAGCTTCTAAACAGACAAGTGAGCACCTGTTTTTTCTTCTGACTGAGACAGACAGTTCATCTGAAAATTGGATGACTGTCTAAATCAACTGAGTCACAAAGTTGGGTGATTAGACCAGAAGGATTGGACAGGAATCCCTGAATTCCCACATTTAGAAAGGTAGTAATAAGCCTATGAGGCCTCAAAGTGATGCCATCCATCGTCATTTCACTGGAGCCTGGCACAAACTCTCCCCTTGTGCTGGATTTCCTTAAGGCCCCGCTTACAAGTTTATGCTCCCAACTCATTTTGCTGAATCGACTGTAAGACTGAGAGTTTTACTTCTGGTTTGCGGACTGGTGGTTGACGCCAAAAGAGTTGGCACAGCTCCGATTTTCGATACTAGCTTAGTAGCAAAACCCAAAAGCAGGTCTCCTTTAAAGGATCGATCTTCGGTCTCCAATCCTTTTTCAATTTTCATGATGACAAGTTGCAAAAACAGTCCTCATTAAACATGCCGAATACACCAATAGATCGGGGCTACAATGTTCAGACTTCCCTAATAAGACTTTTCTTCCTTTGGAAGACTGTGAAGGCTCATGTTTTGTTCCAGGAACAGCACATTTGCGCCTTCTCACTGACATCTACACTTTTTTTTTGGCAAAGAACCCTTTTGCTGGATAACTGTGCATAGATGACTCCATCCCATCATCTTCATTCAGATTGCTGTGATTGCGGTTATATGTTAATGAAGGGGGTACATCATCACTGCTATGAAACTAACTACTAACGAAAGGCTTTTTCTAATTGGCCTGTTCCCTCTGCCTATTTTCTTTATATGGCCATTACAGACTAGGAAGGTAACAGCCCACTTTGAAAGTCCTAGTGTGTCCCCGAGTCAAATCGACATGTCTTATTTCAAAAACGGCAAGAATAAAAATTCACTGCAGGTCTCCTTCAAAGGATCTGTCTTTGGTCTCTCCATTTTCTTTTTCAGTTTCCATTTATCACCCTTTATAGATGCAGATCATATCAGCTCATATCGGCCAATAATATTGGCACGCCAATTTATTGGTTGGGCACTACTACAAAGGCATCAACAGAAAGCATATGTCATTATAACAGCCACGTCATTATCAGCCTAGAAGGATGTCCTGTACAAGCAGCGTCCACACACTTCTCAAATACAAAACAGGAATTCTTAAAGAAAATCAACTGGGGTATAAGAAAGACACTGTTGAAAAGCAGTCTCCAAGTTGTACAGTAGTTGTAAGCTCCTGAATCCCTGAATAATTTATTTTAGCTCTGTCTCCTGATAGATTGTTAATCTGTTTATAAAAAAGGAACTCCGATAATCAATTCAGTCGTCAACTAATAAGGAACTTATTATCCCATTAAAAACAAATGCTCTAAATAATTCACACTGCACTGAATAGTTTCTGTCCATTTCAATTGGTGTTCTTGGTTTCCTATCATTTGCTTGTCCGTGTACATGTACTCTAAATGTAAGATTTCGCATGTTGTCTGTCACAAAAAAAAGGGAGGAACTGGAACGACAGAGTAACAAAGATATGACTGGAGATAGAATAAAAGTGAAGACAGTTAAAGATTAATAAAGTGAGACAAAGAGTATCCAAGAACAAAATGATGTAATGTTAATAGGAAACAATATAAAGAAGATTAAACTTTAAAGAAAACAAAATAATGCATATGGGTGATTAAATGACTTTGTTGCATGGGTTGTTATACAGAAATTAGAAACAATGTTAAATGGTAATATTTTATTCAAAATGAAACAAAGTCTAGGACTATGTAACATAAACACAAACTTAAACTAGACAAGTGTGAAATATACATGAGCATGGCATGGATACAACAACATGACACTGACTCTAGGCAAAGAGAACTATGCAAAGATTGTAGCCCTTCCCCAAAAATGTTTTGGGAATCTCGGAGCCCAGATCCAGAGCTGGTCCAAGATAATCTTGATCTGGATGAGCTACAGTTGGTTCTCCTGGATGTGCTTCATGGTCAGACACGACGTCCATGACTGGGTCTAGTGTTCTTCCATGGATGGTTAGAAATGGATGCAAACGCTGGATTTTATTAGAAATTAAACACATGTGAACAAAGACTAGGACTATGTAGTTCAAACGTAAAGTAGATGAAGTATGAAATATACATGAGTATGGCATGGATACACTACTCACGCCAGATGTTAGTCAGAGTGCAATACAAATGTGACTTAAATACTAGTACTCAGTGTGCATGAATGTGATTCAGATGTTCGTGATCATGTGACTTGGTGCATGATGTGAACATGTGGATGAGCGGTTTCTGATGGGTGCTGTAGTCCTGCGCCACTGTTGGAGATAACCTGACAAAACCATAGTATCTATTCTCAAGCTACAGTTTATAGCAACAGTTCAAGCTACAATGCCACCATAAAACCTACACTGTACTGAAAGTAAAAAATAAGTTGGAAGAATACGAAATGGTTGAGACAATGACAAGTGCGAGCAGCAAATGGGTCAGGGTTTCACTTTAATTATGACGATTTCACTGTACTAAAGTGAAACTGACCCATTTCCTGCTTGAAAGGAAATATGAGGAAAAGCAAGTCATCTCTCTTTTTCTGACCTGCGCCTCATTCTCTTTCAGCATCCTGCGGGTTCTCGCCCCTCCTGGATCATCAGTGAGGTTGAGCATAACCGTGCTCTTTTTCTCCCAGCCAATAAACGAGCCATCTGTGATACCTTCCACCATGTCCAGGAAGTCCTCATAACCATGGTGGCGAGTGGTGACCACTGAGAAAGACGTCCAGTCGAACTCCTCCAGTACCTCAAAGATGACCTCCAGCTGTAGTGCCGTGGAACATGAGAACTGCAGGTAGACTGAGCCACTCTCCTGGGAATGCAAGGGAAAAAGGGCATTGGTTAATGTTTCCTTAGACCTTAACTCTCACAGAAAAATAACTGGATGTTAAAAGTGTTAATGCTAAAAGTGACCTATCGTATATATGAAAACACATGGGCTCAATTTCACTAATGAACATGACCAATAATTTTTTAATCATATTTCGATTATAGTGATTATGTTCTAATGAGGGGTGGTTAGCACTGTCGCATCACAGCAAGAAGGTCCTGGGTTCGATCCCCGGGTCACCCAGGGTGCCTGTCTGTGCGGAGTTTGCACGTTCTCCCCGTGCATGCGTGGGTTTCCTCCGGGTGCTCCGGTTTCCTCCCACAGTCCAA
>JAQQZR010000021.1:9520928-9555646 GCA_030068235.1 Notoglanidium macrostoma | reverse complement strand
GGCGACCTGCCCAGGGTGTACCCCGCCTCTCGCCCCAAGATGCTGGGATTGGCTCCAGCTTCCCCGCGACCCAGACAATGATATAGATAATGGATGGATGGTTATTCATGTCAACTGTAAATATCAGTTTCTTAATTTGGAAAAAACATTGTTGTTTCAAAACACCAAAATTATTTCCATAGTTTCAACAGATATAGAAATAGTTACCTTGCTTATTTAATCTCATTAGATAGAAGGTAGAAAATTCCACAGGACATCAGGTTCATGAAGTTATATAATTAAATTCAAAATTAATAAGTAAGTAAATGAATAAATAGAGGTGATATACTTTGTGAATTAAAAGTGACTGTTTTTTCATTGTTTTCCACTAAACAAAACAAAATAAACACAAAAAGTACAAGCAAAAAAAAAGAACCTTCTGGAACAGACCACATCTGGCTTAAATCCAAATATTAAAACAGATAAGAATATGAGCACTAAACAGATACAGATACAAAATAATGGCATTGCATTATACCCTTAAAACGCCCTGTGCACTCCACTGATTTAAAATCTGTAAACATTTTCTCCTCTTGAATTTTCGCAGTTTTACTTAAAGAAACACTGCTGCTAATGATTGTTTATCATCCAGTTAAATACACACCTTCATTCTAACCATGCTAGAATTGAAAGCAGACGTTAATCATGACAAAAATGTATTTTAAAACACCACTATGTACGATTTTGAAGGGCTCTATTAGCAGATATGGAATATAATATTCATAAGTATGTTTTCATTAGTGTAAAATTATCTGCTGCTATGAATCGTGTGTTCATAAGTTTAGAAAGACCCCTTTATATCTACATAGGGAGCGGGTCCACCTGTATAGAGCCGCCATGTTGCGCCGCTACAGTAGCCCAGGACGGACAAACCTCTAGAGAGCGCCTTCCACGTTTCACGTTTTTACACGAGACAGCGTGAATACGGAAGGAAGCACCAGAAGGACGGCAAAGAAGAAGAAAGAAAGACAAGGACGAAGAAAGAAGAGGAATCAGTGTTTGCTGGTGCTGGATAACAAGTTTGAGAAGCCAAATTTTGAAACAATGGAGGATCGTTGTCATTATTTTGCACAGAAAAAGCAAAGGAGTGGGAATGTGAGTACTTGGAAGGACGCTACGGGAACCTGACGGCCGCCATTCCCATGCTGTAATGCACGCTTGGAAAGAGAGGGGTAAGAGAGGGGCATTCAGGTGGTTGAATCCTACATAGAGTACGTTTAACACATCCATAGCTGCTGCTCTACATTATAAGCCCCTCCTGCATGCAAACTTTAGATTAAGATCCCTTTAAAATGTGATGCAGAAGAAAAAATGAACCCTTTACTACAAAAACAGAATGTGCAAGTTAACAAATAATCAGCTAAAAAGGATGTGTATCGTGGTGGCAGCTTTTTCTTTTTATGCACCATCTGGAACACATTACCCAAGATGCATTTGTCAGACTCCATCTATCACTGATTTAAAAAATTCAAACAAAACAGCTAAGCATACATTTTCGCTTTAGACTTTTAGATAGCTTTTGTTTTTGCCGTGCCTTTACTGATGCATTGCTTTTCCTTTCTCGTTATTATTTGTTGGTTTTTATATTATTTTCACTTTTACACTTCTACTATTTGCCTATGTTATTGTTATTTTTAAACTACCTTTTGTTTCCTTTTTCTGTTTCGTACTTCACAATGTAAAGCACTTGAGCTGCATTGTAAATGTCTGCCAGATGCTATCTAAAGAAAGTTATTATTATTATTATTATTATTATTATCACCATCATCTATCCATGCATCCATTATCTATACTGCTTATCAATTAAGGGTCAGAGGGAAGCTGGAGTCAATCCCAGCTGACTTCTGGTGAGAGGCGGGGTACACCCTGGGCAGGTCACCAATCTATCACAGAGACAGGCAACCATTCACACTCACACTCACACCTATGGGCAATTTAGAGTAGCCAGTGGACCTAATCTGTCTTTGGACTGTGGGAGGAAACTGGAACTGCTCCTTGCTATTATTATTATTATTATTATTATTATTATTATTATTATTATTGCTCTTGTTATTATTATTATTATTATTATTATTATTATTATTGTTGCTCTTGTTATTATAATAATAATAATTATTATTATTATTATTATTATTATTGCTATTGTTGTTATTATTGTTATTATTATTATTTTATTATTATTATTATTATTATTATTATTATTGATTACACTTGGTCCAGAGTCTATATCTTTTTAAAGACAACCATTTAATTTGAAGGTTTAAAAAAAGAAACGCACCACACGTTTGGAAAAGAAGTCTTACCTTGCCTAATCTTGCCTTGGCCCAAAAAAAAACGCCTTGCTTCTTCGAACTGTGTTTCTGGCAACATCCTGCCCATTCCGTTTGCTCCCTGTTTTCTCAAGGTCCTGCTCCAGCTCGGCCTTGTGCATGTACGCTGATCATTGATCTCACTCGTGCTCTCGTCCCAGTGTGCGTTCCCATACTGCAGCCTTCTCTTTTCAAAGTCTTATTTGTGATAAACCTGCAGATCGGAGCTGCTTTATTTCGTATCCTGCTCCTTGTGTGCAAGTGCCTTGTATCATATTTCCTTGTCTAGTCTAATTTCTAGAGCTTCTTTGCCTGTACGCTAGCCTTGCAAGGCTTTGTTCCGCTTTTACTGACTGTGCGTTGCTGTACTGTGCTGCAGACGGATGTAGCACATTGTGTGCCAGACTGCAGTTGAAAAACAAGAAAAGCAATCTATTCTAAGGACACTGAATCCCTCAGATAAATGATAAACGTACCCAAAGTCAATCAACGGAATAAGTATACAGGCCTACTCGACAAGAATAATAATCCCTACTGTAATGGACTGACATCTCAGCCAGGTGCCATGTGTCCTGTGTGCCTAGGATAGACTCCAGATCTACTACAATCCTGATCCTGACTCAAGAAGAATGAAAGAATCTTTAAGAAATGGTTTACTCTTTGATTCAAAGCCACGGGAATAAACTAGATGTGTATCTGCTTCTGCGCAGAGTACAAGCTGGGCTTACTGTACGTCACATCACGTTACATGTGATCTGTTCTAAGGATCCAAAATAATACACGTTATTTGAACCTCAGCTGATGGGGGAAATAGATACGGTGATCATATTTAAAAGATCGCTATTTGTTTGATAACATTATTTAGCGCCAAAGCCTTTATGCTTCTAATTTCGAGAGTGCGACTGACTTGAACAGACTTTCCGCCCCATAACTTCAACTTAATCCCTTTTGGTATTAGGTTGGTTTAATGCAGTAAGATCATCGCCACAAAAGTATTTAACTGCATCGTGTAATTAATTATTGTCCTAATTAAACCAATTAAACGACTCCTCTATGCTTCATTTGGCAGTTTTATGAAGAGTCTTAGTAAACCTCGAGAGAGATGCCCCGTTCGAGCTTGAGCAACCTCCACATCTGCCAATTCACAACAGTCTAGAGTGCTCTAGACTGCTCATTAGAGCCTAAATTGTAGTTAATAGCTAGTGTACGAGAGAAATCTATTGATTAAGAAGTAGAGACAAACGAGCCAGATCAATGGAACCTTATTTGCATTTCATAGGATGTCTCAGTCTGGCTGAAATCATGACTATATGAAGTATGAAATACGAGAAGCACCTTGTAGTGAACAGACAAGCTGGCACTAGGACCGCTGATGAATTATACAGGATTTCTTCAGCAGTGCTTCCAAACTTGCCTGTGCTGCACGGTGGCGAACAAGTTTATGACAGATCGCGAAGTCCTGGCAACGTACAGCTACAGTAACGGCTCTACGCCATGTCCAAATGTTTCTTCACGTTCCAGCATAATAACAGACGAAAGCTAAGCTTATTAACGCACACAGCAAAGATTAAGCATCAGAGCTTCGCACATCACAGGAAGTGCAGAATGTGTGCATAAACAGATGCTGTGGGTTGTGTTCAGGAAATTTAAGAAACTAGCATCATGTTGTTTCCTTTTTTGGTCTCCTATGAAAAGACAGCGCTCGTCTAAACCTGGATGGTGTTAAATCTGTCCCGCACCCTTTTCCTCTCACTCTCTCCGAGTTCGGTCTCTTCAATATTAAAAAAAATGATAATCATTCGTTCATTTATTTGTTCGTTTCCCATTCAGCATAAGAGGTTCCTCCCACAGGTAATACAAGACATTTCTTTCGGCACAAAATTGGATATAGAACAGGACACAAAGTTTCATCGCAGTCAGCAGCCTGTGCTACTTTTCCATTCATTTATGAGGCAATATTATTAGCAGTTACTGTGGAATATGCGTAAAAGAACGGTACTCGGTCAAATTCACCTCGTAAAAAATCTAGATGACTTAAATGTGACAGAAATTGAATTGAGTCCCATGTCACGGTTTTCTATTTCTGATCACAGTAGCGCCAATGAACTCCAGACACACACAAAGATGCACGCTGAGTTAATAGATCTAGTCACATTTGCAGGTATTTAAGATGTGTACTTGGAGTCAGATATGCAGGCTTAATGTTTTCCAGCTTTGACCTTGGGTATTTCCTACAGGACCCTATCTTCTTGTGATCGTATTTGTTGGCAATGTCATGAACCTTGCATGCAAGTCTGTGTTTTAAAAACCTGCACCTCAGTCCGAATAAAGATCAGCTCTGTGTGTCCTTTCAACCCAAATACTGTCAGGAGGATTGAGGACTGTGTGGGCTCTAGCGAGTGACACCTTGAAGAGACCTGAAAACCTATTTGATTGAATGCATGCTGTGGTAAGGTCCCGTGCGTTATCCGCGAAATCAAATGAACTTTTAGAAATTTACTCGTGAGGAATCACGGTTCTGTTATGCTTCATTTATAATAAACAGCTGTACACTAAGATCGTACCTGTGGCTCTCTGCCCAGCCCAGCTCCGCCTCCCACGGCCATGATGGGCACACCGGTTTGTGCTGAGACGAACTCCAGCACAGGTGCCAGTGGGGCACGCTCAGGCGGTGGCGGTTTCTCCTGCTCGAACACAAGGCCTTGCAGTGGTGTGCTGGCCAGTAGCTCGCACAGCTGCAGCAGAAGGCTCCCTGGGCTGCTCTCATTTACGGCCAGCCAGATGACATTGGCTGGGCCCCACGGTGTCATCACGCTCTCACCCACCTGCCCTGACCAGCCTGTGCCCACTCCTGTTCCTGCTGCTGTGCCTGCACCTGCCGCCGAGGTGCCCCCTACCCCTACACTCGTCTCCGGGAGGTGGGAGGAGCCCGAGTGGACCACGGCAATGTTGACTCCGCCGGAAGCCCCACCAGAGTCCCTCTCTCGCTCCCGGGGGCGGAGCAGTAGCGGAGGGGACGACCAGGCCGGCCCGCTGCACGCCAGCACGGCCAATAAGAGTGAGATAGCAGGCCGCACCACCATGATGTGGTGTGGTAGACGGTGAGGACTGGTTCAGGGAGACCTTGAAAGAGAAGAAAGACCAAGAAGAAGAAGTTGAGCTTTATTTATCCTACTGTAGTTATTAGGCTTATTGACCATCGCTGTTGCGCATATAAAAATTAGACGTATACTGTATACCGTGTATTAGACGTGACAATATGACACTTCTGCTCATTTTAATACCGAAAGATATGTAAGAGTTAAATGGATGGATATATCGAGTTCTCCTGTAGTCCTACTGTAGAAAGTCGAAACTAAAACAGCGTAGGAATGCTAATCTCATTGGACCGATGAACGCTACGTGACCTGATGCTTAGTGTCCGTTTTTACTAAACCAGTGAATGATAAACTCAGTGAAGGCCCCACTCTCCACTCATGAGTAGCACAAGTGTAAAATGAAAGTGCTTGTATCCTACCATACACACAGGATTGCTTAGAGTGTAAAATGAGCTGAAGCTGCAATCTCGTTCTACCTTATTTATATCTATCGTAAATCAATACTTTTACTTGTGCTTTTATTTGTAATATACATGACCGTAAATGTAGTTTCACTCTTTTATATTTGGTCAGCAGCAGCTGGGATACAATCAGTATCTGAACAAGTGCTCAATGAATGCATAAAGCAGCCGTAATGGATGTGTGTGTGTGTGTGTGTGTGTGTGTGTGTGTGTGTGTGTGTGTGCCTGTGAAAAATTACTGCAGGCATCAAAGCATGAGTGATGAGGTATGACAGTGAGAGTGAAGCAGATGCAATCAAAACACATTATGATTATGGGATTAGTGAAACTTTAAATAAGCCTCTGTGTGTCCGTAGACTGGACATGTATTCAATCACCATCTTGTCATATCTGATTAACGTCCAGTGTGAAGTATTATTTAGGTGGCAAATAATGAAAATCGGAATATCTATGTAGGTACTTTCAGTTCCAAAAGACATCAATGAAGCATCACTTTGTCAAGCACAAAGGCTAATGATTATAAAATAAGAGTCCACGTATACAGAAAGCAAGCAGTGTTAACCTTGCTCACCACCGTGAACCCAACTACATCTCCAGCACTATCGAAACCCATGACACCCACTCCCGACGCGTTCATGGATTAACCCTATTGGTAAAAGTGAATCTTTCTTTAACACAGATAAAGATTAATCAATTCATCCGACTATGAGAACGGTATGTCCTAAACATAGCAAATAAATAAATAAATGGGGAGCATGGTGGTGCAGTGGTTAGCATTGTCACCGCACAGCAAGAAGGTTCCATGTTCGAACTTCTCTGTCGACTTCATTGTCATTTCAACCATATACGGATGATAAAGTAAATAGTGAAACGAGACAACGTTTCTTGCTACAGAAGTACAAAAGTGCACGTGTGCACCAGAAGACAACATAAAGTGCAGGTGTGCAAACGTGCAAAGACTGCAGACATCACAAGACAAGACAGTGCAGCGCTAATCCAAATCTAATGGGCAAAAATGGTAGATGAATATACATTTGTGTGTGCGTGCGCGTGTGTATGTGTGTGTCAGTCCAGTCCCTGAGTGTTCAGGAGCCTGATGGCTTGGGGGAAGAAACTGTTACACAGTTGTCTGATTGTTCTCCTTGTGCCTGCGTGGGTTTCCTCTGGGTGCTCCGGTTTCCTCCCACAGTCCAAAGACATGCAGATTAGGTCAACTGGCTACTCTAAATTGCCCATAGGTGTGAATGCGAGCGTGTGTGTCTGTTTGTCTGTGTTGGTGGACTGGCGACCTGCCCAGGGTGTACCCCGCCTCTCGCCCTGGGATTGGCTCCAGCTTCCCCGCGACCCAGACGGATAAAGCGCTATAGATAATGGATGGATGGATGATTCCTTACAAAGGTTCATGGCTCATGCCCAATGTTCCCATGAAAAGCTCTTGATTCACCATGACCCTAATCAGGGTCCTTTTAAAAATAAATAAAATAAAATAAATGGATGAATCACTCAATCAATCGATTGTAAACACACAAAGAAGTACAGCTCTTTGATAGCAAGCCAAACACAAGAAACTACACGAATCATTTTCACGGCACTCTGTGCACCAGCAACCTTCCTGTAAGGAATTATAGCCTGGATTTGATCGGTGGCGATATAAATCCAAACACCTCGAGTTCTTCTTTCCTGTGCCATAAGGCTGATGAGCCATTACAGTAAATGTGCCAATCATCACAGCAAAGAAAGAAACATCCTCACATCTGCTTTCACATTTACAACTATGTTAAGATGCAAGTCATTATATGGGAACAGGCGGTGAATAAAAGGGACCATTTCAGGCAAAATGATATTAAATGCTTGGCATATGGGTGATGATCCCTGCTCAGAATGTATATCATGTAAAGTTTTAACTGCTCGGTGTTCAGCCTGACTCTGCTGAATCTTAAGTACACGCAATCAGAGATGTGATGTATGCGTAAACCAGTGCACAGAAAACTGGGTATATCTGCGTCTGTTTGTCATACTGGCTATTTTTATGACTACAGAGACACATCTCCGCTTTGATCCATAAGACACTTTACCTTCCTTTCTTTAATAATTCTATCAGATAATTCGACTGTCGGCGGAAATAAAAGAGACATTCTAAATGAGAGGGTTTAAACCTTAATAAATATCTAGAAGTAGGTTTAATATTCTTATCCTTAGTAAGTGGACGCTCGTCGTCCGCTTTATTAGGAACATCTATACGGCTGCACGTCCGTGCGGTTATCTAATCGGCCAATCATGTGGCAAAAAAAGAAAAAAGAAAAATCATGCAGATGCAGATCAAAAGCTTCAGTTAAGACACATGTTCACATCAGACATCAGGAGGAAGAACATTTCTGTGACACTGATCGTGGCACGGATGATTGGATCATGAGGGCTGGTTTGAGTATTTCCGAAACGGCTGATCTCGTGGAAATTTCACTCCTAACGGTGTCTGAAGTTCACGCAGAAAAACAGAAAACCTCATGTGTGAGGAGGGTCTGCAGACCGAAACACCTGAGATCTGTAGGATCAGACTCCTGTTCTCGGCCCACAGGAGTGTAGCCCAATGCGGCCTTCTGCTGCTGTATGGTTGGATGTGTTGTGCGTTCTGCTCTTCTGCTCACCACGGTTGTAATGAGTGGTTAGTTGAGTTACTCTATGCATTGTGTGAAGTTGAACTAATCTGGCCATCCTCTTCTGATCTCACTCATAATCAATCGACAAATAATATATATATATATATATATATATGTGAGGACTACATACTGTAGTAATAAAAGAAAATCACATTAAATTCAAAAAATACTAATCAAGTGTATAAAATAGAAAGCGAGGGCAGTAAAAGATTAAAACTTAGGAGGGAGAAAGAGGCAAACAGATCAGCCGGACCCATTTTGAGTGACAATGAGATCTATAGCCTAGGGGCAATAACAAAAAAGGGCCAATCTTTTTCCTTTTAAGCCAGGACTGGGAAACTGACAGGAGAGACTGATTAGCTGACCTGAGGTCCCCGGGAGTACAATGGTAGTGGAGAAGGTCACAATGCAGAATTATATATCATTAGCACATTTTCTGTACCTCAATTTATGGCCCTAATGTATTGCTCTATTTTGCTCTTTTTCAAATCTTTCAATTCAATTAAGGTCCACAAAATGATTTTATTTCATCTCATGGATTCCTTTCATGGCCTGGGCCAGTCCCGGTCCACAGGCTGTATGTTTGACACCAGTGCTGAAATATCAGTATTGGAGACCCACGCATGCACGGGGAGAACGTGCAAACTCCACGCAGAAAGGCACCCTGGGTGACCCGGGGATCGAACCCAGGACCTTCTTGCTGTGAGGCGACAGTGCTAACCACCGCACCACCGTGCCACCCGCTAGCTAGTTTTCATTTGCTTAATTCCATTGCAACACTTCCATATCATGGCTTCACACTGTAGCCCAAACACAGTATATTCCAGACAGCGTGTGTATCGGTTGCCTAACTGGCACCGATTCTTTTTTAGTGCTGGTCGCTTTCTTAAATAGGTGACAGAGATGATGAAGTCATCATTTGTTAAGACTGGTTCAGCACTGTGTTCATATGGAATTTCATATGGAAGACTTGAGACTGAGGCAAAGGAACGACATTCAGACAGTTGGCAGTCTCTCCGAAAAGCCAGGCTGTCGAGAAGCCTACACTTTCCTCACATAAAAAAGTATGCAGGCTATATAATGATGGGTATTTGGAGCTTTAGCTTTGGCCTTGAACATGTGAGCAGCCAATGTACCAGTATGAAACAGCAGTGTCACTACGAAATAAAAATCTCCCTATGAAACAAGTCCCATTATGAAATAAAAGTCTCATGAAATGAAAAAGAGCATTGTGAAATAAAGTCTTTTTAGATGTGACAATGTCATTGTGGAAATGAGTAAAGAATAGATCATAGCATTATTTATTCATTTAATTATTTCACAATATATTTGCATATTTATTTACTCATTTTATTATGTACAGTCATAGCCATATTTCTTTCTTTCATTTGAACTGAAATGGAATTGCATTGATAACGGTGGGTTTAGTGGAATTTACATGTTAAACACTGGGGGATTTTTTCTTCTGTCATTGTTTTTGTTGACATTGTTTTTTGTGCTAATCCTTTAACTCTCAAATATGACCATGGAGAACAAATTTTTGGGGAACTTTTAAAGTACTTTTTCAGTCAGCAGAAAACAAGAGAGCGCACTAGATGGCCAAAGTAGCAGCTGAACGATAATTCTGTGCTCAGCGAGCTAGCAGATAACATGCAAGGATGGACAAAGTGCTCGGGCGAATGGGTCAGCCGGGACAAGCAGATCACCCTGCCAGGAATATTAGTTATTTTTTCACAGTTTTAGCAGTGGTTTCAGTAAGCTACTGATATAGAGGTCATCCGTGTTTTTTTTTCTCCGAAAAACAAGATACAACGAGTCCCGGATACCAAACAAACATTTCCCTTTGCTACGCTGTAACTAGAGCACAAGCTGCTAACTCCAAATTATACCACTTTTTGCACTACACATGATCAGAGGCTGTGATCTGGCTGTTGGCAATGTGTTTACTGACAAATTAATTAGTTTACACAGATGACAGACAGACTTTTTAGTATCAGGCGCACGGGCCTGGTTTTTGCTCTCCAAAAGCAGCAAGGCAATGTCTTGAATCTGTTTTGTTTTGTTTCTTTGTGTTTTGCGATATTAACATTAAACCAATATTAGCAGAAGTGACGACACTGATGTTACTGGCGCAAATGGTTTTTGGAATACCGGACCTTAAGTTGGCATGCCGTCTACGCGGTGCAACTACCAATGTTTATTTATTTTCCTCTGCATCCGAATATTCCATACGCTAATTCATCTGGCATTATGATTTGCTTGATTATAATTCCATGTAGCTGCTTGGCTAGAATGAAGGAAACGATTTTTACGAGCACCAGCACATAGACGGTGGTAGTTCTGTGGAAATTCAAAGCGTAATAAGAAAAGTGTTGCTCGTTCGAATTATTTTACCAGTTCAGATTTAATGTGAATCCTGGAATTTGCTGAAATAATCGAATCATTTTTGCAGCCCTAATGATGGCATTTAAAACTCGGTTTGCAGGGTATTTGGACGTAGGTGCTTAGTGTAACTCTGCACATACACAGCTTCATCAGATTTTCCTATCTGACTATAGGACTATCTTGACCTAAGCACTGATGTCTAAAATCTGTTAATGAAATGTCTTTCTTTTCACTCTGATCATCTGAAGAACCCATCCAGATCAAATCAGCATTGACTACAAATTCTCTGGCATGCGACACTGCAGATTTTGCGAGGGTATGTTTCTGATGGGCTGGGTAGTATTTGCTGGTAAAGGCTGAGTCAGGGAAGAATGAAAGGGCTGAGCAGATGGTCACTTGTTCAGATTACAAGTCCACAGTGGGCTGTTGTTCCTCAGAGAGGACCACTTATCCAGAATGACTCTATAAACACACACACACACACACACACACACACACCCCATTACCCCTATATCAGCTCTTTCACTGTTTGAGTGCTGTTGATTTAAGCCTCAGTATCAAAGGCTCATCCAGTTTCTACCAGCAGATGAGTTATGGTGCATTCCAAAAAGTCTCATCAAGACTCATCATCATTCCAATTTCACAGCTTCACGCTTCATTATGAATTCATACGCTGTTTCAACAGTGACGGAAGCTAATTCTGGGATACAGATGAAACCTTTGCATCAGATCTTTTTATATATCACCAACACCACAGTTTTCTAGATTTCAAACCCCAATTAAAAAAAATAATTATTCTCAAACCCTTATCCTGGGCAGAACCCCATATCTAGAACCAAGGGATATATGTAGAAGAAAAATATGTACCTACATATCACTCCACTCCAGAGTCCAGAGACGGGGACTGGAGTTAGGGATTCAGACGAGGGTTGTCCTCGAGTCACGCGACGACAGACTCGGACAGACTCGTGATACTTCAGCCTGGATAAAAACACGAAGAAATGAAGAAATGATTACGGACGGCCATGCACAGTGAAAAAATAAAAAGGAAGCATGGCATTTTGGGAGTTGAATTGTGCACGGTGAGTCAGAAAAGGTATCCTGTGTTATTTATCCTGCCATGATAGAGAGGTTTGCCAATACTGTTTCACTTTTTGCGCTCGCTGCTTTTAATCATGGAGTCGCCTGTACTATCTTAATAAGAGTGACCTGTGATAGTAACACTGAAGGGAATTAAGTCTTTCGGATCCGCTATTTAATATACTTCTAGTGCCTACGTCCACACGTAATGCCTTCTGACTTCCAAAACTGATATAAACTATATTAAAAATACATATTTGTAAATATTCTTGGGCAAAAAAACCCAGATCTCATTATTAAATGCTGTGCCATTGGTTGTGAAAGTTCCATGAAACGAGTAGCAATCATGGTGAAGATGAAGGAGCGTTCATCACAAAGTTCTCACAATGATAAGTAAGGTAAGAGACGTCACACACAAACGAGTTGCAGGGTGACTTGAAAGCAGCAAGAACGGCAGTTAGACAGAGAACAACGAGCAATGAAGTGCATCGCAATCATCTCTGTTCCTACACCCCAAAGCACAAAACTTCGCATTTAGACAAGTCAGAACCACAAACCATGAAAGAAAAATAGGACTTCTTGTCAATGATTGTTTGGAGAAAGAAGGATTGTGTGTATGATAGCAAGAGAATTGAATCGCATTTGCCAAGAAACTGAATCTTGGCAGAATATGAATATTTCAACGAAAGAAACATACAACCAAAATATTTTATTATACATTATTTATGGAGCAAGCCCATCAGAGGGCTTCGTGAGCTCGGGAAATGATAAATGATTTGCGAAGTGGAATGGGCCATTCTGCAAAAAGCGAACTATTTCTTACTATAGACTTACAGGTACAAAGTCAAAAGAATTATGTGTTAATATAACGTGAGTATATGCACTGGAAGTGTATTATATCACAAAAACAAAAGTGTCCAAATACTTATCTCCCTTCACATTACTCTGGGTGTTGGTTTATCTGCTGTAGTACCTGCCATGGAGCACGGAACATCATGCCTGAAGATAATGTGCTCACGGAGGTTCAATGAGTGTTAAGATTCTGACCTACAGAGATCAACAGGCACCAGCGTGAAATATCATGAACATGGCACTTCAGTTACTACTAGTCTTCCGTTGGCTTTTTTGTCCCTATTTTTTATCATCCATAGAAGAACTAGCTGTTTTATTTCTTTCTTTGTTTCTTTCTTTATGTCGCTAAGTACAAATAGTGGCGCCCCAGACCCAAGGTTACATGAACGAGATTGACAGAATTTCCTGCAGCTGAAGATGGCTTCCTCTCATTCGTGCCTCTTTGTTCCTTCCTCCAAAGATGAAGTGCCTCGCACCAGCCTGGAGTAGTACTCACTCGCATAGCAATGTGCCAGGATGTGTGCCCTGGATTTGTCTCAACACACAAGTCCTAGTTTGTGTTGCTTAATAATCATTATATCACAATTTGTTTCTATACAGAAAACGACATCATTAGCTACTGAGTGCAAACTGCCATTTCCGCCATTTGACGCACAACTGGCAGAATCAGTTCTGTCATTTTAGGAGCTGTGCTATTTTGGTCATTTTAGGAATTCTGTTTCGATTTTTTGCGCCCGAGGTACATTACTTCATGCGTATTCTTTCAGTCGTTTGCTGATTTAATACCGTGATTCGTTTTTCAAAAATAATTTAGTTTTTTTTTTTTTTAATGACATACTTTGGATCACCTCTCATTTCTTGGAGGTTAAATTGGCTAGACAGAACGGTCCGATCGAAATCACTCGGGTAACGGAAACTATGAGAAGAGACCCAGTTTTAATCATACCAACAAAATCCAAACACAAATAGCATGAGAGAAGACAAACTGTTGTTTCCTTTTGTTCCGGACCAACACGCTGCTCTTCATTCTAGTGAAGAACTGGTTTCCATGCCAAGTACAAATCACAATTTTGTCATCTTGTGACCATGACCATGACCCCATGGTCCCTGTTATGTCACGCTTGGCCTCTTTCACACTCTCAACATGTCGAGGGGATTTGCGTGGATTCGCAAGTGGATTCAAAACAATAAGTATAGCTTTCTAGCATTTGGGTTTTTTTTTGCACATTTCATTTGCTGCGTAATCAGAAGAGTTGAGCACCTCTCCCTGAGTTAGCTTGAGCACCCAGGGTGTTTAAAGTGTGTGAGTTGCCTTAGAGCCGACGCAATGCCAGGGTCTGTGCATACTTATTCATGTGGACATGCTCTGAGGTCACATGTGAAAGTGCTAGGGCTGAAGTCAATCACAAATAAGGTCACTTAACTCGTTCAGAGACAGTTCAATGGCATGAGGCTCAACCTGTGTGTCATATTGGCCTTGATGAGGAACGACAGAGGCGTCGTGACTATGGATGAGTGCTCAGTGCTTGTCAGCCATATCACAAAGTTAGGTGTCAGTAGAAATGTGTGCACACCCCAAGGTGTCGGTCCATATTTTGGTGTCGGTCCACACACTAGGAAGTGTGTAACACCTTCATGACACATGTGGCCACATGGTGAGAAATATGAGGAGAAAACAGAGCAGATTCAAAGCAAAAACATCCCTGAAGAAATTTGCGAGGTGATTTGTACACTACATTTATTTTAATTGGCATACATAGCCATATCGCCAAGGAAATTCTGATTTACTGGTACTAGGATAGCATGAGTGAACTAATTAACTTATGAATTTCCTTTTTATTCACTTTCACTGCTCTTGCTTACACTTATAAACAGCTTTGGTAAGCCTTTTTAGAACTGGGTAAGTTCTGCTCCTGAAATCTACAGCTACGTTGACTCGATTCCTTGAGCCAACCGAGTAATAAAAGAGCCCTGAAGATTGTGTCTGCGATTTCAGCCAAGGGGAAAAGTCAATAAGGACATGTTAGAAAGAATATTGAAATGGGGCAATGCAGAGAAAGAGAAATTCAGGAATGGTGAACCTACAATATCTGCCTCCAAGTGCTAAACATGGATATATCTGAATGTGATTCACAGAGGGATAGTGCATACACGGAGAGGCAGGGTGTATCATCCTATAATGGATGCATAAGGAGAGTGAGTGAAAGTAAATATGCGGAAATAAGGATACACGAGGACATAAGGACAATGCACAGTAAGTGCCAAAACAGAAACAAAGAGAAGATGTTGTAAAGACGCTAATGGAAGACCCTTCTGTGTATTCTTATTGAGGTTAAAATAGACATGCTATTAAAAAAAATTTAACAACCCTTTCATTAGCCTGAGCTATAATCTGGCTCAGGAACAAGTTCTTATCAAGTTTTGCTTCTGGGAAAAGAAGACCAGCCTGAGGCTCCAGGGCCCACGCCACCATGCAGATAGAGCTCACTTACTAAGTTGACAAGGGTATTTTTAGACTGCAATCCTACTGTCAGTATAATTATCAGTATTAGTAACTGACCAGTATACTATAAGCATAATTCAAACTAAGTGCAAATTTCAAATATACTTACTGGGCCAAGATTCTTTGACTTGACAACGCAGCTAACCTAGGAAAGACTGATTTAATCCGATTTATTTTTTGAGATTGTGTATATGCACTTTAGGAAATCTGCAGTACTTATCTTAAATGGTGATTATAGAAGGCATTTTCAGCATGCCATTAGTGAAATGTTAAATTACATCTTTTTATTCCAGTTTCATGGAAACTGCAGAGGAAATGAACCATTTCATGTAATCAACTTCTGTCTGAATCCCAACATGACAAATATAACAATGAGTGAAATACTAACAATCCTGCAGTGATGATTAGGGTACTTACATAATCAAAGGGGAAGAAAAATGCAGAGTTACATTTCAAGATATTACAAGGGATTCTAGATACGGATGTAACATTCTGCAAACGTGGAATTTGCATGAGAAACACTACAAGGAAATAATGCACAGAAATGCTCTTTAATTAACTAAAGTGAATTAAATTAAAGTGAATTATCATTATTATTAGAGCAACTGATCTGTATATTGTAAGTGTGAATTTGAACAGAATGTAGTATAGGCTAAATGAATGGCTCAAGAAGAAAACATTTAAATATATTGTTCTTCTCTTCTTTGGATGGATTTTTATCTCCTTCACGGATATCAATTTTACTTTAAAAATCAGTTTGTGGGCCTACTTGAAATATTGACATATTTGCCTGAAACCAGGTCACTCACATGTCAGACTATTTCTTTTAACCATTATGATATCACCAGAGTGATATAAAAAAATTTGCTAAATTATATTAATGTATTTTAATTTGCACTAGTCTGCAGTATTGAGTTCCCAAGTAGCAGCATCTCATGGCTCTAGCCATGCAATGAATCACATCTACACTCATTGGAATGTAATAAGAGATTTAGGACAGATGTTACTGATAGCAGATTTAAAATTATATATATTACATTATTTATATCATATTTAACGAGGAAAAGTATAAAAACCACTGCTGTGGTCATCACCTTCCTCTTGCAATAAGACCAGTTTGGATGGAAAGACAGTGCTAGTGGCACCTTGAATTAAATTATAATACAAAAATATCTATTCATCATGCTAAAAGAGTTAAAAAGAAAAGTTTTGAGTGAGAAAAAGAAGGGTTCAGTTCTGGCATTATTGGCAGAGGGATACAGAGAGTGTCAGGTATGCTTTCCGCCTCAAAATTTCAAAGATGGAAGTTCATAAGAACAAGGTCAAGCAGCAGACATTGGGGACAACAAAGTTACAGACTAGCAGAGAGCAAAAATGACTCCGCTGACTGGGATGATTGTCAACTCTTTCGAATATCACTCAACAACCATAGGATGACATCAAGTAACCTACAAAAAGAATGGCAAATGGCAGCTGGGGTTAAGTGCATGGCAAGGATGGTTTGAAACAGGGTCTTCCAGGCAGGGTTGAAGTCATGCAAATCTAGAAAAAGCCCTTCATCAATGAGAAGCAAACAGACAGATTCTGCATATGTCTACACCCAGCCTGAACTCTGACTCCCACGAGCCCATTCTGCCTACAGTTATGGCCACCCGGGACTACCATAACCACTCACTACCATGTTTCACTTCTGTTCATTTCTGATCACATCTGACACTCATCACACACCAGCTGATTCTGCACACACACACACTTTGCAAAGCAATTCAGTTCTCTCAGTCTGTCTTCTACCAAGCATTGTTATACTCTGTTTGTCCATGCCAGTTTTTGACTTTTGCCTTTGTTTTCAATTCCCTGATTTTTGCATCTGCCTCGTTTCACTTGTTTGCTGATTGCCCGAATCTAGTCTGTTACATTGACCTTGACCTATCCCTGCTGTTTTGGATTTGTCTGCCTTGATCTTCTCAGCAAAGACTCTTTTCCACACATTCATCTGTGTTTGCCTGGTTACTGTTACATGACCTGGATGACCAGAAAAGGTCATTTCAAGAGATGACCATGCAGATTCAACAGCTTGCTACAGCCCTATCTCACTTCATCACCCACAGTGCCGCAGCACTTGATTCACCCTCCTCTCCAGTCATGATCACGCTCCCTGGAGTCGGTAGACCTGACAAGTTCTCCAGTGAGACTACACAATGTTGAGACTTCCTACTTCAATTTGAGCTATACTTCACATCTCTGGGGGATGTATCTGATCAGACCAGCATTACACAACTCCTCAGCTTGCTCACAGGCAGAGTACTGACATGGGCCATGGCAGTATGAGAGAAAGGTGGAGAACATGTCTCCTCCAATGAACATTTTCTAAGCATATTTCAATGGGTGTTTGATCACATGCCTTGGAGCAAAGAGGTGGGCAAGCATCTAATCATCATCAAACAAGAAAAGTAGTGAGTCGCCAAGTACTTCCTTGAGTTCCGCACACTAGAGGCAGAGGGTGGATGGAATGAGCTGGCACTCAAAGCCACTTTTCGCAGGGGTCTAAACAATTACATCATTTCGGAGCTTGCATGTCGAGATAACAAAACTACCCTTGACTCTCTCATCGACTTGGCTATTTGTCTCGATAAGTTGCTCCAGTGCTTTCAACTCCAGTTAGCCATCATCCCTGTGTCTGTTCCAGTATCACCAACACCTATGCAACTGCGCCATACCCGCTTGACCATAACAGAGCAGGAGAAAAGGAGACAGTAGGGATTGTGCTTTCACTGTGGGAACCCTAGCCACACCATTGTAAACTGCATTGAATGAGGAGTCCTCCAGTCCACGATCTCAACCAAGGGGGCTAACCATTCTTCTGACCCCTGGTGATGAGCCTGAATCTTTTATATCCCTACAACCTATGACCTTATGAGCTGAAATCATACACTCAGAAAATATATATACACTGTTCCAGTGCTGACTGACTCAGGAGCCACCACCAACTTTATTGACAAAGCTATGGCCCACAAGTTCAATTTACCCCTCATTACCCTGCCCAGTCCCCTTCGGATCAGCACCATTGACGGGGTCCCATTGGGACAGGAACCATTACTCAGTGCACTGAACGTCTTACCTTATATGTAAGCAGCCTACACTCTGAGACCAACACTCTTCTGGTTACCTCCACTCCTAAGCAAATATCTGTCAAGTATCCTTATCTACTTCCATTCCTCCCCTCTGCCCTGGAACAACTTCACTCTTCCCATATCTTCAACAATCTAGCCCTACGCAGTGCTTACAACCTGATATCTATCTGAGCCGGCAATGTGGAAGTGGAAGACAGCTTTTAGCACCACCTCTGACCACTACCATTACCAGGTTATGCTATATGGCCTATCTTGTGTGCCTTCAGTTTTCCAGTGATTCATTAATGATATGCTGATGCACATGCTGGGAAGATAAGATTTGCTGGGATTTTCCAACTTTTATTGGTGCTTCATCTTGGAATTCAGGTCTTTGGCCCCACTTACGTACCTCCTGTGAGAAAACCCCAACAGACTAACATGCAATCCTGCTGCCAAAGTAGTGTCCCTCAAATTAAAGTCAGCATTCAATTCTGAACCAATCCAATCACACCCTTCATGTTGGAAGTGGATGCAGTAGTATCAGGAGTAGGATCTATGTTGTTACAAAGATGTGGGGATAAACCAAAAATGCAACAAGTGGCTTTCCCAAAGAAACTCTCCTCAGCAGAATGGAATTATCATCTCTGGAACCAGGAATTGCTGGAAGTCAAACTCACAAGACGCTGGTCAGAGGATGGAGAACGTCCTTTTACTGCATCCACAAACACGGGATAAAACTCTACCATGCAAAGAAACCATATATAAACATGATCCAGAAACATCACCACCTTCCCTGGGCCTGAGCTCATTTAAGATGGACTGAGGGGAAGTGGAAACCTGTCCTATGGTCTGACGAATCAAAATTTTAAATTCTTTTTGGAAATCACTGACACCATATGCTCTGGGCTAAAGGGAAAAAGGAGCATCTGGCTTGTTATCAGTGCACAGTTCAAAAGCCAGCATGAGTGGTGGTATTGGCGTGCATTAGTGTACATGGCATGGGTAGTTTGCACATCTGGGAAGGCACCAATGCTGACCGATATATACAGATTTAGAGCAACATACTACACTGCCATCCAAACAACTTCTTTTTTTGAGGTAAGGCCTTGCTTCTTTCAGCAAGACAATGCCAAGCCACATTCTTGCGTGTATTACAACAACATGGGTTCGTAGTAGAAGTGTCTGAGAGCTAAACTGGCCTGCATTATTTGGCGCACCATGAAATGAAAAACCCCCGAACTGTTGAGCAGTGAAAATCCTGTATCAGGCAAGAACGGGACAACATTTCACTTTCAAAACTCCAGCAACTGGTCTCCTCAGTTCATAAACATTTACAGAGTGCTGTTAAAAGGAGAGGTGATGCAACACAGCAGAACACGTGCCCCTGTCCCAACCTTTCAAATACAAAATGAGCATATATTGTCCAAAAAACAAAAACATTTCTCAGTTTCAATTCAGTTTCATGTTGTCTTTGTTCTATTTTTAATTAAATATGGGTTTACATGATTTGCTATTCATTACATGCTGTTTTTATTTACATTTCACTCAGTGCCCCAACGTTTTTTGGAAACAGGGTTGTAAATCATACCGTTGGGAAGCTGTAATGGATTGTACTGTATCTAGGTTATAATGAAAAAAACAGGATTTAATAATAATTAAAATAAATCACTCTAATTTAAATATAATCAAAGCATTTAGAACTGAGAACTACAAAGACTCATTGGTGTTTCTATAAACTCAGAAGTAAACCTTTGTAATATGCCCAGGTTATTCCATAGACAAATCTTTTCAAAACTCTCTCACTAATCAGCATCCTCTACAACATTCAAACCATTGGTTACCAGATACATTCTATACTACAATTTCTTTTTTCTCATGAAGTATGAATATGATACACACAGCAAATTGTATATTCATCAAATTTGCTTTATCGATAGAGTCTAGTAAGAAAGTAAGAAAAGGCATCTGGCTAGGAAACTTTGTGCTTTGATAGCTAGGGGTTAATGTGATAGAGGGTTGGGCAAAAAGTGAAAAACCTGGCACAAGGGTTAAGCAGACATAGTGCTTGCAATGCTTGGATTACAGTGTTGCAATGACCGCTTAACAGTGCCATTTATAAATGCTATTTAATTCTCAGAGTAAAGAAGTAATAGTTTACAATTAAACAATCAATAATTTTGATCAGTGTAATGTTATCGCAATATCTTAACAATGTAGTCAACTTTAAAATTATTGGCACTCGTGGTTAAGATGGGTAACACAGCAAAACACAGAGTTTTGTTAAAAAATAGTTTTCATAAAGGTTTAAATTCTGTCATATTTTAAGTGTGATGTTAAACTAAAAACAGGTGGTACTAATTCTGCAGGTAACTATACCTCACATGACAGGTATTGGCGTACACACAGAAATCCACCTCCAGCCTCGCTTTATGTTAGCAAATAGAAAAAGTGACCACAACAGTGAAAATTGAAAAAAGCATTTTACATGCAGAGCCCCCTGCATGCAATTTAGGACACAGAAGGTTGAAGAATCTTCATATTTATATTTCTCTGGATCAAACTTAACAATTTAATTTGCATTGTGGATCGACCCAGAAATGAAACTGGTCCAAGTGCTGAATTCTTCAAACTCCAAATATGCAAATGAAGTGTTAGTTTGCACTTGGACTTACAACGATAGGCCAGAGATAGAGGGTTAAGAGCAGCAGAGAGAAAGTGGAAGAAATCACAACTTGACACAGATCTGTCTTCTTACCGTGATCTGTCCAAATTCTCATCTGATGTGACTTCTGGTAAGAGTGCCTATTACAAGGAGCTGCTGGAAATCTCTGCACAAGATCCCCTCAAACACCACAACATCTTTTCATCATTACTTAACCTGCCAGATCCTCCTGCTCCATTCTCCCTGACTGCCGAAGGGTTTGCCAGCTTTTTTTATTGGAATATTCAACAAATCTGTCAGACATTCACTCCCGCCCCAGCTCCTTTATTCAGGGAAAGGATTCCCCTTCCACCTCACTGGCACAATTTTCCAATCTTGCAACAGATGAGATCCTGCAAGTCATCTCCTCGTGCAATACTACCACCTGCCCACTGGATCCAATCCCTTTCACAATGATGCAGACCATCTCTCTAGACCGTTTCCCTTCATCACCACTACCATCAATAGCTCCATAACATCTGGTCATGTACCTATGCCATTCAAAACAGCCAGGGTTATTCCCATACTGAAGAAACCCACTTTGGATGCCTCAGACATCAGCAGCTACTGACCGGTATCACTTCTCTCTTTTCTTTCTAAAATCCTTGAACATACTGTCTGCAATCAAATGGCTCTCTATTTCTCACAGAACAATCTCCAGGATCCTAATCAGTCCCACGTCAAAGCAGCACTTTCCACTGAGACTTGCCCTTTTTGGCTGTCACTGTGAAGCTACATGCTACTAGATTGGCCAAGCTTTCATCAGAAGCGTTTGACACATCAACCACAAGACTCTCTTGTCCATCCTTATGAGTCTTGGAATTCGTGGCTAAGCATGGCACTGGCTTGTGTCCTACCTAGAAGATCAGTCATATCAGGTGACATGGAAGTGATCCACATCTGCTCCATGCAGACTTTCCACTGGCATCCCTCAGGGCTCAGTACACGTTCCACCTTCTGTTCTCCCTCTATATTAGATCTCTCGGTGAGGTCATATCCTCACATGGGTTCTCATACGACTGCTATGCAGACAACACTCAACTTATCATCTCCTTTTCTCCCCCAGACATTCGTGTTTCTGTCCAGATCTCTGCATGTCTGGCAGACATCTCGTCATGGATAGCAGCTCATCAGTTGAAACTCAACCCCAGCAAAACTGAACTGCTATTCATCGCAGCTGATTCATCCCCACATCAGGATCTTATGATCTCCCTTGATGATCTCACCTTTGGTCTCCGCACGTAACCTTGGGGTAACTATGGACAATCACGTGTCTTTTTCCTCTCATATTGTTAATCTTTCTTGCTCATGTCGTTATCCTCTTCAACATCAGAAGGATCCGTCCATTTCTTTCCACCAAGTCCACTCAGGTACTTGTTCAGTCCTTTGTAATTTCTAGACTAGACTACTGTAATTCACTCCTGGCAGGCCTGCCTCTGAGTGCCATTTGACCTCTGCAACTGATCCAGAATGCAGCTGCACAACTCATTTTCAACCTTCCCAAGTTCTCCAGCACCACACCATCGCTATCCTCACTACACTGGCTTTTTGTAGTTGCCCGCATCAGATTCAAAACACTGATACTTGCCTAAAAAGCAAAAATGGACCAGCACCCTCCTACCTCAAAGCACTTATCACACCCCGCACTGCACCACACTCCTTCCAATTATCCTACTCCTACCCCAGCACTACTCCACTGGTCCCACCATCTCTCAAGGTACAAAGAAGACATGCAATACTTCTTTGTAAATCTTCTTTGGATCAATAATGACCTGTCACTCTTCTCTGTTTTGGCACCTATAAATTTCCCCGACATGTCCGATCAGCTGAGTCATTGTGTCTTCAAAGGACGACTAAAGACTTACCTCTTTTGGAGGTACTTGGATTAGCACTTTCAGTATTTATTCTTTAAGAACAGTCTGCAGTCTTTTTTACTGTATTACCTGCCAACAGAGTTTTTAGACTGATGGTATCCTTAGCCCAGGTTCTAGTGAACGAGTATCAGAATGTATTTATTGACCGAGACTTCAGAGCGTTTATGTAAGTTGCTCTGGATGAGGTCATCTACCAAATGCCATAAAAATGTAAAACAAAGCAGAACGTACAGCCTGAATAAAATCTTTAATATTAAGAGAGTGCAAAATAAAGGCTCACCCTCATTTATTCTTACAAACTGTCAAAGATCTCATTCCATTGTGTTTGGCACGAGAAAGGATTTGACAAACAAGAACAATAGGAATAAAAACCTCTATAAGATTAGACAAAGCAGTCAAATAAGGTTATTAATGATGTAGATAAATAAACAAAGATATCAAAAAGGGTACAAAATATATTGATGAGAGTGGAAATGTTAACTGAGATTTCACTGCAGCTGTGCAGGATGAGACGTTATAATTCTTCAGAGGCCTGGAGGGGGAAGAAAGGAATACTGGACTCAGGAGTGATGATGGATGCTGGCTTTTAGCCAGCCTAGCGAAGGGCCACAAAAATACTCATTCAATATGAGAGAGCTTATAAGTACCATATAACCATATAAGCCAGTCACTGCATCAGCTTCTGCTAGGTGTTGTGTTCCTATGTGCATGTTTTACATCTTGAAAAATCACACAGCAGTGGATAAATAGGGCAGTTTATCCCTCAGTGTACCTATACAAACATAACATTTGAATTAAAAAGGAGTGCTTTTCCAGCACTGTACCATTTCTAAAAAAATCAATATTCTAAATAACTTCTGAATCAGGAAAAATGGGACACATGCTGCTATTCAGCTCTGTGACAGTGACTGCATACAAGGGCCGAGTGCAGTTGAAGATGCCCTAATGAGAGGGACTGTGGCTTCATTGAGCCATTGACTTCCTGTCGCACTGAGACCAAGCTTGCAGAAGTGCCAATATGCCACTTTGACAGGGAGCTGGATCAAAGTCCAAATCCATTGTTTGTTATGAGGGTCCTACAAATGTGTGTTTCTTTCAGGAGATCCATGAGAATAGATCTGCCAAGAGTAAACAGGAAAGGGAAGAGATGAGCAGAGGTAAAAATAGATGCAGTCTAACTTATGTTCACTTTTCTTAAGAAAGACTTCTGAGAAAATTAGATATGCCACAAACATTGGCAAAAATTGGTTGTGTTGCTACCTGCAACTTCAGAATCAGGTTAAATCCAATGAAAAAAAAAGCAAATATTATGGATTTTTTTTTAAATACACTTCTGAGCCTATAAAAAAAAAATTTTTTTGCAACAGTAATATGTCAAACAGATTTTTCAAATCCATTTGAAAATGGATTCTTTCTAGTTTCTATTTTTCTCCTACTACCAAACATGGCTGTACTTCCTTTATATTTTATTAGCTGCAGCATTTTTATTCCCTTTCAACATAGCCAAGATTTTTTCAATTATTTCAGAATGACTATCCTTGACTCTTCCTACAGTTGAATAAGCGTTGGGTGGAAGATATTGCACAAGAAAAGCTATTCTTCCTGTCACTTACAGTAATTTTATTTGTCGGTATATGTGTAGACTAGTAACCGGTAAGCAGTCAGACAGAGAAGTGGTTATATGGACACCAGACACTATAGTTATCTTTATACTGGGATCCAGTGTGCCATGCATAGCAGGTAGTCTTAGAGTATATCCCAAGCACGGGTTTTCTAAGAATCATATGCCTTCATTAGTCAGAGGCAAATAAGAGTAACATTGCACATAAATTAGCAAAAGTGATATCTAATGATGTAGTATGCTCTAGCACCATCCAAATGTGGCATGGCAATATGAGGTCCAGATTTACTAAGCAGGGCTGATTAGCACAAGACCGCAAAAAAAAAAAAATAAAAAAAATATTAAAAAAGAAGAAGCGCAGATGGGAGTGGCCAATTCTGTGGGTGATCCACTAACAATGTGCAAATTAATGAACATGAACACAGTCAGTTCTTTTTAATAATGACCAGCGCATTCTACCAAGAGCAGCATGAATTAGTGTACCATCACAAACAGGTACAGAACAACGTGCCTTGGTAATTGATATGTTCTGATAATGTCTTCTTCTGGCATAATAATGCTATGGCCTTATTTTCGTTCCTTGTTCCCCAGCATGCTGTGGGAATTTTGTAAGCACATAAATAATACTTTGAAGAGAAAATATTAATCTGAGCATACAAAAATCTGTTCTATGCACACTCAACTCTGCCTCCATGCTGGCAGACACCTCAGCACTCGCTCTGACTCTCTTTGTCTCTCAACGTCTCTGGAAACCTGGCAACTACCACAGAGATGTCAAGCCCAGATTAAGACATGCTTTTCTGCATTAAATAATGGCGCAATTAACAGTAAATTGACTATTCAAAGCTTGGAAATCACATTGCGTGATTTATTTAAATATCCTCCTCACCCAAATTTTGCAGTCTGAAAGGGAAATTCCTACAAATACATATGCACTAAGGTCAGGTGCAAAAATTACTTTATCCACACCTTTCCATCACTAAATATTCACTGCATGTCATTAGTAAATCCCAACAGTAGTTTTTTAATGCCAAGCAAAATGTTAGTAAATCTGGCCTTAAGATATAGTTCAGTTCTCATTTCTAGTAATATAGCTCATAGTCTTATCACAGGCCTACTTCAATTCAAATCTTGTTCATTTACATAGCACTTTCAACAATGGACATTGTCACAAAGCAATTTTACATTAATGCAAATGTCGATTTAGCTTTAGTTAATCACTGCCAATCTAGGACCAGGGCCAATCAGCAGACAAAAATCACCCAGGTTTAACTATATTGATACCAAGACTGACTTACCTTGAGGCATCACTCAGGTTTAATTCTATTTAGACTGTGCATGCTCATGGAGCGGATATAAAAAAACTCAGTAATTGAATTAACATAAATCTAGATCATGACAATTGCACTGCCAGCACCTCTGATCTGAAAGTAGGACTACAAATAGTAGATCGCTGAACATGGGTTGAATGTACTTTGTCCAACAGACATTAAAATAAAATTAAATAGAATTTTTTACTAACATAATTGATTTAGCCGCACAAACGTTATCTACAGTCACTTTCACTGATTAGAATTTATAGGCCATCAAGGCAACATTCTGAAATCCTTTAAGACATTGCAGAATTTGCTGACCACTTTTTTTTCTTGTGTTATATCACCTAAGACCTAAGATTACAGGTAGGGCTGGAGCGGTATAGAAATATTTATAGAAAAATGCCACCTGGTTCGAAACCCGGTGATGCCATAGCCGCCCATGGCCGGGAGCTCCAACAGAAAAATTGGCCTGTGCTCTCAGGAAGGGAGGTGTGGCTTACATTCACTCCCCAGTTACTCAGTGTCTGTGCGTGCATACGGATGGGGGTGGATAGTGCTGTCCTCGGAGTGTGTTACACCGCCCCCGGCATCGCATGTGCAGCAGTTCTGAAAGATGCGGTCGGCTTCGGTCAATGGGAAGAACTGACGGGTGGGAATTGGACATGTCCAAATTATGGGGAAAATCTGGGGAAAAAAAACAAAAAAAAAAACACATGCAGTTTGCAGTAATACTGACCTAAACTGCACACGCTTGATACCGGCTATGATGCTCTCACACAGCACTTAGCATATCTTTTCTTCTGATAGGAGTCGTCTTATAATCCCTTTTCTTTCAAACTAATTTTGAGCATACTTAGTGTAAGCAGTACAAGCAGTAGCATTGAGATGTCTATTGGTTTGTTTTGGTTCATGGCCGCACAATATGGCCCCCATATTGCACTGCATTATATTGTTGTTGTTTTTTTAATCAATGTAATACAGTGTATGATTTCCTTAAAAATGTCACAACTAATCAGCTAATCAACAGTCCTTCTTGAGTTAAAGTCAGTCCGTTAGAGCAAGGAAAATTCAAAAAATGTACAGGGCAGAGAGTATTTCAAGACCAGATTTGGGATAAAGCATTTTTCTATGTAGCAACTGCTGATGCAGGAACCATATTGTTAGAGACATCAGGATTTTTCAAATACACTATACTGGTTAATGTGGCACCCCTCCACCATCCCATTTAGTTTTATTGAGGGTGCTCTCATGCCTGTGTTAGCTTCTGACTGTTATAGCTATTAGGCTGTTCTAGCTAGACCTGTCTGAGTCCCCATTTGCACTCATATGCAGCCTTATAAGAAACAGTATGCTCCTGCCTTATCTAATCTGTACTGTCTGTCTGCTGAGATGTACATATTCTGATTTTATGACTTACCATTTTTGCTGCCACTGATAATCACGCTTGGATACCAGTGATTTACACTTCCTAAGAACTCCCGCTGTACTCACAAAAAAAAAAAAATTTATGCTTATCCTAGTATTTCTATTGAGAGTATCACCATGACTTTACTGTAATGATCAAAATCCCTCTATCCAGTGAGAACCATCCAGAAGAACATGGGTTCCCTTTTGAATTCCTCTCATGGTTTCTTCCTCATGTTGTCCCATAGAGCTTTTCCTCATTAGGGTGCCTACAGATGATCAGTGTTTTGCACTTCACTCGCCACGAAGGTAGGCACACCATGCAAATGATAAGCATTTTACCGCAAAGGCTGAAACTTCATCAAGATGTGTTTGAAGACAGCTAGCCAATTAGTCCATGTTTCTACATCCAGAATGTACATAAATCTGACACAAAACAAGATTTGGCTTTGGTCGTCCTTTGTTAAGACTTCACTGAGGTTAGTTAACCCTGGAAGTTAACCCTGAGTCAAGACAACGCCCAGAGGGCTAGAAAATGGGTGTATGAGGATCTGTTGGTTCGACAAACTAACATCAAGCTCAATCTCATCTGAGAGCTCTAGAGCTATGGCAATCAATTCCAGGGTTATTTAATGTTTGGATATGCGTTATCCACCTTTTAATTAAAGAAACATGTTTTGATGTGAAGTGCTCCTGGCACTTAGACATAAGTATTTAGGAAGTATTCCCATGACATGATTTTGTAGAGTCGTGATATCAGGCTTCTGAACTGTGACACATAAATAAATCAAATCTTAATGAAAAAGACAACAGATGAGAAAATATCAAAACATACATATCTATACTACATGCAGTAGCTATATTTGTTCTATGATAATGAACATATATTATTCAATGTAGTCCATTTACTGTGTACATTATTAAATGTTCTTCATTGCTGTTTAAGTTATATGACTTCTCCTTGGGACTCCACCACCGCTTTAAGCTACAGGGTTGGAGTTTTTGCAGTAGTTGAAATTGTACCCAGTGTTGCAATTATGCCAGTCTTTAAGAGCTTATTGTGGGAATACATGCCAGTTCCTAATAAAGAGGAGTAGGGGAGATTGCCACTGACATTGCTCTTCCCCAAATGATTAGGCACAATAGATGGCAAACATGTAATTCGGACCCCTGAATCATCCGGGTCACTATTTTTTAAGTACAAAGGAACTTTTTTCCATTGTCCTCATGGTTGTCTTTAATGCAAAGTATAGGTTTTGTGTAATTGGCGTAGGTGCCTTTAGAAAGAACAATGATGGGCCATTGTCACTGCTTCACCTTTCAGAAAGTCTCTTCAGACTGAAAGATTGGACCTCCCAGTGAAACGTTCCCTCCCAAACACCCCAGAATAGGATCTGGCACCATGTGTTTGTGGGGATGAGACATTTCCTTTGCAGAAAGCCTGTCTCACGAGGCTCTCACGAGAGCAACATGTCTTTAATTATCAGCTGTCAGGAGCCAGACAGATAGTGGAGTACCACAGAATTATTACAAACTCCAGACAAGTGATGTGGATAAACTAGTGAAGGCAACAGGCTAGTGAAGGCAAGAGTCATCTTCGACAACCTCCTCAGGGATCTGTGCAAAACAGTCAACGGTTCAATTTTGGTTTCACTTCTTTCTTAGCATTGGGGCAAGGCTCAGAAGAAATCATTTCTTTGGGTCATGCTGATTTGGCACAGACATGAAACTCAGTAAAGCTGCCATTTAGGAAGGATTTTTTGGGTTTCTGGTCTTCATGGCCATGTGGTTGGGAGTGTGGGCTTGAAAAGCAGATGGAATAAGTGCTACCTGGGCTGCTGCTTGGGTACTTGGGTAACCCTTGTATTGGCAGCTTGTACAGTTCCTCAGCAGAGTTCATCTCTAGAGTTCATAACTGGTCTCAACCTGACGATATGTGGACCTTTGTGGCATGCTTTCCATCTCATTAAGCATGCACTATGTCATTATTAAGTTTAAATCAGGATTAACAATCAGGAAGTAACATCTTGCAATTTCCGTTTTTACCACATTATACATTTTGTAATTTTTGCAATTTCTATTTGCATTTGTAGACTTCTGTTCTTTATGTATTCTTAATTTTTTTTACTGTGCTACTCTTTAAATGCATCTACCGGTTTGTTCCAAATGATATTAAAGGTGACAATAAAGGTATCTTAGCATATCTTATATTACTCTACTTTCTTGCAATTTTTTGGGATAACCTTTCTATCGGCAATTAAAAAAGACTCCTCCCACTCCTAAACAGCTTTATTATTGGCTGATTGAGCGGTCAACCCAAAAACCTGCACCCACAGCGGCCCTCCATGGCTCAGGTTGCTCACACCTGCCTAAAATGAACCTCATATATATTTGCAGAGTCATAATGGCTTCCGTATTGTAAGCAATGGTTTGCTAGGTCATCTCATTACCACAACACATATTCTCATTACTGCCAGAGGTGGACAAAGTACACAGCTCCTTTACTTGAGTCAAAGTATAGATACTCCTGATCAAATATTACTCCAAGACAAGTAAAAGTTGTTCAGTCCACAGTTAAGTACAGTAAGTTAAAGTACTGGAGTACTTACTAATAAAAATATTTAAGTATTTGTTAATGTTTTCATTGTTTAAAATGGTCAGTGTTTTCTGACTCTGAAACCTATATTTCTCAAAAGACTTTAGTCAGTAAGGTTAACTCAGCCAGCTAGCTATTAGCTGTCAGCAGTGGATTCACACAGGACCCGGTCCCAATAGGACAACTTGGCGGGCAAATCCATGAAAATCCATAAAAATTCATTTGGCCGGCCATAACATGAAAATTGCAAATATGACAAGCACAGACAACTTTGTTTAAAATGTTTATCTGGAATTAAACAAATGTTTACATATCCCAACATGCTTTCTCAGGATGGACGACAAATTTTTGTAGGCTGTGATGCAGTTTGCACGTGGGAAACAGAGCAAACATTTAAAACTATACAAATCTTTCTTCATTTCAAAAATGCCAAACTTGCTCAGGTGAGGAATCGCCATTTTTTCTTTACCACTGCCAAGTTCAAGTCGAACTGTTCAAAATATTCAGCAAGCACTTTGAACTTGAGTGTACTAGTAGCTAACGGTGACCTTCATAGAAAGACAGTGGAGTCAAAAGTATAGTATTTTTCTTTCAAATGTAGTGGAGTAAAAGTCATAAGTTACCAAACAAAATGAAAATGCTCTAGTGAAGTACAGATACTCAAAAAAATTACTTCAGTACAGTGCTGAAGTAAATGTTACTATGTTACTGTAAATGTTAAATGTTACTGTCCACCCCCTATTACTACAATAATGTAATATCAGTTGTGTTAATGAGAAACTGTATTACGGAAATGAGGAGGTTCTTATCACATTGTCTGTCACCTTAAGCAACTAAAAGTAATTTCGTCTGTCACACTAGAACTTTATTGTTGATTGCAATGCGTATGGTTTTGAAGTATAACAAATATTAGCATATTAGCTTGTTGCTAATCCAATATTTAGAACTGCCTATTCTCTAGCAGATTTACACCTCGTTGTAGTTAACGGTCTGCTTGACTGATGTGCTATGATGCAGCAAAACCACTCTGCGTGAAAACACGATGAAACATTCAGTTCTGAGAGGGGTTTCCAAAAGGCTTTGTAGTGTACAAACTCAGTTGTTTGAGTGTGATATGGAGTATCAATTTGTATTCACACTTTCTCAGTTACGATGACATCATCACTACAAAGCTTTTTGGAAATCCATCTTTGTTTAGTTCAGTCACTCTTCAAGCTCTATGTTGTTGCATTCAGGATAAAAAAGACAAAAAGCAATGCATCATATATTCTCCATGAACTGCATGATAGTTCACAAGTTATTGGTGATGATTATATTCACATTCCCAGAGTGAGTCACTGGAATAGCACCACCATCTGGCAACAGAGTGACTTTTTCACCCATCTCAGTTTAGTAAAAAATAATCGGCGTGCTGTGTTAATCTGATGATAGCACCGGACGCCAGCGCCAGCGCCAACGCTACTTGTGGCTATATCTTAACCTTGGTTTGCTTCCATTTTTACATTCTGTCTCAAGTTTGACAAATGAAAGACGCTGATTCATGCAATGTTATGCGGTTGTAATTCTTCAGTCTTCCGTGATTTTACTTGTTTCGGTGCTTTTAGATTTGTGAAACTCTGTTACATATACAAAAATGTAAGAATAATTTCCGTAATTGGCCCATCCTTACTGCAAGACTTACTTTTTCACTACGAATTTTATAAATATGCACTTTATGTGGCTTTTAATACACCAAGACGTGTAGTCTTTACAATGCTTAATATTACGTCTGAAAAATGCCGTATCTTAACTGTTAAGCTGCACATAATGACAAATATCATATATTTGGTCGGAGTATATATTTCAGTCATGAGAAAATTTGATTAAATTGAATTCGATATTACAACTTGAAATAAACTTTTAATTCTTCATTTTTAACTTTCAGAAGCATACAAATACAAATTTTTAAATATTTAAATAAAACAGATTTGTACAGTCGCCGCTGTTGATATGGGCTATTGCGGTATTTCTGAATTCACCTGAAAAACATGTTTAAGAGCACAATGCATGAATGCAAAATTTCTAGACCTTGCTTCATATGCAGAATGTAAAATTTTGATCAAAATTTTTTTTTTTTTAAATCATGTAACCATTTCTTTGAACATGCAATTTCAATAGAATCGCCCAATGGCATTTGACAGCATCATATGGTCACAATGCCACTTTGTGTTAAAGGTCATGTGCGCACGTGTATTCGGGTGTTGAAACAGCACCCCTGGTGGTTATCCAGAGTTTATAGGGTTTAACAGGTTTAACAGTTAACAGTTTAACAGGGTTACATAGTAACCTAATGTTATTTTGGATTTCATTAAAGCAGGTTTTTAAACTGTTGTATAGGGCAGCATGGTTCTGAAGGGAACACTGGGGTTATATGTTGTAGATTGTACAACAGTAAAACTAATGAGTAGAGTATAACCTGTGAAAACTAATGAGTCTTGAATATGGCAAGTGTGTGGCACAGAGTGCTGACCACAACCCCACTGAACTGGAACTCCGACTGCACCGTAGGTCTCCTCGCCCGACATCAGTGCCTGACCTCGCGAATGCTCTTGTGGCTGAATGGACAAATATCCAAAGCCACGTTCGAAAATCTAGTGGGAAGCCTAACCGCAAAAGAGGGCTAAATCTGTTCAAAAAGCTTTTGTATATACAGTGTATTTCTGTCAAAATCTGTTGTTGCGTTTCTGGCTTTACTTACTACCGCTTACTTCTCCAGCATTTGTGTGAATTTAATTAAACCGCCTTAAAAGGTCTGATTCTTATGATGCTACGCCTGTAGACTCCACCTTAATGTGCAAACAAAACTGTCCATGAACACTTTCGACTTGCTGCAGTTGTAAGCCTTGCTTACACAATCCAAAATAAAATCCTGCAGCAAAGCACAACGTACCTTCACTGCAGTCTTTGTCAATTGGATGATTTGTTTCATGGCAAGTTAATAAAATCACACAAAACATGTTGCTACAATATTATAAAGAAGTCTGACACTTTTGGTGACAGAAAACTGCATTACCTCAAAATGGCTATAATGCTGCATTTTATGTGTAGTGGTGTTAGATAAGCTTGACACATAGGGGCTTGAACAATTTCATAATAACAAATCCTTATACAGGACAGATACAGTAGATCTACAAATGAAACAATAAACAATCCCAAAACTTTCCAGCACATATGGTCCAAACCCAGATGACCCCAAGATCCCTAGATCTTTTTCCTAGTGGTGCAAAAATTCTCCTCATAAGCAATTAATACGTATTTCAACACAGTCCTAAACACAAAACAAGGCATGTCTTCAATATCAACCAACGCAAGATATCATCCCTAATAAAGCAATATATGACTAACTTTTAAACTTGGCAATATCTAGAGATTAGAATATCCATCTGCAAAAGAACATACATTTTCTCATCACTCCCATCAGTTCCCTTCAAGAACAGTCTCTTTCCCTGCAAGCAAGTCTGTCACCCCAAACATATCCAGCAAAAATAAACTCTACTGTCATCTCAGATCATTTCCCAAATAAGCCTCAAGTTAAATAATAAAACTCTATTAAAGGTGGCACTTTAATACCCCCACCTACCCACCCCAGTGCTTAATGAGAATGATTTCAACCACCTTCCTTAACAGAGAGTGGAAAAATTTTTTGTAAACTGCAAAATAAGAATCTTCTATGCCACTGCCATCCAATTTCACTAATCAACTCTGATGATAAACTGATACTGTTTCTGCAAATCACAACTAGCTTGCTCAGTGACATCACTAAGCTTATAAATTTATATTAACAATATGTGATTAGACTGGAATGGAGCAACAATAATGTCACTTATGGAGATAACTGGAATGCTGCCTCTACATGCCAAATTTTCATTGGATGGAATTCCCAATATCCCTGAGCGGACACGCTGAAACAAAAAGAATGGGCCTCAATTTATCAATCTTTAAGTAAAACTGTATGTAAATTTTCTGATTTTCTTCGTACTGATATAAAATATCGCATAAAATTAACCTGTAAAATGCAAAGCGCATTTGCAACACAGCTCATTTGCATTTAGCGATGGCCACAAAATGCCCTAAAAGTTAAAGAGCATAGACTACCAACAGTGAAAGTAAAGGCAGAAAGACAGAAGTGGAACTTATTTTGACTCAATAAAATTTAGCAAATTTATTTAATTTAATTCGTTTAATATTTATTTAACACCTGAAAAAGTCATAATCTTCAGACAAATTGCAAAAGATGAATAGGTTTGAAATAACTGAGCTGAAAAGAAAATTATGTGACATGATAATGGGGGATATAAAAGGTCTATACTGATCCCAGGTGATCATACACATACAGAAGCTTCTATATTAAAATTGTTTCAAGTGTCTCGAGCCAATGTGCTGGAAGTGCTGCACAAATGATGCCTTGGCAAACAGAACCAAGTTTTCAACCTCCAAAAAAATCAGACCTTAATCCTAGGTCAGCTAAGGCATTTGTTTATGGCCTATGGCTGTGAGGCACCAATTCTGAGTTGGATGCAGGTACAGGTTAGTGTTTTTTACTAAAAGGATTAGCAAATAAATACAAAACATGAATCGATATCACTGCACAACAACAAAAGTCTTGCTTCCTGAAAAGTTGTTGCTGATTGTGACAGGTACCTACTGGGTTGCACAAATATAGTTTTGGTTTT
>JAQQZR010000021.1:9498797-9511570 GCA_030068235.1 Notoglanidium macrostoma | reverse complement strand
TGATGAGCACGGTTCAAAATCCGGGTCAATGTCACTGTCAGTACCCTGTATTGCAGTTTCTTCATCTGGTTCGTCTACGGTCCAATCCTCTGGTGGTTTCGGAATTGGAAGAGTGTCATCATGTGGCACGGGTCTCACTGCTGAAGGCAGATTAGGATATTCAATTAACTTCTTGTTTTTGGCAGAGAAACCAGAGACATTAGTCAAACAGAATTAACAGTCCGTCGCATGGTCTTTCTGTTCTCGCCATATCATCGGAACAGCAAACGGCATCGTCTTTCAAGTGCCTCTGAGCCAGGCTCTCAGACTGACAGCACATGTCGCACCGCAAGTGTATAAACGATTACTAATTTTACCAGCATATCTCTGAGCACACGATTTATTATCGTGAATACCGAGGGGGTGCTAAAGAGCCCATAAGGCATAACTAAATACTTATAGTGGCCAGAGGTGGCGCTAAAAGCTGTGTTCCACTCATCACCAGTTCAGATGTACACAAGGTTGTAAATGCTGCGGAGATCAAACTTGGTGAATATCTTGGCCAAGGGGAGTTGTTCAAGTGCAGGCAGAACTAATGATAAAGGATATGGATATTTCACCATGATCTGTTTTAAGCTTATAGTTGATGCAATGATAAATTCCTCCCGCTTTTTTCCATGAAGAAGAAGCCGGCAGAGGCTGGTGAAGTGGATGTCCAGATATACCCTTGTTGGACAGCCTCTTGAACATGGCACAATCATATGGTCTGTGAGTTGGTAAGCCATTTGCCTTGGTCTTACTGAAAACCTCCAGAAAATTGTGATATGTTTCAGGAATATGGGTCATATCAGGGAGGTTGGGGCTCTCCACAGTAGTGGAAGTGGCAAGAAGACGAGGAAGATGAAGACAATGACACATGCAATGTTCAGAACAGTAAGTAATCACCTTATCCTGCCAGGAAATTTTGACTTGGCATATCGAGGAAAGTCCCAGGTTGATCGGGTGTTTGGTGGTTATGGTTAATAGAAAGGAGATGGATTCTTGATGTAGGACTTGGAGTAGGAGGGGTTTGGTACAGACAGTGATAGTGCCGGTGATGATAGGAACTTCATCTATGGTGCTGATCCTCAGAAATTGCTGTAGTGTCTGCAGGGAGGCTTGAGGTGAGTGGCTTAAGTCGGGTGTCATGGTTAATGAAGTTTGCAGTGGCTCCAGAGTCAATCAAGCCTGGGAGAACAAAAACATTATCTGAGTGTTTGACCTGAATATTCAGGGTAAATGACTGGAGTGCTGTGAACGAAGTAGAACTCAGTGTGGAGTTGTTAGAGGAGGTGGTCATACTCTCAGCTGGATCTGAAGAAGTTGGGAATCTTTTACCCATTGGGCAACTTGCCACTACATGATTGCGGTTGCTGCAGTAGAAGCACAATTTCTCCCTTCTCTGCCTCTCACGCTCCATAAGGCTCAGCTTTGTGTGCATGATTTGCATTGGCTCTGGAGAATCCGGCCCACATGCTGCACCGAGGGCTCCCTCAGAATCTTGGTGGTTCTTGAGGAGGTTATTAAGGTGAATGGCCATGTCAATGAGGGAATCAAGAGAAACTTGTTCATATCAGCATGCCAGTTCTGTGAGCATCTCAGCATTAAGAACTGTGCAGAAGGCAGCTTTTAATGCAAGCCCATTCCATCCACACCTGGCTGCTAGTGTGCCGAATTCCAGCGTATTCTCTGCTGTTCGCCATTTTCCTTGCTTTGCGGTGAGTAACTGCTCACCAAACTCTTTGCCCCTAGAGCGGTGATCAGAATCTGCGGGAAATCACCCCTCCTCTGCCATACATTTAGGGCATCTGCGAAATGCTGTTAACATAATAATGATAAGCTATTTAAACTCAACCATACATTCCGTATATAAAAGCCCAGAAATCCATGCAAATTATATGATTTGAAGCCGATCAGTTGAATATACGCACACTCAGGAGAACAAAATTGTGGGATTTTCATGAATATTAAATTTCCTGTGTAAAGGTTTCTACAGATGATTCACAAATAAAATGATTCATTTCCAGCTTGATAAATGAGGCCCACTGTCTGTAAATAAGCTACCAGGACACAACCGTCCCTGCTCAAGTCCCAATAAGATGGATAACATGACTGACATGGATGGATAACATGAACACTATAATCAAATTTTACTGGAAGAAAAGTAAAATCATTTTTACTGTATTCCAAGAGATCGACTATCACATTTTAAAGATACTACTTATCATTCCTCACTAAATGGATTCCAACAACCACGATACATCATCTGTGGTTGAGTTGAGCAAGCAAAATGCCAGGACATTGTACTTGTTATCAATTAAAAAGGATAAAACTCCGACAGCCTTGTGGAACGGCAATGAAAAAATGAACTCCACAATAGCGCAACATACCAACTAATGCATTTCAAGGAACAGATTAGAAAGAAAAAGCTGTATAACATGTCAGGCCCCAATTTCCTATAGGTGCTCATCTGGGCTAAGAACTAGTGACTACAAACCCCATAGCATACAATTTATTTAATTTATATAATAATCAGACCTTTTCATTTGCAGTGGATGTGGGCACTGTCATTCTGGAAGAGCCTGATGTTTCAGCGTAGGTTAAAGGTGAAACTTTGTATTGATTTGTAGTATGCAGGTGAGCTTCACAACAAGTCTTCCTCATTACTAGCACCAGCCTATAGTCTAGCCAGTGTCTATACTTGAAACAAGAACAATATCAGTGATGGCCAAGTCTTATGTTATATCAGTCCCTCGGTGTCTCCAGTCACCACAGCTTTCTCCTTCATTGAGAAGGCCATATATTGCTTGTCAGGTGACCCTTGCCCATTGTCCCCTGCGCCCTAGAGCAAGTACATGGGGCCTCATTAGAATCTGAGGAGACAATGATTGAAAGACGGCGTTCATCATGGCATCTGTGAACTACGGATATCTAATGATGAGTCAGTGCCACTTCTGTCTTCCAGAAAATTCTTGAATCACTTTATTATAGTTTATATTGCTCATATATGCTTTCACAAGTCAGTGAACCCCCACCTACTCACAAAATATATTTTTTCTATTCTCCAGCAGTATCAATTATTCGTGATTATAATTATTTAAATATCCATTACATGTTCATTACAAATATGTGGTTAAACAAGCCCGACTGGACGGTGTTGTTGAAGCGGCTTGCTGTTGTACAACAAAATTGGAGCTGCTGTTCTAACCACATGCTCTAATCCTTTTCAACTGAAACATTCAGATAATCAGTTCGTCTCCGTGGGCAGTAGCTGGTCGAGTGGTAATGGTAACGTTTTTACACATGAAAACATTTTTTTGTTTTTTGGCCTGTTTTGCAGCACCTATAGCGTATCCTTGTGTGTGTTTGAAGAAAATGTTCCACTAACTCGTTCTCCTTTTGATGTCCCATTGAAAACATGTGGTCAACAGTTAAGAGTTTCGTTCAAGCAATATTGATCAGAAATTATGGCTGTATAACATATAAACAAATAAAATGAGCTGCACAGAAATATAAGAAGATTCACAAATAAACAGGAGGTGATTCACAAATATGAAATGAGAACTACAAATAAATAAAATGAGATGTAGAAATACTGTTGTGATTCACAAATGTGTACAACCTCACCTACCCTTTCTTTAATTTGCTGAATAGGCTTGTGGATTTCTGAAACATTTCTCACACTGACTCATGCCGTTCCATCCACAAATACGTGTTTTTTCACTGGATCTGCCTTAGCCAATCCGCTCATATTTCTTTGCTAATTTCTTTTGCTATGCCCACAATACTCCAACTAATCACAGCAGATATATGCTTGACCAATTAATAAGTGCCAGGGAGCAGTGCAGCTGCAGCTGGTGCTTAGAGCAGGAAAATGTCGTGCTGATGTCTCAGTTGTTCATGGTAGGGAAAGTAAATCTCAGAAAGAAAAGAAAATGTTTTATTGACTAACGAGAATCGAGCGGGAATGTATGGAGGAAGTGCTTGAAAATAAATTCGTTCGTTCGTCCGTTCGTTTTTTAATTTTAAAATCAATAAGTAAAATTGATAATCTTATTGTAAAATACCTGTACATTTCAAATATACCCCTATAAGAATAAAAACATGGTTCCATCCTTTAACTGGTAAGCATGTAAATGTTAAAAGGCAAAAGGTTTAGAATGTGGAAAGGTTAAAAAAAGGTTGAAACGTTTAAAGGTTACAAATGCTACTACGCTGTTGCTAGGTTGTACTATAATAATGCAGTCCGTTGCTAGGGTGCTGTTTGTGGTTGCTATGATATTCCAACTAGTTACTAGGCTAGGATGTTGCTAGCTGGTTGCTATGGTATTCCAGGTGGTTGCTAGGTAGTTGGTATGTTATCGCAGTTGGGTTGCTAGAGTGTTGTTTTGTGGTCGCTATTCCATCACAGCTGATTGCTAGGGAGTTGTTAGGTGGTTGCTATGCTATTCCAGATGGTTGCTAGGGTGTTGCTAGGCTAACCCAACTGGCTGCCTGTGTGTTGCTGGGAGGTTGCTATGATATTCCAGGTGGTTGCTAGGGTATTGCAAGGTGGTCTCTCTGCTATCCCAGGTTTGATTGCTGGAGTGTTGCCATGCTAACCATGTTGGTTGTTAGGTTGTTGCTAGGTGGTTACTCTGACATTCCAGGTGGTCGCTAGGTGGTTGCCATTCTAATCCAGTTGGTTGCTAGGGTCTATGAAATTACAGTTGGTTGCTATGGTATTCCAGATGCTGATAGGTGCAGCAGCTTTGCCACGTTATATTTAAGTAATATTATACTGAATATCTGCACGGCTGTGATTTGGCCGTAGGCACGAGCTCGCAGTTTTATAACCATAGTTAATGACATATTCATGCAATATTGTTTTGATACAACAATTCTATAAACAAGGAATTAATGTTCAAGAAAGTTCCTGAAGAACCCTTTTTATAGACCATCAGCTAGCTAGATCACATTGATTCGTACGTTCCTCCTTTAAACTTGCCACCCCTTCTTCCTTTTCATCTTTATGTGACAAGCTTTCATATTTTATGTCATGTTCTAGAAAAGTATTGTTTGCCATGTGCACTGATGATGTCGCTAACTTTACTGAAATAACCGCTTTGAACCAATTTGTATATTCATCTAGCAGACTGTAGACACGCCTCTAAGCATTTTTATGTTGTCTAATGATTTATTAACTATTCAATATGAAGAAATATGATCTTTAAAACAAGATGCCTATAAAAGTATGTTTACATATATTACATGTTATTCATGATATCTGTGCTCCTACAAACATATGCGGGGAAAAAGCAAGGAAGCAAGCAGTCTGGTAAAATACAAGCCTTGGTTATTAAAGTTTGTTTAGTCACCTGCACAAGTTTTGTGATGTATGAAGCAAACCGAAGGTGCAACTAAAACTGAATAATACAGCATTACATTTTTGTCTCTAATTTTCAGTATGAACTATTAACAGACTTCCTTGAAAGCTGATGACAAATGATCCACTGCCAAAAGAGCACATAATGGTCACTCAAAATAGCTCTAAAACTCATTTTATGAATATCATATTATGAATACCAAATCACAGTGATGAACGGAAGGCACAAGCAGATTGATAACACTCTCAGCATTTAGCCACTTTGTTGAGCTCAAGGGATTAAGCTTGGCTGCTATACATCCCTACATTCACACTAGCAACTGACAAGTCACTCGTGTCGCTTGTAGTTTCTCTCTTGCGGCTGTGTAGCAACTGCTACTGACCGATTACGGGTGAGCACTGCCAAGATGTTGTTGTTGTTGTTGTTTTTTTTAAGTTCTGTTAAGAATCAGAAAATTGCAGGTCTGTGTACCTAGAAAAACGAATGGTCATTTTGTCAGCTTTTTTTTTTTACCTCCTGTGATTGTAGGCAGCGGCTTAGCTCTGACAAGCCCCGATTCTTTGAAAAAGGAGGAAAATGGGACGTGTCCTTGGTTACGTTCCTTTGCGACATGCTTCCTGAGACCTCAAACCTGTGATGCCCAGGTTCGGCAAATTAAATGAAGGTTTCTGTATTACAATTAGGACTGCCTGAATTTCATAAAAAAATTGTATGCGAAAGCTGTTAAGCTTATTTATTCATTAACCATAAGATTAACGCAGGGTTCGTTGTTTCCACCACCACCACCCTTCTGACATGATCCCACCTCGGAGACGATTCACTGAGGTGAGTTAGTGGATTTTTGGGTGGTACTCGACAGCTGGATCTTGAAGGGACAGTGTTGTGGAATCGTGTCCATGCTGCCCGCTCACCAATCCTACCTTCCTTCTTCCCGCCACACGTCACTCTCTCAGAACCGCCTGTCCTGCAGGGGTTTGTCTTCAACTGTCATGCTCCTAATGAATTTCTCCAGCAGGCTGCCACTAATACGACTCAGTGGGGGTTGGATGGGTTGATGAATTCCGTCAGCGATCCAGTCACCCCGTGTAAATCCGACCTTAAAGGAAGACTCGGAATCGCGAACCAGTTATGCAACGGAAACCATAAATAAGACACCGGTGTTTTACATATTCATTGAGTTAGCCTTGATTCTGTACTAGTACTAGAGTCTAAAGCCTGTACGTTGCGCATATAAATGATCTTGATTTAAAACGCAAATCAGCGTAGCCTGAAAAGTGCTGGATTCTTCAGGTCATGACTGTCCACTGACGAGTGGCTAATGAAAAGGCGTTCACATGGGCGCACGCTCAACAATAACCCACGAACCTATAGGGCTTACTTAAGTGTGGAAATGTAGGTAAGATTAGCGAATTAGAAAATCCAACCTTGTGACCTATTCTGTCCCTGAACATATCATATTCCTCTGCGCTTTAGGTAAAGGGTTGCCATGGGGTTGGGGGAGGGGGGGGGGGGCTGTAACGGTTGGGTTCGGGGGACTCAATGTACGTGACAAGGCGGATTACTACCATCCTAAATACTAAGTCAAAATAGTACGTCACCTGTGGTTTGACATTCAAATGAGTACTGACGCATTGTGGCTGCTACACAAGACACGACGATCATTGATCTCTTTCCCCCTCAGCGCTACACATCTGCGTTACGCGGCGTTACGAAGGAACCTGTAACGTCACGTCACTGCGTTTCAATCTTAAGAACCTGTTACAATAGAACAAGTGCATCAACCGTACTGGGGTAAAGTTATGAGGTATCCAAGAGCGCTGGGTGTATGTGTGTGTGGGGGTGCGTGCGCGCGCGCCAGGGGACAGAGCAGCTCTGTGTGTGTGTGTGTGTGTGTGTGTGTGTGTGTGTTGGAAGTCTGCATCAACGGACCGGTGTGTGTATGTATGTGTGTGTGTGTGTGTGTGTGTGAGAGAGAGCCAGAACGGCTCAAGTATGTGTGCGTGCGTGGTCAGGTGAGACACATAGTCCTGTGTTAGTCTTCACAGTCCGCGCGCATCAATGACAGCAGGGTCATCGGGAATGTCTTTCTGCTGTACCACAAACATGCACATGCACACGCATTGCTACGCCTGTTCTGAAGGGCAAAGCCGGGAGCACTGAGCCAAAAATCACGGGGGAAAAGAAGAATAACAACAATCATTAGCATACTAAAAAGAACAGTTAATCATACCCAAAGCCCACTCACCGTGTTAGGATGTAGAGAGCGCGTGCTCCGCGCGGATCCCGGTCCGCTGCGCGTTCGTTCCTCTGCCGTCCATTTTCACGAGCTTTTTTTTCCTTCTCCCACCTCCCCCCTTCTCCCCGTTCAAGTCTACGTTCAATACCGTAGGCTACATATACAGTCTCGACCTTTCTTTACTCAGCCTGCCTACATGTTGCTGACTCTCTCTCTCTCTCTCTCTCTCTCTCTCTTTCTCTCTCACTCTCTCACTCTCTCCAGTTATTTTGTTAAAATTCAGTATATACGCCCCGTCACCTAGCAACCTCTCTCTCGCTCGCTCTCTCCATCACTCGCGCGCGCGACACGTGTTGAATGCTAAACTTGTGGCAGGTTCTCAACGCGGAAGTCGACCTTAGCAGACAACTCTGGCTACAAAATATACAACCTATGAAATGAACCTTTCACCCCATTCCAAAGTCGAATTCTTATTTTCCTCTCGAGGTTAAAAATAATCTATGGAATAACCAGAGTGAGAGCTCAGAGAGAGAGAGAGAGAGAGAGAGAGAGAGAGAGAGATATGCTATAACATCTCAGCCATACAGAATCATGACCAATGCCAGAGCTGTAGGTTAAGGTGACATCCACAACGACCCTACCATATTAAATGTTATTTCTATGCAAAGTGGTGTACAATAATGTATTGGCATATAATAATTAATAAATAATATAAAATATAATAATTGGCATACAGTTCAGTTTAGGACATCAGTATGCAGTTTCGATGCGTAGTCTTAAAGGGGCTGGCTCACCCTTCCCAGAATCCAATGCATTGTTTAGTTTTGAAAGCATGTGACTGGTACCTTCAGCAAAACCTCTTAAAACCCACTGTTAGTGATCCCTTCAAAACCCATTTCAGATATTTCTTATACATGGAAGCTTTCGACAAAATACAGCTTACCTTCCTTTGCGGCCGCCCAAAAGACGGCCAAGGCCAGTTCAGGGCCATTGTAAACAGAATAAGCGAACGAAAACTGAATGGAAATGGAATTAAAAAAAGAATTAAAAATATACAGACTTTGACAAAATATCTTCAATTTCATGTACAATTTAAGGTCTGTGGCTTGGTTTGGCATATCGATGGTATCAAAAATGGCGACTCGCTACTTGGCGCAGGGGATTCTGGGAAAGGTGCGCCAGCCATTTTAAGTAGTGTGCTATTCAGGGATGCCAGCTTATAAGCAGAAATTTCCCACATAATCATAATATAGCCACAGTTTTACACGGGCTGTTTAGTTAGTATTTGTGTTTTCTACTTACATCTTTTTCCTACTTCTATGTTGGGCCATTCATCCACTCTCACATTCACACCGATGGGCGATTCACAGTAGCCATTTTGCCTAATCCACATATCCTTGGACTGTGGGAGGAAACCAGTGCCCCTGAGGTAAACCCACCACACTCTGCAGTAAAATGCCCCGATCAAACGTCAAGTTTAAACCCAGAAACTGCTCGCTGTGATGCAACAGTGCTAACCACTGCACCGCTGAGCCACCCCAGTGTTTGTGTTTTCTAAGGAGTGAAAATTGGAAGTGACTCTGCAAGCTGTGATTTTCCTCTGAACATTGTAGGATAGAGTGCTGCAATGTGTGCACACCCTGTTCAGCATACTGTCTTATCTAGAGGTCATCATTCACAACTCCGTGCGCGTGAATGCATAAATCTGTGTGCGTGTGTTGGGCTGTGTGTGTATGTGTGTGTGAAAGAGAGCGAGAGAGAGAGAGAAACAGAAAGAAAAAGGTATTTATAAAAGGTTGTGTGGTTGTTAGCATGCCCCGCATATCTTTTGCCCGTAAATACCAAGCACCCTTCAATTTCCTCCCAGTGTTAATAGTAGGTTGATTAATTTAAAAGATCAAGACTTACATCAAGTTCGTTTACATTACACAAATCCTTGGTAAGGTCTACTTACCCGCAGCAGGCTATTGACCTCCTTTGGCAGTTGTGCTGCAATAAGCACAAATTACAATTACCTGTACAAAATTCCTAATTTTGTTAGCATTTAGTGCTTACATCACTCAGCACTATAGAGTCAATGTAATATACTGCCAACTTTGAAGAAATGCCCTGCATTATATTGCTTCCAGTGACTGGAAAATTTTGTTACTTGAAAATAAACATAGAAATTGTGACAAGTTGTGACATTCATTTCCTCCGACTTTGCAAAATATGGTCATGGTTTGGTATCCACATACTTTAGGCCATACAGTACAGATTTCATCCTGTGCTAATACAAAATATATAACAAAGAGCATCACAGTCGCATCCATGCAAAAGAACTGTGTATGAGTGCGCCTTCTGATCTCATTCATATATTTTAAATCCTGTTCTGTTAGTCAGTTATATCATTTGTAAACTACTACGTGTGCGCAATATTGAACATCATTTCCAATCTGCCCAGGAGTATCCTTAAGCCGAGTTGCACTAAAGGCAATAAAACCTAGCATTTCAATTTGGCAGTAATGCTAAAATAACTCATTATATTTCTGTGATAGAAAGTCAAGGCAGCAGGCCTCCAGAAGGAAGAATATTCAACAAATAATCTCTGATCATTCTAGCACTAAGGTTAGCATCATGTTACAGATTTGTAGTGCGTAAGTCAGCCGGTTAATTTATGAACAAGACCATAAGTATATGCTTTGTTTAAGGTGTTTCAAGGCAGGTGAGGAATTATCTGGCAAAAAAAGAAAGTACAACAATTACTGAATTAACATGAAACAAAAGGTTAATTCTTGAGCCTAACACATTTTTATTGCTCTTATACAAAAATACATGTGTGCTTAAATGTGTCTGGCAATAATGTAACCTGTTTGAATGCATATTTGATATGGATCTAAAAGGAGCTTTAGTTGATAGTCAAGCTTGGAGCTTGAGCTCTAGGTGAAGTACCAGTTAGAGTTAGCATTACCATGGATAGTCACGATATGACCAACGTAAGCTTCTTTGTTTAGATGTATATGATAAAACTTATTGCATTAGCGAGACAATGTTTCATTGTCAATGTTTCATTCCACTGTATTGCATTATGGAGACAAAGTAGATAATCACCTAGCTAGCATTGCTCCTTAGGAGAGACAAATACTCAATATAGCCTACATCGCATTACCTGCAATCCGCTTTCATAGTTAAAACAAGAATTTCACAATTTGTTACAGTGAATAGCGCAACTATATGAACTATATTGCTATATAAACTAGGCAATGAGGTAGTTTAGATCAGCGTGGCTGTGCTTAGTTTCAGAAACCTAGCCAGAAGAGAAACATCAATAGATGGCTACGGTGCCGCTCTCCCCTTGGCAGGTGTCAACTTATTGAACGTGGCAATTTATGACAAACCATTACATTTCAATTTTCCAGAATGACCTACTGGCTGATCATGTTACCCACGTACACGGCAAAAAATATCTTAGCAAGTGAACATATGTTCGATAAAGGAAAGGTTATCTAATATTTCTCATTATGAGATTATTACATGACAAATATAAGCCTCATTTCATGCTTAAAAAGGTCGTATTCGTAGTTCCTAATTTTGCTTCTTTCAAGAAATAAATACTTGAAATAAGTAAAAATATATGCCAATAGAAGAAGACCATTTAAAGCTTGAAATGAGTAAAAAAATATCTAGAAATAGGCATAAAGGTCTACTATATATCCCCAATCAACTGAATCCTACATAGTCAAACTTTAAATATCTTATTTTTGTTAAAAACAAACTAATAACGAGAAACATTATTTGGATTTGCCCATATTTAAGACATAATTACTTGCTAAAAATGTTTTAGCAGTGTATTTTTAATACAAATGTGGTTTTGTCTAAGAGAGCAACAAATTCTCATGTTTCTCATGTTAGCATTACAAACTGACCTGGGCTTTTGCACACTCATGTATTCAACTGTTGATTAGCCAATTTATAACACTATAAAGCTGTGAAATTTTGGTTGTACTGATTTGTGAGAATGGTCAAGAGTGCGTTCACTCTCCCATTTTTCTTTGTAATGAGCTCCCATGGTGTTTGCTAGTTAGACGGTTGCATGGGAGATAGCTACCATTACATATATACAGTATGTCTGAATGTGGTTTATACAAAACATTACCTTACCTGGTTCTCTATATGATAGACAGTTCAACACTGTATATATATATTGTGTATATATTCTATACCTGTCCAAGACCAACATCGATTTGATCCAACTTTGTCTCCTTCACCAGTAAGAAACTGCTCCATTTTGGAAAAATCACTACCAGTGGTAATACGTACATTTCTTTTCATTTAATTGTTTAGAATGTTTTTTTGAGTTTTCCTGTTTCTGAACAGACTGAGATGGGGCGGGATGAAGGGGCGTTGATTGGTGTCTATAAAAAGACCCATGTAAACACAGACAAGCATTTCTTAGACACATAATGTACATGCGCTCCTGCCATTGCTTACACAATAATTTTTTTTTTACTATTTTTAAAGATTTAAATAAACTGCACTCACTCTGAAATAAATCTTACATTTTCACTCCCCTATATTCTCACTGGTACGAAAACTATAAGAAGCCCTTGCATTTTGATGCCGTAGTTAAATTGAGCATTTACATGCAATTCTAAATGTCTGTCGATCACGTATGGCGTATGGTTACATATGTGTCGAGTTCCTGTAACTACAGACTTCCCCGACACTTCACATGACCTCCAGACGATCTTCATTCACAGACACCTGATTGCTACTGACATTTTTACAATTAGGCCTAATCCTTATAATAACATATAATAATATATCATAATAATCTGTCCCTCTCTCTCTGTCTCCTCTCTCTCTCTCTCTCTCTCTCTCTCTGTCTCTCTGTTTCTGTCTCTCTCTCTCTCTCTCTCTGTCTGTCTCTCTCTCTGTCTCTCTCTCTCTCTCTCTCTCTGTCTGTCTCTCTCTCAGTCGCTCTCTCTCTCTCTCTCTGTCTCTCTTTCTCTCTCTATCTGTCTGTCTGTCTCTCTTTCTCTCTCTGTCTGTCTTTCTCTCTCTCTGTCTCTCTCTCTCTCTCTCTCTCTCTGTCTGTCTCTCTCTCTCTCTGTCTCTCTGTTTCTGTCTCTCTCTCTCTCTCTCTCTGTCTGTCTCTCTCTCTGTCTCTCTCT
>JAQQZR010000021.1:9478984-9493140 GCA_030068235.1 Notoglanidium macrostoma | reverse complement strand
GTGAGTGTGTGTGTGTATGGGTGCATGTGTGGGTGGGTGGGTGTGTGTGAGTGTGTGTGTGTATGGGTGCATGTGTGGGTGGGTGGGTGTGTGTGAGTGTGTGTGTGTATGGGTGCATGTGTGGGTGGGTGGGTGTGTGTGAGTGTGTGTGTGTATGGGTGCATGTGTGTGAGTGTGTGTGTGTATGGGTGCATGTGTGGGTGGGTGGCTTGGTTGGTTGTGAGAAAGAGGGCTCAGGAAACAGGAGTCTGAGCTTTGAGCTTCTTTGCAACTGTATCCTTCTCTAAAAAAGAATCCATTTCACAACTTTCAAACTTAAAATTGGAAAGAAACTGCAGTCTTTCTTTTAACCAATTCTTGTGACGCTGCATAGAATACTAGGGAGTCAGTACATGGACATATCACTCATATCACTCAGGTCTCCTCATACTAGTAATACTAGAACCATGTCAAATCTTTTTTGAAACTTGATTGACTCATAGTAGCAAGGTTTTTTTTATATAATCAAAATATTGTTATTATTTAGCAAGTTATAGACTTGCACAAAGGAATATACCAAATTTCAGCTTGATCTCACTTTTGGTCATAAGAAAAAAATGTATTTAAATGCTACAGCGCCCCAAAAGTAGTGAAACCCCTGCATTATACCCCCCACCCTAAAAGCCAATGCCTGAATCCTCAGAATCATGTTCTGAACAGGTTGGGAAGTTTTGTGTGCAACCAATGCTTCATCAGTTAGACCAGTTGAATAAACCCCTGTGTTTGGAACTGCAGGGTCTTCTTCTCTGTAGCACCGCAAGCGGTTATTTTTCTTTGTATCCTGCGATTTTTTCACGGCAACTCTTATGTGGGGTACTCAAAACTTTGTGACAGGATGTGCTGTCCTAAAAGCACCATGCTGTGTTTGTCTGGCTGTCCTGGCTTTGTGATTCTGAAACCTGCACCCTCCTGTTCAGGGCTCCATGGAAACAGGCCAAAAGGGGCACCTAGGGTACATGAGCCAGCTATACAATGGCCTGCCAAGTAAATGTGGTGACTCAGCTGGTAGGTCATCATAAAGGTTATTGGAGATTTGTGGGTCTCTTTAAATGGCCACAGCTCCTGAACCATTGATTTATTCTTTATTCTTCATTTGGAACCCCATTACCTGACAGTAAGGTAGCAGCTACGTTTCCTGGGGTCCACACACAACAAAACGTAACTTATATAACAAGACATAAATTTCAGATTTCAGCTGAGCCAAGTGCAGGGTCATATACAGGGTTAACTTACACATGTGTAGTGAGGATTTAATACTAAAAGCACACCTCAGACCTAAATAGGGAATCAGTGCTATGCAGAGAGGTGTGTGCACATGGACTTTGCCTAAAACATATCATGTCTATATTGCATTGCGATCATGACCTTGGATTACGCCCATTTTGCTTGTACCATCTGGAGCGAGGAGTGGAATTCATGCCAGTATCACTGTCAGAAAGTTTGATGTAATCACAATGCAGGTACAATATGTCACACACTTAAGAATAAACTATAGCATGCCATTTTATCCAACATTAAATACATACAGATACATACAGTCGTCTCCTAAAGTATTGGAATGGCAAGATCAATTCTTTGTTTTTGCTATGTAGTGAAGACATTGGGGTTTGATATTAAAATAGGAATATGAGACAATAGATTTGATGGCATCATTTGTTTGAGTCCTCGCCTTTTTCTTTTGAAGTGATCAGAAATATTGGAACATGCGTCTGACAGGTGTTTCTTGTTGCCCTGTTAGCTCTGAATGTCTACTATTGGTTTGAGTCCTGGGTTTCACCTGCGAAGACTGCAATTGTTGTTAAAAAGGATAACACCTAAATTAATCTGTTTACGGGAGAAACGCAAGCTATTTTGAAGCTGAGGAAAGAGCATAGCCAATACAATAATTTGGAATGTTAATGGAATGAAACGGAAACAAATCTCTTTTGTACGAACAAACAAACATCGACCAGGTCGGCCAAGGAAAATAACAGAAATATGAAAATGACAGAAATATTGTGATGGCTATGAAGAAAAACTACAGGCAGTGACATCACGAACAACATCAATTCTGTGAGCTATTGCATCCTAGCAAAACATTACAAATCTCATTTATATACTGTATCTTTGTCTCATGAATTTTTTTTTTCTTGTTTGAGCTGTTTCTTGTTTTCATGTTGCATCTTTTTGCATTTGAGAGCAAAGGGAAAAACATTATTTTCTTCTCAAGTTTACATTTTTAATCCCTGATTATTTTTTTTTCCTGGTTTAAAGGCAGTGGTCTAGATGCCTTTGAAAAAATCTGACTGAGACACCTCTACTCAAAAAACATCTGGCTACCTCAGAGGCATGTACTACACACAGTGATTTGCATAATCTGAATGTTGCGCTCAGAAAATCGATTATGCACGGCTTAACCCGAGTCTGACTGGCAAGTTGTTTAATGGCCGTGATTTGCTGCAATTTTACAGATGGATTGCATTGCCATGTTTCGAGAAAAAAATAAATAAAAAGCTTATTTATTTCAGTTGTAGACAAGGATTTGTACAAAAGCAATCCTAATCCTAGGCATTCAGTGGTGTGATTCAGCAGATGATGTGCTCATTCACCTTTCAGTCATCACTTGGCTTTGCCTTTTATGGTGTTTTGTGGTCACTAAAGGTAAATCAGCTGTTCCACGGATTCAGGTAATACATTACAGATGATTGACATTTATATTCTTACGCATATGAGTATAAGGAAAAGTTTTAAACCTGGCAAGGATTTTTTGTTTGGTTTGGCCTATGAAACCATTTATACACGCCTTCCTAAACCATTAGTACATGAGGCCCATAGTTTCTATCAGCACACACCCTGTAGAGCGGTAACAGAGTCTGCTCGAGCGGTACAGCCACTCAGTCCAACCCAAGTTTAGGAACTGTGGACGGAATACACATTCCGCACTGTAAAGAATTCCCGTAGGTTTTTACGGTAATTTATTGGCAGCTTGGGCACAAGCGCATTTATTAGCAAGTTCGCTTGCTGAGAATGTGAAACACTTTTAAGGCTGACAGTACTGTGGAAAGACCAGCAGTATTGTCCTGCTCATTCGACCGTCCAAGAAGAACGAGGTATAATGACATAAAAACAGAGAGAGAACCAATTCAGTGAACGTACAAATTAAGTTGGCTAGTGAGATATGAAGGTACAAACTACAGGTTGTTGCCGAACACAAGCAAAACCACCAAATTGCTTTTGTATAAATTGCACCTGTGTACGGCATCACCGGTTATTATTGTCAGAACGAGCTAGAAAGAGTGTTTTCTGTTCAAGGCCCTGAAAACTCAATGCCACTGTATTCTAGGAACTTCAATAGAGAGAAACACACAGGTGACTATAGAGACAGTTAGGATATAAAGGCATAAAAAGGTGAGTGATGGGCCTTTCACTGGCACAGAAACACATTACAGGAGACATGACGTAAGATGAAGATGTGTATACATGCAAAACTCCTAGTGCTTTTTTTTTTATGTCATCTTTTTTCTTTTCAAAGAGTCGACAAGAAGTCAGGAGTGTTACAAATATTTAAACCAGGGATTAGATTAGCTTTTAGAAGGTCGGGTACTTTTCTGTCTGCCACTATTACGGGAACAGTAACATTAAATGTACAGAACGTATTAGACAGAGTTTTCATCAATATAATAGAAATGTAATTGTGGGTTGTTGTTTTTTTTTAGATATATGTATTTATTTGAACTCATACTAATTACAGTTGGGTCTTACCCTTAAAGGCACAATACTCTGTCATTTTTTATTTCTTACTTCTACAAATAACCTGGAAGATATGTAAAGCATGATTTAAGAAAAACAAACAAAAAGGGATTAAATCAAAAGGTGGTTTTATCAAAAGTCGCTGAGAAAACCCATCCGGAAGCTGACTTCCGGTCTGGAATGCTTGTTTGTGTTTGGACGTGCCTCCTGACAGTCATTTCATAGACACTACTTTATACACCACCGTGAATCCTGGTACGGTGAGACTGAAGAGACATTAGAGACTTAATTTAGGGCAAAGAAAACAAATCTGACTGATATTACCACATGCACCTTTAAGTTTTCAGTATTCTTTTTTTATTATTATTTTATTAAAATGGTACAAGTCTGCTGAGATACACAATACTATAAAGCTGTCAAACCATCAAATTACCACAATTATTTTCTTCAATAATCAAGTGTATAAATGCTGCCTTTAACAGCTGCATTCACTGAAGGAAAACATTTTCCAAATATGAAAGAAAGCATTTCTGTGGAAAGCAGTGTGAAACTGTATTACATTTTTATTGTTATTATTACCATTATGCTATTCTATAACTTACATTTGCATCAAATTATAGTACCGGAGCTCAGCTATTTATGTGAAGTAAACATGGGGGAGTTCACGGCTGCTCTGAGATCCAGCTCCAGTCGAACCACTCAGTAAATGTCACTTGTGGTCAGGTGTGTTAAAGCAAATAATAAACAAATTATACATGAAGGACATTTGTAAAGAACTGTATGTGGGGTTTGATTTTGTGAGTGAAAAACCCAGTCAGCCCAGTACCAGGTCTGTCACATCAATGCTAGCTTAGCCGGTATGATGGTTAGTTTACTGTTGAAAATCATTTGTGCTGTTTATACAGTGTATTTACAGTGTGACGCTTCATAAGGGGAATCCGTTCAAGAGAACAGTATTCGATGTCACCTCAAAGCCGATTCACCCCGGATGCCTTCATGAAGTGTGTTTTCGGTATGCACTGCGTTTGTTTCACTCCTATTTCTAAGCAATGTGTAAACCCCAGTGACGTCATGCGTGATCATGTGTCACATTTGAAATGTGAACTTTGTTTTAAGTCATAATCTACAAACATGGCATGATTGTGCAACCTAAGCTTGCATAATAGTGTTCTTGCATTAAGCAATGTATGGGAGTGATATTTATTCATAACTAGAAAAGAGATGCATATGTGGTTTGTTTGGGCATTGATAAAAAAACTAATAAATAAATAAAAAAAAATGGTCCACCTGCATATGCATTTAGCAATGCCATGCGTTCCGCACCATTGCTCTTGCAGGACATTATCTCGCTTTAGCGGCTAGACTTTTTCTTCAAAGCTAGATTGTATATTTGATTCATTTTTCAGCTTAAAGTTTAAATTGGAAATGTTATGCCATCTTGCTGCTAGCTGCATGAGACTAACAGGAATAATGATGAGGTTGTTAGCTTACGCAGTGGCAGTTCACGGATCATCAGGGACGGATCACAGATGAGGCGTTTATTTTCGGCCGTATTAGAAAGTTTGCAATTAAGCAACAAAACCAAAACATCAAGAGGATTCTGTTAATCCTGTAAACACACAGTGGGAGGGAAACACTCAGGGAAGGAAAGTCTAATCAAAGAACAATCATAATCATACGACAATTTAATACAATTAAATGTGAATAATATGAAACCAGTAAATCTGTTTCTTTTAGGCTCCAGGTTTCATTAGGGTCATTTAGGTTCCACTAAAATCCAAATCACATAAAATCCAAATAGATCTAATTAATCGGGAATTTTGGAAAAATGTAAATGGATAAATTGTGAGGAAAAATAAACAATGAAATACAGAGCTATCATATGTAGGCCAAACTGATTTTCAGGATGTACTGCATATGCAGGTATTACCAAGGACAATTTAGTGCTTTTCACAGCCATTTTAATGTCTCGTTGAACAATTAGAGACACCCAGTGGTCAAATGGTAAATAAATAAATAAATAATCAAGGGAGATTATGCATTCAGACAATGGCAGGGGATTAAACACGGCAACAATTTATAGCTGCACAGCAAAAATCTATAATGTACAATTAGCTAGCTAGCCAATGTGTGTGCATGGCACCCTGCCTTACACCGGCATCACATCCAAAGAAGTAAGTGTTCCCACATCATCAGACGTCGGCTGCATCTGGATACATAGACAAACTATCCTGACTGTAAAATATTGCTATACATTTTACAGCTGCTAGTAAAATACTGTAAAATTTACAGTATTTAAAAAACATAGTTACAGCAAAGTGTCGTTACATTATTAAACACATGACCTTCTTATCTGTGGCATGAAGCCTTAATCACTGAGCCGCCCCAACTAACTCCACCAGTTCGCATTAATTCAATGCAATAGTTTAATGGCGTGAATTCAGTGTTAGAAATAGTTGAAACAGTGTAAACGAGCTGTTGTGGTGGCTCAGCGAATACAGTGTTGACTACAGCACAGAAGTTCAAATCCCAGAACTGGCGTGGTTGATAAGAGCCTAAATCTTCAGCTCAGCTGTATCCTGCATCAGCTAAATGAGCAAGTGTTTTATATAACATTAAGATACTACAGTACTTTACTGTAAAATACTTATAGTGTACCATTAACTTTACCATTGTTTACTGTAAATTACAGTTCACAACCCTACAACCCTGTACAACCCTAGCTGCCATTATTATTATTAGCTTATTTTTATATAACGCAGTTACTGAAGCTGAAAGATTGACTGAATGAAGAAAGAACGTATATAATATATTCCTGTTGAATAATATGATAGGACTTCATGAGTGCTGATATCTATCACTGGAACAATGTACAGTCTATACCATACAGACCACTGCAGATTTTTTTTTTATGTTTCATTATTATGAAAAATTATGATGTATTATGGACAGTAGCATGTCATTTTATTATAACTCCAGATGACCATGAACCCCCCAATTCTGTACTTTTGCCTTTAGAGAAAAGCGGTTAACATAATGCCAAACAGGTTTTTTAACCTGGTCTTAAAGACTGAAGCAGTGTCTGAGTCTTGACCATTAGCGAAAATATTCTCTATTCCATTGAGAATAATGTCTGCATATTACAGGCTTTATAGGAAAAAGTCCTGCCCCTTATTTTTATAAGTACTGCTAAAAAACATGCGCCTTTGATCAGTGCAGATTTGATGGCTTGTGATAGATTAACATTTACTCAGAAGCTCTGGGTTGAGGCTATTGAGAGTTGTGTTACACATTAGCAGTATTTCATAATCAGTGCAATATTTTACTGGTATCCAGTGTAGTGGATAAGATAGGAGTAATCAGGTAAAATTTCAGCTTATAGTAGCTGCATTCTGTGCCCACCCGGAGCCTGGTTATGCACCTACAGAACATCTAGACTAAATTCAGTTCAATTCAATTTTATGTGTATAACACTTTTAACAACAGACATTGTCACAAAGCAGCTTCACAGGAGTATATAAATTCTGTCTATAAATTTATCTATATATATCCCTAATGAGCAGCCTGTGGCGACGGCGGTGAGGAAAAACTCCCTGAGACGACAAGAGGAAGAAACCTTGAGAGGAACCAGACTCAAAAAGGAACCCATCCTCATCTGGGTGGCGCTGTATAGTGCGATTAGAACTAACACACTTCTGTAATTGTGTGTTATATGGTCAACAAAAGTACAGTTGTGTGGTACACGATTCAATATAGTTTTAAACTTCAGATGTTTGTGCCCTGCTGCATGTCTCTGCGTGTGTAACAAACAGTGTACGTTAGTAAGTGTTGTGCGTCTGCCTGTGTAGGTGCATGTTACTATCTTGATAATGCGCTCCTAAAATAACTAATGAGCCATTCTGACCAGGTTTTTGTTGCCTCAAGATCACGTCTCATTTTAAGACCAACCACAAGCATTCAGAAAGGTGGAAGTGCATTTGATGTTTAAACGATGTGGATGCTGAACGGGAAAAGGACAACTGTGGTGTAAGAAAGGGTCCAAGAGATTTATTTTTGACAAAAAAAAGATTAGGATATATCTGTAATAGACTTATATTAGATTAAAAGTTGAATAGAGCTCATACCTAAGCAAAGAAAATCCTGAAGGCCAATAATCTATCCAAACAAGTCTAGGAATGAATCGTCCTGCAGAGCACTGTTAAAGCCATGATTTAAAAATGGAAAGCATAGGGTACAACAATGACTCTGACTAGAGGAGGCCAGGTAAGGAGGGCATTAATCAAAGAGCCAACCAAGAGGCCGTGGGTGCGTCTGAAGGAGCTGGAAAGAGCCACAGCTCAAATTGGAGAAGCTGTACATGGGACAACCATGGCCAAGCCATTATTTAAAAAAAGAGACTCAGGAAAAATGAAAAAGTTAACATGGTTTTAGTAGCATCATGCTGTGGAAATGCTTTTCATCAGCAGAGACTGGGAGACTGCTCAGGGCTGGGGGCAAGCGGGGGAAAACATCAGTATCCAGATGTGCACTGCTGATAGAGAGATATACCAGACTGTCTGCTTTTTTGTTTAATTAACTTTTGTGTAACAGTAAAAAAAAAAAAAAATTTTTTTGAACATTTAAATGTTAAGCATAAAAAGGGAAACTTGCCCACACTGTGCTTTAGGTCGAGACCAGAAGTGTGCAGTGGGGCCAGGATGCCGGTCACATGGGTGAAGGGTCATACAACAGGTGGATATAGTATAGGAAAAAATACTGGATCAGCTAATGCTATCAGCCCACCTACCTGTTACCAAAATACAGCCTGAGCTGTTCACAAGCGTCAGCGCAAGATTTTCCAGCTGGGAATTCTAAAAGCAATTACAGATTTGATTTTTGATGTCATGAAACAGACTCATGATATGGAAGAGAAAAGTCGTTAATAATTTCTTAGATATTTCTGGCAATTATTTTGAAGCATCTACTCCAGTTTCCAGTCACAGTGAACAATAACAACACGACCCTCAGCTATTTCTGTGCTCGACTGTGACATTCTCGGCTAGTCTTGTTCGCTTGTCTGCACAGACGCTACTGTCTGCATTAGCCTGTAGCAGTCTGCGAGACACTACAGCACAACTGTTTATGTGCCATTGTGATTCCAGAAGAACTAGCCTGTGTGCCTTAAGCATGTTACAACCTTCTATTTTTCACACAGCTGATTTTCTATTGTCGGACACTGTTTGCTCCCAGCCGTTTTACTCTCATTAATTATAATTAACATCACGCAGGAACGGATTCATTAGCATCTACCTCTATGCACCTGCGATCCTAGTAAGATCTCCTTTATTCTTCTAGAGCATAGTGGCCATAGCTCTTTGAGATGGCTGGGACAGAACAGCGAATGCATATGTCACTTCCATGCCACAGTGTTTTCTCTTCTTTTGTCAGAGGCATCCAGGCTAAGATTGATGGATTGATATCTGCAGTTGTTAAGAACTTACACGGAAGAATTTGACATGTGCTCTTTCCTCATTTGCAAGATCGTTCCTGTAGATTAACAATGTTTCTTTCTGTGCCGATTGTGTGAAATTTAGCAGAGTGACACATTTTGTAAATGACTGAATTGTACACTGGGGAGGGGTGACCTTAAAGGAGAATGTCAGTCAATATCTCATTACCTGCTGCTACTTCACTTGGTAGAAGAGGGACAGAAGCAAAATCTTTAGTAAACACAAGTGAAACCAAGTCAAACACTTTACACAATATAATGATGTAGTTCATGTAAAATGATTTTTTTTTTAACATCACCTGAACATCACACCCATATGTGGTTCTTCGCCAAACTGTTGCCCCAAAGCCAGAAGCACATAATTGTATAGAATGCCTTTGCGTGCTGTAGCGTTACAATTTCTCTGCTCCAAACCTGTTCCAGAATGACGATGCCCGAGTATACAAAGCCAGCTCCGTGCAGACATGGTGTGTTAAGGTTGGAGTAGAACTCGAGTGTCTTGCACAGAGCCCTGACCTCAACTCCACTGAACACCTTTGGGATGAACTGAAATGCAGATTGCACCCCAGACCTCCTCACGCAACATCAGCGCCTGACTTCACTAATGCTCTTTCAGCTGAATGAACACAAATCCCCTCCAACATCTAGTGGAAAGCCTTCCCTGAAGAGTGGAGCGGATTATAACAGCAAAAGGAACTAAATCTGGGACGGGATGTTCAATAGGCACGTACCAGTCAAAACTAATTCAATGTTTTTTCTTTATTTTCATTACTTAAAACACACTTCATGTCTTAAAATAATGATGTTCTGTCATTTATATTTAATTAATTGAGCAGTTCTTGACATAATATGGATAAATGCAGGTATCAAACAGGGCTATTTACTGTATACCAACACTACCTCGACACAACATAACTGATGATGTCAAACACATTAAGAAAGCAAGAAATTCCACTAATGAACATTTGATAATGTGCAGCTGTTAATGTAAAAGTGTTCCAGGTGTTTACGTCATGAAGCTGGATAAGAGAACGCCGATAGTGTGCAAAGCTTCATCGAGGTAAATGCAGGCTACTTTGAAGTATCTAAAATATGAAATATATTTTTGTTTTAATTAAACACTTTTTCTTTTTTGGTTTACCACATAATTCCATATGTGTTATTTCATAGTTTTGGTGTCTTTAGTATTGTTCTAGATAAATAATGTCAGACAATGTCAAAATAAAGAAAAACCTATGAATGAGTAGGGGTGTACAAACTTTTGCCTGGTACTGTAAGTGCAATGGTCAGGTATTCACAAACTTTTGGCCATTAAGGTTTGGATTTGCCTGTATATCTGTATTAAATATTTTTTGTAAAATGGATAAATATAAATATAATAAATACATTTTGCACCAAAAGTGATATAACACAGGGAAAAAACAAAAAGAAAAGAAGAAGCAGGATAGTGATTTCTCAGCTGTCTCATATCTGTCACGTTGCTGGGATACACAGCTGTGCGTTTTACTCACCTGTGCATTACTTTAACCTGTATCAATCTGTACCTAGAGTTCCATGCTCCAGTGCTGTAGTCTAGATAATACGTTATTAGAGATATCATTAGGCACTATGGCACTTAGCTCACCATAGCACTTAGATGTGAGTGTTGGCCACAGGAAATATGGCAGAAGCAGCAAGAAAGCAAGACTAGAACTAGGATTTGTGGTAAAATTGGTAAACGTGAAATATTTACCTCAACATAATGGCTGACTTGCAATTATTGTGACTGAATTTCACTTAAAGTTGGATGAAGGATGCCAAGTCGTCTGTATAAATTCTATATAAAGGTCACTTATACATGGAGACATTTGGTAGTCTAAAAAAACAAGCCCTTATCTGGTTTAGAATACCCAGTGAACAAAATTCTTGCCAAAGTAGATAGTTAGATAATAAACATGGAGCTGGAGGAGAGGATTTTGACATTGTTGTGACCCCTGCTGTCACCCACAGTGGAGAGATCCCAAGCAAGTGCTTGTGAGGAATGCCAGGAATGACAATAGGTAAGAACGCTGGTATTTGCCAGAGATGGAAGACCCAGGCTTTCAGCCACAGACGGCAAAATGAGCTTCGGTTCTTGAATGACCAATGCAACAAACAACGAGATAATTGAACTCAGAAAGACTGCTGGCAAATTATATAGGCAGATTCTGAAAATCCTTCATCCATATTGAAGTATCTTTCATCTCTGAACGCTCACAAGTCTTTCCATAAATACATGGATGACTCTTAATTCCTGCTGCCAGTGGCGCTAGAGAAATATCAGAAAGTAAAGGAGATAGTGGGTCACCCTGCGGAACAGTTCAGTGTAACTGAAAAGGACTGGACTTATCAGCATTTTTCAGGATGGAAGACGTTGTGCATTAATAGAGTAGTTCTCTCATGCAATAAAGTCTCTCAGGTTTCTCCTGCATTTAAATTGTTTTAGTTTCATTCTAAGTAAGAGGTTTCCAAACCACCTACAACAAATGAAAATGTATTAATCTTATTATAATGTAGGTATGAGAAGGAGCTTGTTAAAGCGTAGAAAGAGTGATTTCTCGGGAAATTCCTGAGAGGCGGTTGTCACATGTCTTTTTAAAAGGGTTCAAAATAAATGATAAGGCCTTGCATAACAATTTGATGTTTCAAATTGTTTCACAATCTGAGATCTGTCCGATGAATCAATGAAATTTTGCAGCCAGGTGTTCTTTAAATGTTGGATCATTAAATAAATGAGGTTTGACATACCAGCACTGGTTCCACTTGTCTACAACACCTTTAAGCTGTAATGTAACCAGATATCAAGATATTGTGACATTTAATGTTCACAATGTTGATGCTAATCTGTTGTTCTGAACTTCTGAGGCTAATAAAAATAATCAGTCCTAGTGTAGGGTTTGTGAAAGTTCAAACGGTAGTGCAAATTTAGTGTAGCTACCTGTCTACTGTAATAAGGACAAAAAAAATAGAAAATGAATTAGTGATGAATTCCATAATACCCAAGATATAGATTTGTTTTTTAAATTTAAGTAACAAAAACAATATTTTTTTCCTCCCACAATATAGTAGGCATATATATTCACAACTTTTCATATTTTGCTGGAAATAAAGTGGGCTTAAGACAAAAATACAGAACATGTATGAATCACTGTTGATGATGAAATTTACACAAATGTCAGACCATGGTTCAGCACCCAAAACTTCTTCTGAAAGGCTCAAATCAGGTTAATAGACAGATACAAGAGCTCACATCCTCAGACAGTGTGGGTGTGAGACCTTGGATCCTCCAACACCACTCACTTCTTCACTCAGACCTCTGCTTCAATTACGAATGCTGTTTCAGGCTCCTTCCTCTCTGCCTCTTCCCATTAAACCTGCTACTTTGGGTACTGTAGACACCACTTCTGCTTCTCTGTGTATAATCTGGCTCTATGACTGCTTTAATAACTTTACGCCCTGTTTGCACTTGGTTTTTAAAATGTGTCTTGGGCGATCAGGTCAAGTGGACAACCGAGACACATCACCGTTTACATCTGTGTCTATCATGCGTGTCCAGCTGCCCACTTGTGTAAATACGTTCATTATTTTCTCCAACCACGTACATCGGTGCTCCTCTCCATTTTTTGAGTGTTGCCGTGCTGCCACCAAAACAACCACCTCGTCCTGCATGAATGACATATTTTCCAGTTACCTCCTTGTCATGGACGCATCAGGACGCATTAGCGTTTACACTACAAAAGATATGTGGTCAGATGTGTCCCAGACCACCTCAGCAAGTGGTTTGAGTGAATACATCTTGGTGGTCGTTTACACCTGTATTTAGCTCTGTCCACTTGTGATCAGATCGCCCATGATGCATTTTAATACCAAGTGTAAGCAGTGTCTTAGTTTAGTTTGCTGGTTTAGTACCTATTGTAATTCTCTTTGGGCTTATAACTGCAATCAAATAAAGAGACAACAAGCAAGTTTAAATATGATCATTTGGCATTAAATGTCAATATTTCTGCTTCTGTGCATTTGTTTTATCAAAAGAATGAACTTTAATAAGATTTAACCAGTAACAAAGTTCAGTGATTTGTGAGCACTGCTGCTTTATTAGGAATTTATTTATAGTGGTCATGCCTCTGACGTCTCCAATAAAACTATTGCAGCCAATCAAGCCTTTGCTAAACTAAAGGGAAATAAATAATTCATAAAAAGTGGTTCTCAGGAGTGACTTAATACGTACAGCTGTAAAAATTATCACCAATGTCAAGTTGGAGTATCAAGGTGAAGAAGGATTACTGACGGTAGAGGAGATTCTATTGTGCTTAAACTCAATATCACAACACTGAGGCAGTATCTCCAGTGTGGGGCAGCAATGAACAACAAACAGGCGCTGGATAATACTTTGGCTCATGCATGTCCTCAATGCGCAACAATTCAGTATTGCATTTCCTTGACTGACCATGCTGGATTAATCTTTGTTTCATCCCCCATCTTCTTCTCATTTCTTTTCCTTCATACTCATAATTTATTAACAATAGATTTTTTTGATTTCAGATTCATTGTCACATCACAGGTTACATGGGTACTAATATATAAAAAGCAAGAAATATTTGGACAGTGACACAATTTTAATATTTGTGCCTCTGTACACCACCACGATGGATTTGAAATGAAGCAATCAAGATGAGATTGAAATGTAGACTTTCAATTTTAATTAAAGGGGTTTAATAAAAATATTGTATTAACCATTTAGCATTTGCAGCCATTTTTTTTACATTGATTCTTTTTTCACAGGAGTAAAAGTAACTAGCATAATTATAAATCCATCCATCCATCCATTATCTATAGCGCTTTATCCGTCTGGGTGGCGGGGAAGCTGGAGCCAATCCCAGCA
>JAQQZR010000021.1:9461137-9476452 GCA_030068235.1 Notoglanidium macrostoma | reverse complement strand
ACCTATGGGCAATTTAGAGTAGCCAGTTGACCTAATCTGCATGTCTTTGGACTGTGGGAGGAAACCGACACATGCACAGAGAGAACATGCAAACTCCACACAGAAAGGCACCCTGGGTGATCCGGGGATCGAACCCAGAACCTTCTTGCTGTGAGGCGACAGTGCTAACCAAAGCACCATCATGCCGCCTAATTATAAATATGAGCGCTATTTTTAATACTTGCCAATCCTTTTTATCCAATGATCTGCTTGAAGCCTGGAGCCCATGGACATCACCAAATGCTGAGTTTCCTCCCTTGAGGTGCTTTGCCAAGCCTTTAGCTTGACCGTCTTCTATTGCCACATGTTTATGGGTCTTTCTGCCCTTAATTTTGCCTTCAGTGAGTGAAAAGCCGCTCACTTGGGTTGACTGACTCGGCCATTTAAGCTCATTTCATTTGTTTGCATTAAGAAGCTCTTTCACAGTATGTTTTGGATTATTATCTATCTGAACTGTGAAATGCAATCCTATCAAAGTTGCAGCATTTGACTGAATCTGAGCAGAAAGTATAGCTCTATAGACTTCTATCAGAAATCACATCATCAATAAACACCAGTTATCCAGTTCCACTGGCAGCCGCACATGCCCATGCCATAACACTGTCTCCACCATGTTTTTCAGATGATGTGGTATGCTTTGGATCATGAGCATTTCCTTTCCTTCTCCATTCTTTTGCCATCATTCAAGTTAATCTTGGTTTCATTTGTCCAAAGCAGCTTGGTCCAGAACTGGGCAGGCTTCCTATCAAAGTCTAATCTGGCCTTTCTGTTCTTGAGTGTTACAGTGTTATATACAGTTATTTACATTCATGAATGTCTCATGTCACTTGACTTTGACAATGATACTCTACCCGTTCGAGAGTGTTCTTGACTTGGTTAGATGTTGTGAAGTGTTTTTTCTTCACCAAGGAAAGAATTCTACAATCATCCGCTTTAGTTGTCTTCTGTGGTCTTCCAGGCCTGTTGGTGTTGCTGAGCTCATCCATGCATTCCTTCTTTTTAAGAAGTACCAAGTTGTTGATTTGACCTCTCCTAAAGTTTTTAGAAGTTTTTGATAGGTCGCTTTTGTTTTTTCATCCTAATGATGGCCTCCTTCACTTGCATCAACACCTCTTTGGATGGACTATGTAAAAAAAAAATCTGTAATTAAACCTCTTGAATTAAAGCTGAAAGGCTTCTTCACTTTATTCTTATACTTGTATTTCCAGCAGCCCTGATTTTTCAGACTTTTTCAGTCACTAAGGCATAGTGGCAGAGATAACATTTTTCAAACAATTAAAACATTTGAAAAAAAAATTCAGTACAGACCACAACTACTTCCGATCTGAATTTGAATACAAAAAGACATACAAGCATTTTGAGTATTAAGCAGATGCAGATCCAAATACAGATTTTGCATTGCGTTACACCCCTAGCATACATGTTTTCACCCATACCACTCATCTTCTGTCTGACAGAGACAAGCCACTGGCAGCTTTGAATGAGAATGACCAAAACTATATAATATATGTGAGAGAGAGAGAGAGAGAGAGAGAGAGAGTGAGAGAAATACACTAACTAAGGTCATGAGTTACTGTGTTCTGATGCTTATGTCTCCATTCTTAGGCATTAGAAGAGCTGTATATGAAGCCCAACCTACCCTTAATACTAATATTAGAATTAACTCCTCTGTGTTTGTTTTAATTAGTTCTGTGAAATATAGGCTGTATTATGTCACAGATATCCTCTTCACCTATACTCTTTGTGATACAGTGTTCATGTATACCTGTACATATGAGGAAATTTCTGTATGTCTTTACACTCTTTGCCCTGATGCAAGCTCAACTGCACCCAGGACTTGGCAGGTCTTCATATGTGAGCAACGAAGATGGAGGGAACAGAAGGGTGAAAGTAAGCATAGGTGACAGAGACAGACGCAGGGGGACTGTGAAGAGGCTGCCAGGATGGTTCTTTTTCTGACAGTGGGAAATGTCACATTCAAGTTACAGACAGTGAAAAGTGTGGGATCTGACACCAGGGCCCCACCTACTGCACCTACAGCAGGGATGTGCTGCTTGTGAATGAGTTTGCGTACTCTTTGAACTGGCTTTATGAGATGAACATTGGGAGTTGTTTCACATTTCTAAAGAGCTATAATATTGTGCCCTCCAGAATTATTGGCTCCCTTCAATAATAAACAAAAATGATTATATAAAAGAAGAATTGTCCACTCGAACAGTAACAGAACCTGTTTTTATTCTAAGAAAAAACATTTCTAATTAAAACTATTTTAAAACAACAGAGTTTTCACTTACAAATATACGTGCAAAAAGTATTACCACCTCTAAGGAATATTTTAAATTAATGCATTCTTGAGAACCGTCTATTATTTTTTTATTTGCTTTCCGTACCTAGGCATTCTTTTGTTGGTTTTAAGCAAACATATTTCCAGACAACACAAAATCCGTGTTTTGCAACAACCGTCTCAATCTCCTAATTTGAACCCTTCTATAAAAAATTGGTCTGAATTGAAGATGGAAGTTATAAACCTAAGAATATAAGTGAGCTTAAAATGGCAAAGAGACCGAGATTTATTTAGAAATGTCTCAAGCCTTGTGAGACCTTACAGGAAGAGACTCAGTGCTGTTACTCTCTCTGGGGCAGATGTTACAAAATATTACAATCTTTCCCAGTTGCTTATGCACCGTCAACAAATGTACGCGCACACACAAACACACACACACACTCACACACACGCACACTTTCTTTATAACTCCCAGAACAACAAACCACTATTGCTGAACTGAGTGCACTTATTACTCACTACAACGTTGTATAGTTGGAAAGTACTACATGCAATGCAGTGTATAAGCACTGGAACTTGCAAGTGCTACACCAGCTCAGTTCATCTTCCCTGATGAGGCAGGATGTCATCTGTCTACAAGTCTTCACAATACGGACTACTTTTGGTCTAGTTCTATTATTGCTGTATTGTCTGGTTAAAATAATTTTTGAGCTAGATCAATCTGCAGTTTCTCATTCATATTTATTCATGAAGTGGGTTTCAAATAAAAAATAAAACTGCAATCAGTATGTGTGCAGGTGTAAATAATGTTGCTCTTGATTACAGGAAATTGACCACAATTATACATGAATTGTTTTATTTTTTTTCCATTCCATGTAATGTATTTACTTGTTCTGTATAAATAAGGATTAATGGCTGTATTAAAGACAGCATCAATTATAACTGGAGGTTATGTCCAAAATGCATAAAAAAAGAGGATGATAGCAATGATTATAGCACTGCTGCTGATCAAGATGTTTATTATAATCAATTATATTAACAACTCTGAACACTACGCCTCCCCGCCAGCAGAGGTCATCTTCACCTGAGTACTAGCCTCAAGCATTAGTACTACTACTGTGAAAAAGAACAGGAACAAATTTTATTTATATAGCAGCTATGTCAAGGTGGCGTTACAAAATCCATGGCATTAATAACTGAGTTGTGACAAAATAAATAGAAATAAAATAAAAATGTCAATTGTGAATTAGACATAAAGCATACATGAATCAGAATTAAATTTGACGGGACACGGACTGACAACTGGACAACATGAAGGACGAGTAACTATAAACAAAATGGCAGAGGACGTAAAGCATGCTAGATCAAAACCAAAGAACATAGAAAATAGAAGTAATTAGGACATCATACACATCAGCACTGGAAGTCAACTGCAAATACATTTTAAATTGGTCTAAGACCTAAGTGTGCAGGAGTCTAGTGACGAATTGTATCGCAGGTCATGAATGATGTTATAAGAATTTGGTTATAATATGGAAAGGAAGAGGTAACTGGTGCAGTTTATATAGAGCGCGAGTGAGAATCTGCAGAATCTGAAAGATTTAGTATAGTGTTTTTACAGTAGACCAATAAAAAGATCATTAAGTAGACAAGGTGGACCCTGAAGGCATGGTGAGTATAACGTGGAGTCGAGCAATATTGTGAAGATGTAGGAAGGCAGTTCTGGTACGTCAGCTAATGTGAGAATCATAAGTAAACGAGGACTCAAAAATGATACCAAGATTGCAGACAGTCTGAAAGGGTTTAATCTGGACTCTATCACGTTCAATACATACATAAGAACTCTAACACGTAACCTGCGACCAATTAATAGAATTTCTGTTCTGTCAGTACTGAATGTAGACCTCGTCTAGATGTCTTAATATGTTTAAAGAAGTGGCAAGCACTGAAAAAATATTGGAGTGAGATTTCCCCAAGAAAAGCATGCAAACAATTTCCACACAAAGTCTTAGTCAATTTAACTAACCATATTTTAAGTAAGGTGGCAGTATGGCACCTAGGATTATTCTCATAACAAAGTGTAAGTGAATTTATCTAGCAGTTTTCTTTTTTTATAAACACATTTGACTCAAAACTGAGTTAAAAGAACAAGTAACTTTTGTAGTTTTAAGAAAATTGTACTTCTTCATGCAAGAAAGCTTTTCTGAACTTCCTAAATCTCAGCACTGTAAGAAGTACGCGTCTAAAAGTTATCATTACTACGTAAAGGCCATCAACGTGTTAAATGGTTTCAACCAGATTCATTCTCCAATGATCAAATGTACATCCACCAGTCTTAAAAAAGACTGACTCGGAAACACGAAGAGGGTGAGAGAAGCAAATTTTACTGAAACCCTTGACATTTCCGTTCATAAAAGAATAACCTTAGGGCTTAAAGCCAACAAAAAACAAGAAATATTAAAAAGCAACTCATCCGTAATGCTCAAAATGAAATTAGTTTAAAATGCAAACTCACAAGAATTGAGTAAAATCCAGTAAATGGTTCTTCTTTTTTAGGTTTTGTGAACTTTTGCAAAATAATGTTCAAATTATCCAAGTAAAGTAAGTAAAATAAGCCCTTTGGGTTTTAGCCACATATTTACCTGAATTCATTTAGTACACCACTTAAAGTACAGCAATAAAGTAATTCTGGTAATTTTCTAAAAAAAAAAGATTTGTTTTTGTCAAATTTTGTTTTTCCAAATTGTTTGTGTGTGTGCGCGCAAATGGGTAGGTTTCTACATCTTGGTGAGGACCAGATGTTCTCACAAGCACAGACGTATTAGACAGTTTTGACCTTGTGGGGACATCTGGCTCATAGGGAAAACTACCATTTTTCCAAAAAATGCAATTGTTTATTTTAAAGGTCCACTGTGTAGGATTCATCCACCTGAATGCCGCTCCCTTACCCCACCCTTTACAAGCATGTATTAGAGCACATGGTGACCATCAGTGTACTTCCAAGTACTTATATTCCCTCTCCTTTGCTTTTGTATGTATCATCCTCCATTTTTCAAAATTTGGGTCTGGTGCTTCCTTCCAGATTCAAGGAGCCGCTTGTGAAAACATGAAACACGGAAGTCACTGTCTAGAGGTTTGTCCATTCCGGGCTTCCGTAGCGGCGCAACATGGCGACTCCGTAGAGGTGGACCGCTCCCTATGTAGATATAAAGGGCTCATTCTAAGCTTACGACAATACAACAATTCGTAATTACAGGTAATTATACACTGATGAAAATATTCTTATAAATACCATAAGTATATTATGGAACGTACTCTGTTCCTGCTAATAGATCCCCTCAAAATCCTACATAGTGAACCTTTAAAAGAGCCAAAAGGTTTATTTTGGTTGGTTAGGATTAGGGTTTAGGCATAGCGTGTGTGTGTGTGTGTGTGTGCGCATGTCCTACAATTTACTGAAATCTGGTGATTGACAGGTGTCCCATCCAGTAAAAAAACAGTAAAACAAACAAATAAAAACAGTAAAAAATTATAGACCTATTTTCATATTGGAAACCTTTTTTTTTTCATTAGTTCTTAAAAATCCTGATTTAAGATCTCAGCCTCCATACGAGTATGCAACGTGTGTAAGTTTTCCACATAGAAATCTTTCCTATTTTTGTCTGCTTCGCAAAGCGTATGATTCTACAGCAAATGAGGCTTGTATCGTAAACACAGGGCACAGATACTCCTGGCCCTTTAATGAAATAATTCCCATAACTCTATGTGCACTGGGTATAGAAATAAAACGGATAGTTGGAGGCATACCACTGCACTGCTACGGATCACTGGGTTTGTTAACACAGCCTGATCAGGCATCCCAACACTACAATTACAGGCACTGAAATGCTGGAAATCTCCAGCTCAGAAAGACAGAATGAAACATATCATATTCCGTGGATGTTGGGTTTCAGACTGCAACAGCAGAAGGATGGAGTTATGCAAGATGCATGGTAACAGAATGTACTGAGGCATCTCAGCATCCTACCTGAAGATACATGGTCTCTTACAATTTCATAATCACACATAAAGGCACAAGACTCACGTCAACAGGATATACTGAATGAAATAAAGTGAATGATGTGAAGTGGAGGTGGAATTTGACCCATTATGGATCTAAGCTTAAATATCTTAGCCTGCCCTTCCATCTGCTATGCATAACAATATGTAATGTGAGTGGTAAATAAACACCATTGGTTGTCACCATAGATCTGCTTTCCATTCCTTGGTAGCCTCAGCAGGGTGTGTTCATATTCTTCCGTCTTGCCAATTGGTTGACAGTTCCAACAACCGGATGATGACCCTGACAAAGGTACTGATCTCACATGTGGAAGCATTACGAATCATGAAAAGAGTCCCTTCTAATGGAGACTGTTCAAAATCCTGAGGCTCGATACAGACGCACACAAGACAGAGCAGACGTGAGATTTTGCGTAGTCGCACGTCACCCTGATGCAGACTTTCTACATCTGTCTGGGTTGGTATTATTAGTGACTCCAGTAGTGAAAACTGGGAAAGTTGAATATTCAGAGCCTGTCAGCCACATCATAAAGGCAGGTGTCAGTAGCAGTATGCATTGGTGCACGTTTTTCCCCTTCAAAGAGGGAAATTGCACCAACAGATACCTCAAAGGAAAGCTCAGTGGGACTGAATAAGTGAAGAATCGCCTTCAGCATGTCCTTGAGCAATTTATATCCAACTAACAGGATGTTACGTATGTAACCATGGTTCTACAACTTAGTGGAGGACCAGCAGGCCACCTGGGTCACTTGGGTTTATAAGACTCACCAGAGGACGAGCCTGACATGGTGGAGACTGTTTATAGGTTTCACACACGAGGTCACAAACTGGCAAGATTGCAATTGGTATCCCACAAGGAAGCGAGCAAACAGGAATACTCCATTAGTTACAAAGGAAACCTCCCTGGCAGCTTCCACTCAGTAATAAAATCCTGGTTATTTCCATTAGAAAAAAACACAAAAATGCAAAGCATTGGATTTTCCTGTCAGATAACAGTGCCAACAGTGCAATGCCCGAAAGATCAAGCCTTTGTCACAACCATCTGGTAAACAGATAAGTACAGCATGTCTTATTTGGAAGACAGAAGCGTTAGACAAATGCACTCTTTTAGTAAGTTGTTGGAAAACGTAATGACTTCAATCCATCTCTTCACATCAGCAGCATCACTAATGTACATTTAGCTCATTACAAGTAAGTGCAAATGTTTGCATCCAACTTGGGTTTCCGATGAAAACAAAATCCCATATTTCACTTCACAACAAAATTCAGAGCTCATTTGGACGTATTTTCCAATATTGCAGTCATTAAATCCAAGTCAGTCATCATCATTTTTTTTGCAAAATCAAAGTTTTCATCCCTGCTGACACTCAACGCTCTAATTAATTTATGTGAATGTGCCTAATAAGGATGTGCCTAATGACCTAAAACACTCAACATTCAAGTCTACGAAATCTTATTTAAAGCATAAAATTGTCAAACAGCCTGAACTCTCAAGTAACGTGAATAGTCAAGCATCCCATTGACTCTTGAATCAGAAAGAGAGTCATCACTGGATCTAAAACTGCAAGTACTGCTCTTCCGCAAAGTTACAGAAGAATATAAATATTAAACATAATGTGAAATCAGAAATGTAAAAAAAAAAGACTCAAAAATGAACGATAAACAAACAGCAGGAGACTAAAAAGTTCTTAAAAAGCAGAAGGTGGATCAAAAAAATACACACTTACGTTATATCACATTAGGGATTAGCATTTAGAGTTCTTTTCATTGAGTGACAAAGAAATCTCTTTTATGCTGCTGGATTGAATTGTTGTGGAGGAATTATGGTATATCATTAAGTATAAGTAATAATAATAAGTATATATTATACTTACTCCAAAATATAAAAGTGTCCTTTGGAAGAATGAGGTGTTACGTGCCTGGTGACGTTTAACCGAGTTATCAATTGTCAAAGCGTGTACATGAACTAGTTTCACAAGAACACATGATTTAAGACTCATTAGTCAACTAGGCTTTTATTTGTCTTTAAATAAAAAGAAAAACAGGTTCAAATGCATGTTTTTGGGATATTGTTTTTACTTCCATTTTTGATATAAATGTTTCTACTACTACTACTATTATTTTTATTATTATTATTATTATTATTGTTGTTGTTGTTGTTGTGGTTGCAAAGCACTATTTTGCTATCCTTTCACTTATTATTATTGTTCTTATCATCTATTATTATCTTTTTTGAATTGTGATTTTTTTTTTTTCTTTGCAAGGATTAGTATTTTCTTCAGGGAATGCAAATATTATTATTATTATTATTATTATTATTATTATTATTATTGCTATATATTTAAACATTTCCGAAATAAAGTAAAATAAAACCGTGGTCTTCTCCATGAAAGGGGGATTTATTCAGATAATTGGGATCAGAATGCAGTGGAAACTCCACACTTTGCAGCTTTTACTCCTGCATGTAATGACATACTGATAAAATCAGGCCACTTCTGTGATGTCTCAGACAAGTAGTGGCCTTACCACTGTGTATTCAACTATTTCCTGCAAGAAACCATGAAGTAACAAATATGGATTTAGGCAATGATCAAAAAATAATGCATGCATTATAAGATAAGATAAGATAAGATAAGATAAGAACTTTAATCATCCCGAGGGAAATTCTTATGTCATTGGCATGTTCAGTGCAACAAGAGAAATAAAGATAGTACAATGAAGATTTAAAAAATATGCAAATATACAAAAATATGACAATTGTGCAAATATACAAAAATGTATGCATGACATTGCTGCCATCTGCATGTTGTTCTCACCATACAGATGCAGTGTATACATACATACATTTATTATAATTTTCTACTTTTACAGAATACTTTTTATTCAAATTTTATAACTCTATATACTAATTATTCAGAATTATTGTGGGTTTTTTTTAGAGAATGTTGTCCAAGTTTATATATGTATATATATGTAACAGCAGTAGTGATAGATGACCGTAACATCAGCTGACAGTAACATCATGAAGAAGGAGCATAAGAAGCTCGAGAAGTCCCAAGGCCTGAAGGAAGGAACAACTGGAACAGATGTGGAAATCCAAAGTGGTTCCAGTAGTAATAGGAACATTACGGGCTGTGATTCCCGAACTTGGAGAGCGGCTCCAACAGCTTCCAGGCACAACAACCGAGAGCTCTGTCCAGAAATGTGCAGTTCTAGGAACAGCGAAGATACTGCGCAGAACCCTCAAACTCCCAGGCCTCTGGCACACATACACACCATCCCCCAAGTAGAAGAGGTGAGAGGAGGATTTATATATATATATATATATATGAAGGGAACATAAAGATTCAGCAAGCTACACACCAATGTCTCACTGCAGTGCCACCCAGTTGGAAATCTCAATTAGCATCCCATTAAGCTATGAATTAATTGTGTGACAGCTCCTGATTACTTCACCCTGGATCAGTGTCTGCATTTCAAGTAGTTTGTGTGTTCATTTTTCTATTTATAATAAGTAATAAAGCACATACTTAACACTTCCGCTGAAAGAGAATGCTACTTTTTTTCATTTCGCTGACTTTCCTAATGAAGCTTTATTATGTACTTTGTAATGTGTAATTTTCTAATGCATCTACCTGAGCTAGCTTTCCATTCATTTCTGTATCCGTCAACTTCAGGCTGTTCCTCTTCTTTCCACAGCCTTAATTATTTGAATTAGACCAATTTTATGACAAAGTTATTGACACTACAAAAGAATAGTCAAAATAATTCTTTACTTAACACATTTACACACGCTTATTAGCATGTTTTTTGGAAGTGAGAGGAAACCGGGGGCAACACGTACACGAGTAGAACCCTTAAAACCCTGCACTGGCAATAACCTGAGTAACCTGGGCTCTGGGCTAAAGCAAGGGACCCTGGAGCTTTGACACACAAATGATACGCTCACCACCACCACAATCAATTTGTCATTATTAAATTATACTTACATATAATTGAATTGCCCTTTGTGGTGGTTCTGGGTTTGAACCTGAAAGCTAACTGGGGTCTTTGCATGTTCTTTCTATGCATCTGTGGGTATGCTCTGGTTTCTGCTTAAAGACATGCAAATTAGGTCAACAGACTACTTTATTGCCCATAGGTGTAGCTCCAGCTTCCCTACAACCCTCAACAGATAATTGTATAGATAACAGATGGATGAATTCCCTTCCATGAACTGTTGTTGATTTTGATTATGTTTGCTCTTGTTTTCTACTTTACTTGTCAGGGAACACTGGGCATGGAACACTGGCCAGAAGGCAGGATTACACCCTGGATGGGATTCCAGTTCATTGCAGGGCACACTGACACACTCATTCGCAATTTACAACAGCCAGTTTACTTATCAGATGGTTCTTGGGAGGTGGGAAGAACCCTGAGATCCACACAGACACATAGACGAAAAGAGCTCAGGATAAAGCTAGGATTACTACACCACATTGGAATCATTGGAATCACATGATGTGGTCAGATAACACCAAACTGTACATTTTGGCCACTCTTTGGGACTGTATAGAAGGAAAGCACGCATACCTACAGTAAATCACCTGGGTAGGTCTACAGCCACACTGGGAAGCAACTATGAGGGACCAATGAGGGATTGATTGATTTTTTTCATTCGATTTTGAATACATTTGAAAAAAATACCGTTGGAATAAAAGTACATGCAGTCAAGCTCCTCAGGTCAGTATTGTTTGGTTTTGAACATACTATAATAAATTGTTCTGACAATGTTATATCGACATGTGAAAAATGTGGTGTATACACGAAGAGATTTGCGAGAAGCTGAATTTGACTGAGAAAATAATTCGATCTTTTCTGCACTCTATAGCTTAGCGCTACTATTTGCACTTCTGCTTAGATGCTAACAACGTTTCATTTTAAGAACTTATTCAAGATTTCATCACTCCGTCCTTTCGTACAAACAAAAGAAAAAATGGAATTCAATTTCATCAGAAAAACAAACACACCCACAGAATAGCCAGACTGATCACTGTTTTAGAAGAAATGGCAGTTCCTAAGCACCAAAAGAACCCAAGCAGGGCCACTGGATGCAGACGTAGCTCAGTGCTTAAAGGTCCACTAAGTAGGATTCAACCACCTGAATGCCCATCCCTTAACCCTCGCTTTCCGAGCGTGTATTAGAGTGTGCGGTGGCTGTCAAGTGCCTGTAGCATACTTCCAAGTATATATTCACACTCCCTTGCTTTTACTGTGCTAAATAATAAGTACGATCTTCCATTTTTCAGCACCAGCAAACACTAAGTCCTCTTCTATCTTCTTCTTTGTTGTCATTCTGGTGCTTCCTTCTGGATTCACGCTGCCACTTGAGAAAACACAAAACACAGAATGCATTCTCTAGAGGTTTGTCCATTCTGGGCTACTGTATCGGCGCAACATGGCAGCTTGTAGAGGTGGACCGGCTCCCTGTGTAGATATAAAGAGCCCATTCTAAGATTACGAAAACAACAATTCATAGTTACACATAATTATACACTAATGAAAACATACTTATGAATATTATATTCCATTTCTGCTAATAGATCCCTCTAAATCCTACAAAGTGGACCTATAAGTCATTGTTCTACTGATCAGAATGTTTTGACTTGTATCCATATCCTGGCATAGCCAAGCCGTTACTGTTGGGCCTTTGAGCCACGCCCTTACTTCTCAACTACTAAGCTGTATCCTGCCTCAGTTGTAAGTTGCTTTGGATAAACATGTCAGTCAAATGAAGTAGATGTAAATTTCATGGACATTGTACGTGTACTCTGCGTAATGACGGTACAGTTTAACGTAATCTAATCAAGTGAAGACAATGATGAGGCTTGTGTTCAGATGCTTACTTCAGGTGATGAGGCAGAAAGTGAGTTGGATGTTGCAGATAATAAAGTGATTATCAGCATTTCCAATTGTAAACTTATATCTTTTTCATTTGGCAGCAATGTTGGAATGGGGCATCTTTCATTGACCCTTTAAATGGACTTTTCAGGAATCTTTTTCACTTTTGGTAGAAACCAAATTTTAAAATGCTATGCATTTACTTCGGCTCGAGATACACTATATGGCCAAATGTTTGTGGACACGTGAACATCACATCCATTCATGCTTTTTGACCATACCTTTCAAGATATAGTCTCCTTTACTGTTATAATAACCTCCACCTTTCTTGAAAGGCTTTCCGCTAGATGTTGCAGCGTGGCTGTGGGGATTTGTGTTGATTGAGCATTGGTGAGGCTAGTAACTTCAAACTTAACACACCATGTCATCAGGATCACAGGGCATTGTCATTCTGGAGCAGGTTTGGGCCGCTTAGTTCCAGTAATGGGAAATTGTAATGCTCCAGCATTTACAGGCATCCTATACAAGAAGGTGCTTTCATCTTTGTGGTAGCAGTTTGGGGAAGAACCACATACAGTATGGGTGTGATTCTCAGGTGTCCACGTACCTTTGGCCATATAGTATCCATGCAAAAATAAACCATATTTCACTTTAGGAAAACCTTTATAAGTGTATGTATAGTAGAAAATGTTCAAAATGTTCCACACAATTTCCAATGGACAAGTAAGAATTCTGTGAGCGAGCTGGATTGATCTCATTTAAAGATGAATAGAGTTATGAATTCAGGCTACACTTGCATGTCTAAGCAGCCTGCAGAATTACTGACAATTACTGCTTACTAGCATTTGGACATGTCTTATGATGGCTTGCTTTGACCACACACACACACACACACACACACACACACACACTCTTTTGTGTGCACTTGCATCCATGTGTGTGAATGAGAGAGTGGGAGAGAGGAGCTGCTACTCTGTGCATTAAATGCGCAATCACCCTCAACATTTCTCTCAGCTACAGCTGCCACCCACATATTCACACACACACACACACACAGAGTCACATGCAGGAAACATATGTACACGCACACACACATGCACACATGTTCTCTCACTGGCTACCTACTGTGGTGTCAAAAAAAGGGTTTTTAATGCAACCTGTCTGTTATAGCACAGGAAATGAAATCCCTTAAACACACACTCTGCTGAGCAATAGTGACCATTGACAGTTCTCTCGAGAGGAGGCTACAGCCTCATCTGACAGACACATCCTCATTACATTCTCTCTCTCTCTCACACACACACACCCCCACAGAAACCTTTTCTGCCCATCTTATCTTTCTAGTTTCCTTCAACCTCTCTTATTATTTCTCTCTCTCAGACAGACAGACAGACAGACAGACAGACAGACAGACGCACACACATACACACACACACACTCATCGGTTCTTCACCTCATCCACCACTGCAGGGGGAAACAGTCTCTGTCTGTTACAATTCTGGTTTCCATGGCAACAACCAATTGAGAGGTGTGAGCAGTCTCTTAACGGGGCCGCCAGCAAAATATCAGGGAAAGGACACAGCATGAGCTGAAAAAGGAAAGACTTAGAGAGAGAGAGAGAGAGAGAGAGAGAGAGCGAGGAACAAGGAATGCAACAGCTTAGCTAGAGGTCAAAGCTAAAAGTCAAACGGGCAGCGAAGTTGAATGATCCACACTGCGTAGTAAAAAAAATCATGTGTACGTCATGTCAGGTACTAAATGATCTGTAAGTAATTCTGTAGGCAATCCATATTAGCTTAATCACCATGCATCGAACAATAGCACGCACTGAGAAAAAAAACAAAAGAACATGGTGAGGTTTTTGCCACCCGTTTACAGATGTCATTTTAAGGTAACCTTCAAGCAAGGTGGAGTCATCAAGGGTTCATTTCTCCTTTCAAAGTAGAAGAAAGAGGAACACAATTGAATTATTTAGCAGTTGGATGTTAAGAGTCCTGCTCAAGCTCCACTGCTCACAGAAACAATTCTTGCAGCAGCCAGAAAACATAGTCATGTTACTTTGCAAGCTCCAAGAGATACATCAAAACTTGGTCTGCTCTGCATCTGCTTCGCTTCCTTGGGTTCATTTGCAAACCAAGATATGTGTTGGATTGGCACAGAGAGTAGAGAGAAGCATTCCTACCTCACAGCTCCAGATTCCCCAGTTTCACCATTACCCTTAGGTTACTCCCTGTGCAGAGTTCAGCATGTTCTCCCTGTGTTCTTGTGGGTTTCTTGAACTGTGGTTCTACAGTTTCCTCCCACAGTCAAAAATATGCAGCCCTGTTCATTTCCCTCTAGCTGTAGCACTGGCCTATGACCATAGATATTGGTTGGGGTGCGATGATGTTGATAACGATATAGCCTAAAACAAAATTAAGTTGACAGAATATCAAACCTGACTTAGGTTATAGGCTATATAATATCCAGCATACCTTCTAGCCGTTTTAGACATTTATCCAGCTGTGTTTGAAATAGCAAATCGCACATAGTAAATCTAATATCATGACATTAATGATATTAACTGTCTGTCCACTGCTTTTAAACCAAGCATGGGGCAGCATGATTCCCACCCCAATGGACCTCTGTGGAAGCCATATGAATGTGCTGCACAAAAAAGTGACCAAATCAATGCTAGTATCAGCTTATATCTGTCAAATAACATTTTGTTAAATTGTTGGTCACTTTAAAGAGGTGTGAATGAGTGTATGACTTTATAAAGATTAATATTTGTGATAAATATCACACACTATGGACAAGCCGCCACTGACAAGGTGTGAATGAGTGTGTGGGTACGCTGTGATGGTGAATTTTCCTGTCATGCACTTAGCGTTCCTGGAGCCACCGAGACATTGATCAGGATAAAGATATTTGTTTTTATATGATTTGTAACCGGGCGGCACAGTTTTAGAGTGGTTAGCACCATCACATCACAGCAAGGTTCTGAGTTTGAACTTGCCAGCCCAGTGGGGTTTTTCTGCATGGAGTCTGCATGTTCTCCCCATAATACACAC
>JAQQZR010000021.1:9418198-9460856 GCA_030068235.1 Notoglanidium macrostoma | reverse complement strand
TGGCAGGGAAAAACTTCCCGAGACAACAAGAGGAAGAAACCTTCAGAGGAACCAGACTCAAAAGGGACCCCATCCTCATTTGGGTACCAGCTCTCAAAAACGTTAGTAGGTGGATTGGCTATTCTAAGTAGCTTCTATGTGCGAACGAATGTGTGAATTTTGTGCATAGTGCCGCTGTGACGGACTAGCCTGCCATCTATAAGATGTTATTGGTTCCTTCATTACAGCTCAACTCAATCAATGCTTGATGCCCTTCAGTGGGTAGATGACTCAACAGCTGCACATGTGATGCATGATTCTCATGATTCTTCTCTCTTCTTCTTCTTCTTTCAGCTGCTCCCATTCAGCATCGCCACAGAGGATCAGCCATCTTCCACAACCCTCCCAATTTATCCGGACTTGGGGCCATCACTCAGGCTGCACTAACTTGTGCACCTCAGCAGCAGGGTAACCATTCACACTCACACCTATGGGCAATTCAGAGTAGCCAGTTAACCTAACCTGCATGTCTTTGGACTGTGGGAGGAAACTGGAGTACCCTGAGGAAGCCCACACAGTCACAGGGGGATCAATGCATGATTCTCATTCGCCAGTCAAAATTGCGTTCCCCCACAAATGGGATTTGCTTGGCAGAGTGAACCAAAATGCAAGGAAGCAGAATGGCAATTCTGCTTATTCTACTTTGGTTTATTTATAAAATTGTGTTGATTAATGAAGCGCAGAAATTCCCAGAGGTTGTGGTTATGCAATATGTATCAAATAATGTATCTTTAGTATCATATCAACTGGACTGAGAACCGTACATGTAATATGTGTAACTTTTAAACAAAGCACTAGCAAGACCATGGATTTTTGTTCCTGTCAGTAGTCAGCACTGTAGCTTATATACACTTTATAGCCAAAGGTTTATGCACACTTGACCATCACATCCGTCTGTGTTTGTTGAACATCCCATTTCCAGATTTATTCTCCCCTTTGCTGTTATAACGCTCTCCACTCTTCTGTTTGACTTCCCACTAGATGTCGGAGCGAGGCTGTCGGGATGTGTGTTCATTCAGCTACAGGAGCGTTAGTGAGGTCAGGCGCTGATGCTGCGTGAGGAGGTCTGGGGTGCAATCAGTGTTTCAGTTCATCCCAAAGGTGTTGAGTGGGGTTAATGTCAGGGCTCTGTGCAGGACACTCGAGTTCTTCCATTCCAAACTTGGCGAACCATGTCTTCAGGGAGCTGCTTTCTGCACAGGGGGCACTGTCGTGCTGGAACAGGTTTAGGTTCCAATGAAGAGAAACTGTAATGCTGCAGCACACAAAGACATTCTATGCAATAGTGTGCTTCCAGCTTTGTGGCAACAGTTTCGAGAAGAACCACATGTAGATGTGATGGTCAGGTGTCCACATACTTTAGGCTTTACTGCGCGTCACTCAGTGGTGAATCAAGCGAGGTCCATAAAGCCCATCATTAGATGATACATTGCAGTCCAATGGAGGGATCTGCACTTTAAAACTGTATAACAATATGCAAAATGCAAACTTGGTTTCATATCGGTGAATAATGGCAATCATTTATTGGTGTGTCAGGAAAAAGCCAGACCACATTTCCCAGCAAATCCACACATAGGTAGAACAGTAGATATTATTGGTTCTATTAGGTTTGATAGTGGTATGCTCTTGTAGTTAATAACAGTCACAACCATGGACCTGTTAATATTCCACATGGAAAGAGGCAAAATAGGATGAATACAATACCCGCAATAACAACTGGTAATAAACTTGTCACTGGAAAAACAGGATAAGCTACCAGTGCCTGTGAAATTCCATTAACATGTGTACAGGGTAATATAGAAAAATAGCACTGCCAAAAGTTTCAATTTAATGGTTCTACAAAGTTTCATTATAACAAAAATCATACTCCTTTGATGTGCGGGAGCAAAAGCAGCACCAAGTCAATGCTGGCAGAAGGAGTAGATTCAATTTTTCCAGGAGAAAAAAAATCTTGTTGGTTTTTATCCGTTTATATAAACGCACACATACAATGACAAGTCTTAGTGGATGGCGCCAACTATGAAGAGTCAAATTGGAATATGAATTTTCCAGGATGGTGTTTTTACTAAAAAAAGGTGAGCGTTTCGTTAGAAAGCACATAACAAGAAAATGCTGAAAAGGAATAGAGAAAGAGTAACCAGAGTATTATCAAAACTGATCATACTAGCAAGAATAATAATAATAATAATAATAATAATAATAATAATAATAATAAGAGTAACACCAATTTTTTTAAAAAGGAAAAAAAAAAAAAAAAATTACATCATGTGCAAATCAACACATATATATATATATATATATACAGTGTCCTCCATAATTATTGGCACCCTTCATAAAAATTAGCAAAACTGTATAAACATTACTTCACTCAGTCATTAAAAATTTCACACACAGGCTCAGAGAAACTATTCATCTTTGAAGGGGGGGGGGGGGATTCTCATTAGACATACTTTCTTTTTAGAAATAGTATTTTCTCTCAAACATACACGTGCCAAAATTATTGAGGAATAATTTATATAAATTCAAACACTTGAAAACATATATTATTATATTATTTTGCATTTGCACAGGAATGCTGTCGTTTCCTTTAACCATGTCCTGTTTCCCTGGGATATTAATATGAGGCTGCACACATGTAAAATCCCTTTTTCATCCTTTACCATGGGGACGATACAGGAGACAGATGGTTCAACAGTTAAAATATCATTAAACACAACTAGGGCCATAGTTTCACATGTATGAAAAAGGTGAAAATTTGCCAAGAATTGAAGCACTGAGCACGCCGTCTGCCCCGCGCAGTGAGGAAGATGATAAAGAAGGGTTACAGTTTACAGATCACAGAAATGGTTAAAGAAACACAAAATCAAAGTCGATGACCGTCTCAGTCTCTGGATTTGAACCGTACTGAAACTGAAGAGGGAAGTCCACGTGTACAAACCTAAAAATATACAGGAGTCCTCTACAAGCGTCTCCAACCTGTTAGATGTTACAGGAAGACACTCGGGGCTGATTTTCCTGGCAGGCATGACGAACATTTTAATTGTAGGGGTACATGAAGTCTTTCGTAGAACAAAATGCACTGCTTAAGAAAAAGAAAACCCTTTTCAAGGTCAGTGTGAGCTGAAAACGGCACATATTGCTAGGTCATATATATTAAATTCAATTATATTACATTTCTTAAAGGGTGCCAATAATTCTTGAAGGTGCTGTAGCGTTGTAGCAACGTTCCCAAAAATTGGGCTTGAATGGAATTCTGTATATTTTACACAATTCGGCACCAGGACAAAATTCAAGATGTAAACATTTCTTTAAAAATAATGTAACTTTGTATTTTCTTTTATATAAAAAAAAAAAAATAAATAAAAAAAAAAAATCACCCTTCGATTATTGTCCCATCAAGTCAGCAAATGGGTTCGATTCTGGGTTTCTGGGTGTTTTTCGTGAAGGAATAGGCTTCTGTATATACTACATTTACGCAAATTACCTCTACAATCACATATTCACATATATTGATATTTACAGACATACCTAGTGATAGAATAGTTTAATCTCATATAGGTCATTATATATAACTTTTGATATAATAGCATATTGTTTTGTACAGTAGTATCAGGGTGCATTCATCTCGTTAGAATATAGTTTGGGAATTTACATAACACTTCTAATAGATTAAGATTTCTTGTACGATTTCAACAGGGACACAGTTAGTGCAAGGAATCTGTACCAAAAGGACAACATGTGGGTATTGTTTTCCGTGCTGACCATAGAGTGTAGAACCAAAAAAAAAGAAAAAAAAAAAAAAAAAGAAAAAAAATAAAAGAGATAATTATAATAAAAAATAAGAGCTACCATGCAACCCACTCACTGCCAACTAAACGTGGACAAAATAAACTTTCAACCAGAATCACTGATTTGGAAAATCAAGGCATGTGAAAAGGAGATAGCGTGAAGGATCAGGGAGCGCTGCGGCAGTGTGAAATAACGTGTGTGTCGAGTTAACAGACATCTGGTTTGTGCACATGCGATCCAAAATCCAGTTTGTGTATAAGAATGTGTGTTTATGCAGAATAGAAGCTTGAACAATTAAATATATACATGGAAAATCTTTTGTACATCCATTCCTCTAATGTAGTGACAGGGTGTAATGTCCAGAGCTCCTGCGTTCCCCTTTGATCTGTTTGCTTCCGGGATAAAACGTACAGAAACCGAAGGAAAGGAATCCGACATATAAAAACGAAACGAACGTGATTTCATGAAATACTTCAACGTCGGCCGTTCGTTTTGGTACAGCTGGCCGTCATTGCTCCGATAGTTCTCTGTCCGTCATGTCTGTTTGACTTGATTCATCTCCTTCTTTAATTCTTTCTCCATCTCCAACCTGATTTCAGAAACATCTTCATATAGCCCTCTTGCGTCACAAATGCCCCGACCCGCCCATATATAAAATATAGAGGGGAAAAAAAAACGATTTCCAAAAGCTCTTTGCCTGTCTGCGCCTCGAAGTATAAAAATATACAATTTTTTTCCTGCTGAAATCTTTGTGCTGTCTTAGTCTCCGCTCCACCTTCGTCTGTTCTCTTATCGTAACTGTCCATAGCCGTGTCAAAAATATACAAGGTCTTTTATTTGTCGTAGAAAATATTCCCGGCGTCATCTGCATAATCTTCTAAGAAAAATACCAAGAATTAGAAATGCTCATAAAGTCTGGGCGACACCGAGCACCGAGTCGGCGCAACGTTTTAAACAGCCAAACAAACCTGAACGTGAACGGTGTGCTTAAAGGCTCTGTGAGCATTCCTCTTCACTAGGATTACTGATTTGTTAGCAACGATGTGTTGCAGCCGTGCGATGCCACACGTCTAAAGAAACGGTTCCCAAGTGTTGTAGTGCATGTTTAGAAAAACGTCTGCTAAAATTCTGAGTGTGGTTTGACAGCCCTGCCCTTCACCTGCTTCTTCTTCTTTTCTTGTCTTTTCCTCGAAATAAATTCTCTTCTTCATAAGTCTCCGTGGCGATTCTCATACTTGTTGATGATGTTACGACAGCGGCCGAGCTCTTTGCGCATGTCGGCCACTTCCTGTCGGAGCGCGGCATTCTCGCGCTCGAGGAAAGCGGCGCGGACGGATATCTGGTTCTCCTTGAGGCGCCGCGCGTCACGTGAGCGCTTCGCCGCCTCGTTGTTCTTTACACGTCGGCTCCAGTACTTATCGTCCTTATGCAGGAAGGAAGTGGGATGGGAAAAGGGGTGGGAAAGAAAGAGTGATTGAGATGAGGTTCTGGCAGTAGCGATGTTTCAGGACATTGCACTTCACATTTAATCAAGTAAGACAATAAGATTAAAATCTACTTTAATCACAAAAAGTTCGCAGTAAAGGTTAAAGGCGCAGTCATCGATTCTAATCCGATACACTTTTTTGCCAAATTTAGCAAATATCTCCTTATGGTTTGCTGGATGACCATTCTGTGTGCGCGCTAAAACAAATCTGGTGCTCGTACCCAGCCCTGGCTCTGTAAACGGGGAAACAAAGAAAGTGGCTCGGCCCGAGCCACACAACACTGTTCCAGCCAATCAGCAACAGGGGGCGTATTCCAGCCAATCAGCAACAGGGGGCGTATTCCAGCCAATCAGCAACAGGGGGCGTATTCCAGCCAATCAGCAGATTTGCATAAAAGAGAAGGGATTTTTTTTTTCTTTTTTTAAATGTCGACAAAGCACAAGTGACGTTTTCGCGATAGCCCACTCGCTGTTCAGAAAGATTGGCGTTTCTGTTTGCTCTTCATGACCCGTCAAGTGACTTAAATGTTTTTCCGTTTCAATTCTGTGGAATTTTACTTTAATCGTCTTTCAACCGGAACACCACCTCATGCGGGCGTGCAATCGTTCTCGCGATATTTAAACGTTTTTCATGTCGAAATTCACGCGTTTCCGTTACTCGCTTTCTTAAGTTCGAAATTTCATACGGTGCGTTAAGCAGGTAAATGGAAACACGGCTACGCCATGCTTTTATGTGCACGGTATTAGAGATGACGGTATACAGTGGTTTATCCAAACCATCCATCTGCTTTATCAGTCCATTTGCGAGCACTCTTTATTTCAGACTTTTAGTTTATTGCGGTTTAAACACATTGTTTTGATTCTAGCCTTCTTTTAAAAAGGTAGCGTAAGGTAGAGATCATTTAAAAAAAAAAAAATAAATAAATAAATAAATAAATCAAGCATTTAGCACTCATAAACAAAAAGAAAAGGTAGCTCTGAAAAAAAAGGAAACACACACACACGTTTGTTTGACAAACATCGGGGTCCAAAAGTCTGAGAGCAAAAGCGGAGATGCTTCTGTTAGCCACTCGTTTTCAATTTAACGCAAAGGTTAATTATATTACCGACGACAGCTTGAGGGAAAAGTAGAAACTTTGAGTTTCTAGGAGTCCACAAGTTTGTGCAAAACCTATTCTAATCAAATCGACCGCACGTCGTCCGGACGCGTGCTTCATCGGTAGGGATAAGGGTCACGGCAAATCTGACCTTTTGTACAAAGGAGTTAACGTCGTCAATATCACACGTTCGCTTACATTTAAATAGAAACTGGGCGACATATTGAATACGTCGTTTTAAAGGTTTGTTTCCAATTTTATATGAAGATTTCCAATGTGGTCTCAGACTTTTGGACCCCCCTGTATATCGCACAGGAAGGCCACACATACTACCTTCTGCTCATCAGGCACCAGCATTTTGCGAGCCTTCTTGATCATAGGTTGAGGCTTGAGCTCCTCCTCAGAAAAGCGATGTCGCCGTGGGTCAAACATGTCCTGGCCCGGTACGCTGGACAAGGCCAGGTCGGCAGGGTCGGGGTCAAAGTTGACCATGACGTCAGCCGCAGGGGCACCAGTGCTGGGTACCGGTGGAGGTGGGCAGGTGGAGCTCGGAGACAGGTCCTGCTGCATGGCCTGTCCACCTGAGGCAGACGTAGAAGTCAGTCAGGGAAAGAAAGGGTTCATTTTTTTTTTGCAGTAGGCAACATTCATGAAAATGCGCATGTACTCGAGATAAATCAGTCATTGCTTTGCTGCTGCATCTGTAAGGAGCACGGACGCTCATAAAAGGACAACAGTGCCGAGTGTGACCAGTGTTTTTCCCCTGGGAATCTCAGACGATTCACCTTTAACCTAATTTACATAAACTCTGTATTTGATATTTAGATTTTTGCGATTTATATTTAGGCGCCTGAATTTTTCAAATCCTGCACTTAAGTTCAAAATGAAACAGGTAAAATGTAAATATACTAAACACACCACAGAAAAAAAACAAACAACAACTTCGCTACCTGCAGTACGGTCAGTGGGTAGTCAAACGGCATTGTGGGTAATGTAGGAAACCATTAACCCAAAAAGACAATTCAGGAGTTCATGAAATAGATGCCATTAAAGATCACGTTATTTTTAAAAGATTCTTTTGCAAGTTGTTTAGGAAGGATTATTCCTTCAACAGCTCCATGTTCTGACTGCATTGCGCTACGCTGCTTTATAAACGTTCCTGCTAAATAAACGTAAACTGTAAATGTACATGGTCACACTCATGCTCAGCCTGGTTGCAGTCACACACGGCAGCCACCAGGGGTCAGTCACAAGCCGAGCTACAACTCCAGCAGGTTTCTGTCAAAGCCATGCCTTTTCCCACCTCTACTCTCAACTCCACTCAAAGAAAAAGCACTCATTCCCATTTTCACCTGTAGTTTATTATACTTTTTTCCAGAATGGTAGATCACATAGATGACATGTGTTTATTTTGGACATCGTATAGCAGTTATTTCCGAGTCAGCATTAAACTTTGTGGTGCTACAGTAGGTTGTGTTGCCACCTTACAGCTCCAGGGTTTGATCCGGGCTGGGGTTTATTCAGGGTTCTCCGGTTTCCTCCCACTGACTATAAACATGTTGGTAGGTGGATTAGCTACTCTAACTTGCCCCTAGGCGTACAACAAACTGCCGTCCCATCCAGGGTGTGTTCCCAGTGCACGCCCAGTATTGCCGATATCCACTGCAAACCTGAGCAGGATAAAGAACCTACCGATAACTGCCTCAACACCCTGCTGAAAAATACAGCTTAGTCGGACTAGATAGCGGTCACCAAAACACCGGCCAAACTGGTCAAGTTGGTAGACCATCTTTGCCAGAGAAATGGAAAGGAAATAGTGCTAAATGGAAAAACTATTTCTGAATTGCTACTGCAACACTGCAGACAGGTTTTAAGGAAACATTGCACAATACACACAACAAGGCAATACCGACTATCAGCGTGGTCCACGTTCTCACAGCGGATAGCTCAGGGTGTTTTGAGCAAATTACCCCAAAACAGACTTGATGAATTTTCTGCAACCCCAATACATTTCTTTTTTTTCCATTCCAGATTTATACACTAGGACTAATGTGACATATGAACCGTTTTATTATGTCAGTAACACATGTACGTGTAACACAAGTGACTAGAATATTCCTTGCATGGATTTAGCAACTTCTAGCGGGAAGTGTTGTGTTCGTATAGATAAATCCATGTCCATCCATTGTTCACCCACGCACCGTGTATCATCCTGTACATCCCAAAGATGGAAATGCATCAGTCGCTAGACGCCAAAACGTTCCAGTTAGCCAGCTTTCCAAAACGAACTGTAAAACGTTTAGCGATCGTACGCGCCGATGAGCTCCGTTTCTCTGCCTGCTGTCGTCATGAGTCTCAAATCTAAAACTCTGACCTCACAAAGTTCAAAACTATTTCCTAATCTGGAAAATCCAGAAAGCTGGTATGGGAAGTTTTTTTTTTTTTTTAAGTTACTTATTTAAACACTGACTAGATTAGGAACACTGGTCAGTGTTGGTACTTAATAAAGGTCTGTAACAGTACATAAGCATCTGATTGCAGACACAATGCTAGTTTGTTTAAAGGAATTAGATGGACAGAGACAGTTGTCCATTGTTTGCTGCACGGCAGCGTGCTAGGAGAGGAAAAAGACTTAAATAACACATTTAGAAAGCAATAACAAAATTTAAATAAAACGCAACTTAAACATGGCTAGTCCGATCGGTGGTGCATTTTAAAATATCAGCACACAAAAAAACAAAATCTGCCTCTGATGGTAATGAATGTGTAGAATAGGTGAATAGATTGGGAGTTTGTTGTCTGGGAGCTGGTCAGATCTCTATCACTGTATACAACATTTCAAAAATTCGACATTTTGTCCGAACAAACGTCGCCTACTTCACATTCAGGACTGATGTTCATCATGTGACATGACGGAGTGTGTGTGATGCATGTTTACTGGCAGTCAGCCTTCTTATTTTAGATCAATGTGACCATAGTCTTAGTCAACTTAATACGTTACATACATAAACTATTTTTAACAAAAAGTAATAACAAAAAGCATTCTCGCTTTGAACACCAGACTCAGACTTACACCAGCAGCGAGCTGATGGAGCATAACAGAGATGAGCCTTTCTCCAAACAAGGCATTACCTTTTAGCTAGCATGCTAGCATTAGCAGACTAGCCTACTGCTAACTCCTAGCTTACCCAGCATAACTCCCAGCATACAAATGTTCCTCTGCGAAACAAAAATATTTGTACCAGAGAGGGGAAATCCTACATCGTGTAAACATTACTGTTGTTTTAAAGGCCCACAATGTAGACTTTTTAAGGTTGAAATGCAGTAAATATATATATATATATATATATTCCATAATGTACTTATGGAATTCATTCACTAATCTATTACTGTATAATTAGCCGTAACTACGAATCGTTGGGTTTTCGTAAGCTTAGAACGAGCCCTTTATATCTACACAGGGAGCGGGTCCGCCTCTACGGAGCTACAGTGGCCCAGAACGGACAAACCTCTAGAGAGCGGCTTCTGCGCTTCGCAATTTTTTTTTTGCAAGCGTGAATCAGGAAGGAAGCCCTGACAGGAAGATGAAGAAGAACGGAAACGATGAAGGAGGATGGGAAGAAAGGAGAGGGGTCAGTGTTTGCTGGAGCTGGATAAGTTTGAGAACCCAAATTATGAGAAATGGAGGATCATGCTTATTATTTAGCACAAAAAAAAAAAAAGCAAGAGTGTGAATGTAAGTATTAGACGTACGCCAAGGGCACCTGATGGCCACCGTACGTGCTAATACATGCCCGGGGGGGGGGGGGGGGGTAAGAGTGGAGTGAACCCCCACAACGGTGTGAGCTACCTCTCACAGAATTCACTTATGCATATTCGTGACGCTCCAGTGCACAGGATCCCAACCCTGGTCCCGGAGTGGCTCCTGTCCGGCATATTGTGTGTTTTCCCGCTCCCAACACTCCTGATTCAACTAATAAGTTCATTAGCAGCCCTTTCGGAGTTGAAGTAGGAGGGTTGGAACAGGATAAACTGTCCAAGACAAGCGGGACCGGGACCGGGACCCTCCGCTCTACTGCCTACACGTGCACATGCACACAATACAAGGTGTTTCTTATATTGGACTACATAGATTATATTGTTGTGCTTCGGTTTTCAGTGTCTATTAATCACGTGTCTGCCAGGGTCATCACACAGCATTTCACAAAGATAAGTCACAGCTACGAGGGATTTGCTCGCGTGCTCTCGCTCTCTCACACACACTTTTGGCCCTCCCCCTTTTCTCGTGCCCCTCCCTTCCCCTTGCTCTCTGCCCTCATTGCTCTCTGCATCGGCACGTGACGAGTCGCCTGCACATGGCCTCAACGTGTGAGACACAGAGCAAGAGGGAGGACGAGGGAACAGGCTTCAAAAACACGCAAAGAAAACACACACTGCTCGAGTCCACCCCTCCCTTTCCCATTTCCCTCCCTCTTTTCCTTTCTGTTTCCTTGCTTATTCCTCAGCTGTTTTTCCTTCCTATTGGCCCTCTGTTCCAATTTATCTTCGATTCCGGATTTATTCAAATCAACACGTTGAGACAGAAGGCAGGAAATACACCAGCCGAGGGTTCACTTGTTTGCTCAAAGGCTTAACAGTGGCTGTCGTGGGATATGAAATCACAATGTTCCTGCCACTAGCATAGAACCTGCGCCACTTAGCTACATCCATCTCTCAGACCTCTCCCCATTCACCATCAGTAATTAGATGTTTTAGTAGCTAACCCTTTTGAAGTACTGAAGCGAACATCACATCCGTTAATAACATTAGACTACTGTGCTTAAAATGCTAACCTCGCAAGCTCTTTTTAAAAGGAGCTCCGTATTAAAAGATGGTTCATCTCGAGCTATCGTTAGGGGCCGATTATAGAAAAAGGGAATTGTAAGTGCGGTGTAGGTGTTGGACAACATTTGTATGACTCCAACAGCTACTGCATGTTAAGTAAATTCCATTGGTCAGGCTGGGAATAAACGCCAACACCGCGAACGGATTTCTTTTTTATTCACCGATTTCTGAAGCTTTATAGCTTTTGTTAAAAAAACTTGAGTCATAGCCAGCTGACTATGAAAAGGTCCAATTTTTCTGTATTCAATACAAACAAAGAACAACGTTGAAGCCTCCAATTAACCAAAACGGTATGTTGCTACAAAGACGTGCGTGGGACAGCGATTTTACAGGCAATTCAAAAAAAAAAAAAACATAATGCAAAAAGAGTCATGTGATCAACTTTCAAATTTAGAGGATTATTGGGCAACATTTGGACTGGAGTTTGGAGCAAAATTTATTGCACTGGACATGAGAATCCAAGTGCCTCAGGGAAGCCAGTTTAGGCCTCGACAGTGTACATGCTACGGCGTATGCCCATTCTATCTGGACAAATACATTATATGACCCAAAATATGTGGACACCTGACCATCACACCCATGTATCTTGTTCCCCGAAACAGTTGCCACAAAGTTGGAAGACCACAGTAATATAGGATGCTGTAGCATTACAATTTCTCTTCACTGGAACTAAAAGAGCCTAAAGCATGTTCCAGCATGACGATGCACCTGTGCACAAAGACATGGTTCGCCAAGGAGCTGGAGTGTCCTGCACAGAGCCCTGACCCCAACCTCACTCAACAACTTTAGATGAACTGGAACTGGAGCCTCCTCGGCATCCCAACATCAGCGCCTGACCTCACTAACGCTCCTGTAGCTGCATGAACGCCTCGCTCCGACAGCTAGCGGGAAGCCGAACAGAAGACTGGAGGATATTATAATAGCAAAGACAGAATACATTTGGAATGGGATGTTCAACAAGGGGTGTTATGGGGTGTAACGGTATATCCAAAAATTTTCAGGATATTCAATTCCACCCCCACAACCCACCAAAAACACCACCCAGAGAACCATGTACCGAGACACACTTCTGTCAGGTGTCCGTCAAAACCGCAACACTACCATTCATTCCAGTGAAAACAATGCATTCCCAGATAGCTCACATCGGCAGTATATTAATTACGCTCCATCAGCACTTAATGGGACACGGACAATCCAAAAATTCAATGTGAACACTGCCTAATGCTTACCGTGCAGACACTCAGGACTTCCCAGCATTCCTGTGGTTGTGACCTGTGGCACATCGAGTCCCAGAAGGGAGGATGAGGATGACGAAGATGACAGTGAAGAGATGGAGGAGGCTGAGGAGGATCCGGGAGATGGTGAGGAGCTCTGGCTTGGAATGGCTGACTGCATGCTCTGCGAGGGGATGAGGGCCTGAGCACCAGAGGCGTTCCCCAGTGGCATGCACCCCATGCCGTTCTCCGTCAGGAACTCCTCCAAGTCCATAAACTGCCTCTGGAATAAGCCACCGTCACATGGCATAGCACGTTCCCACAGCAATGGACCCAGGAAAGCCGTCTGGGAAGAGGTGCGCATAGAGCCACTGGTCCCAGTGCCAATTCCACCTAGCGAGTCCTCATCGGAGTCCAACGGTTTGTCTTGATCTATAACAAAAACACACATTTGGGTTGTTATATTAGAACGTCTTGCTGCCAAGTCTAGCATCCTGCCTCTGAAGAGTTTATTGTAATAATGGTATCGAGCCTTAAATATGTTAGACACTTGCACTGGATTCCTGCGATGATATTAAAATGCTTCAAAAACTATTAATAGAGATGCTCGTTATAAAGGGTGGGTTTTACAAACCATACAAGCTGAAGGCTCGAAATCACACACTCCACAACCACCACAACACCAGGTAGAAACCTGGCATCTGAGCCGGGGGGTGAAGAAGAGGAATGACAGGAATAGTACATTGGCTACGACACCAAAATAGTGACGATCAATAAGTGAAGCGTTAAGGTGAGGTGGTCAGAGGTTGATAAAAAAGAGCTGTAGTTACTGGAGGAGGGGGACTAAAAGGAGTAGGACGAGAAGTGAGAACCGGAGATTGCGTGGGTGTATTTGAGGGCGTTGAATAAAGGCTGAAGAGATGAAGCGCTGCAACCAGTGCCAATATACCAATCTTGATGTAAAAAAAAATTGAGCTATCCTTATTGACAGTCTCTTTATATAACTTCCAGATGCACTGGAAAGCTGAAGAAGCCCTGACGTTTGCAAGACATCTTTGTCCAGGCTATTTTTTTTTTTTTTGCATTTAGTTCACATCATCATCATCTTGACCACTACAGAAAGGAATGCACATGAGACCTAGATATGAGATGGGATTTCAGTATCAAACAAAAAAACTGTCGCCTTTAAGAACCACATCAAAAAACACCTTGATTTGATTTCACCCACAATATGATCACTAATGGAATCATTGTATGTGTAGGCAAACTGTATACTGTTACTATCCACTTACACTGCATCACTGAGGTTGTAGGCCTACACAAATAACACACCACACACACACACACACAGAGAGAGAGAGAGACGGAGCGAGAGAGAGACTCACCGATCATCTCACAGCAGTCTTTCCCTCTGCTGTCTCCTTTAATGGGAAGCTGGAGAAGAGACTTCAGGCTGGCCACTGAGCCCAGGTGGCCATTGGGTGCTGTAGTACTAGGGCCAAACTGTGCACTACCTCCAGAGGGAAGATCTGGAGGAGGTAAAAGCTGAGAAAGAGGCCTGGACATAGCCTGATACTTAAAATACTTGGCTTGGGTTCACTTTTAAGATCACAATCGACCAAAAAACATAGAGATAGGAACCTGCTTCCGGATAAACCCCCCAGCTGACCATTGATGAGAAGAGGATAGGAGAGGGTTCACATCCAGAATGCTTCTCCAAGCTGCTTTCCACTCAATCCATTTTTTTTCCCCACTAAGGATTTCTCTATTCAGCAGCACAGTGCTCCATCTTCCTGAAGGTTTGAACCTGGCGCCCAGGACGCTTCTCCTCGGTCTCTGGAGATCAACAAAAGTTGCAGGCAACGAATTGAAGCTGGCGGTCTTGAAGCAGCTTAGTCCGCTTATTTGCTGACATTTGGCACCAATTTGAGCTGGGGCTCCTTCGGGCCCGGACGAAAATATTCCCCGAAAAAGCGAATTAGCTGCAAACGACAGGCGTCCATTAGAGCCAGCGGTGCGACGGTGCTCGAGACGCGCAGCCGATAAAAACAAGCCCCAATCTTTATCGCTCCACCGCTCCAACTGTCAGGGAACACGCGCAGTACAGGACTGATCTGCTGCACCGTTTCCTTCTTTTTTTTTTTATTTATTTTTTTTTTATTTTGTTTGTTATTTTTCCCTTGTCACGCTGCCTTCCCTGTCCTTATTTATTTGGTGTTGTCAAACCGTCGCCTGCTCCGAGGCAGTGAAACGACTGCGCGCTCGGAATCGCGGCTACGGTCAGCTGGAACGAACACGGGCGAGCTCTCGTGACGTCACCTCTCACGGGGACGAGGACGCGCTGAGGGGCGCTGTTCATGAATAAATTATTGCGTGTGGGCGGGGCGCATGAATATTAATTACGTCAGCTGTCATGAAGTTATATTAATGACGTGCTAATGCAGCTTGCTTGGGTGAACCGCGCTCGTGCAGACCGACACTTTAACGGTTAACTCTGCACTGTCAGAGCCGAGAGCCTGAAACTAATCATGCATGTGTCGTGGCTGGAATGTGTCGAATGCTTTTCATGAAACTGGCTTTATTGGAGAGAAAACAGATGTTTTAAATATTTCACATTCAAATAAGCTACCACATAATAATGTGAATATTAATAATAAATCAGATCCTACATAGTCGACACAGACATTCTGCTCACCGGTTAAAAACTCCTGGTCCAACTCATGCACATGGCCCATGCACGCGCGGTTACTACCTTACCGGCAGCCTTCCCGTGATGCGATTGGACTAAAGTAGGTCACTGCTGGCCCTTCACCGCATCCCATTGGTCCAATTTATGACACTTGCTCCTCCCCCTTTGCCTCCTCTACTGCTGGAGCCGCGTGAGATCCGAGTAAAAACACCACCGCCATAGGTGAGAGAGATCCAGTGGATTCGTTCAGACAACAAACAGCTCTGGAGATCAAACGGAAGTCGCGCGGCTTAAAAAAGAAAAACCCCCCCCAGAGAATGAACAGAGTATCAAACCTGTGTGTGGTATTTTCCAGTGTGCATTATGCTTTCACAACAGCTCCTCTCCTGGAAAAGCCATGTTGCTGTATTTTGCAGGATGTTTTCCTTTGTAAATAGAGGAGGGGGAAATGGTATGTATGTGTGTAGGAGTCATGAATATGTTCAGGACTATGGCCAAGGTACTGCAAATTAATAACATACACAAATCTTCCATCATACAAAATGTCATTTAATTTTTAAAATACTGCTGTGTAGGCCCAGCATTACCCTCGCTCAGGGTGAAGTGGTCAGATATGGGTCTTTTACCACCATCTAGTGAACTTCTTGTGTACTGCGTCTTATATGTATAAAGTGTTGTTGTTTTGTTTTGTTTTTTAAACTGGTATAAACTAAAATCCTTTAGAAACCATTGTAATTTTCTGCACTTCTGAAATCAGTTTAAACATCAGTAATCCTAAATGAGTTCAGACCGTTTGGGAAGGAAAAATAAACAAAAAAACAATATGAAGACAGTACCGAAGTCATTCCACTTTCACTGGGTTGCAGAAAGGAGAGGCACAAAGAACAGACGGCTGTGTGCCTCTGCCACGGCAACCCTGCAGGCATTCTCCTCCCCGCCTCTAATGGCGTATGGCATTGCAGAGGGCATGTGCCAGAACATGTGAGTTAGGGAAACAGCTCGAGAAAGGCAAGGCAGCAGCACTGCAAGTGCCAGGTGTGTGTGCCACCTGGTCGATATTGAGCCTTTCCTAAACTATCTGTTCCTTTAATGCCAGGCTTTTCTTCATCATAAAGCAGAGCTTAAAGAACAGGGTGAGGTTTTGTACTTCCAAATAATATCAAACTATCATGGGTGACTATCAGGGTTTTTTTTTTTTATTGGTTTTTGGTGTGATTTACTATTTTTTGCTGTTGCAGAAAACAGGAAAAAAAAAACGATAGTTTAGTATTTATATGCCATATTTTAGTTTACTGAGATTACACTGGGACAGAGGAGCTAAGCAAAGTATTGAAATGTATACAATAGTGTTGGGGACCTGTGCTATACTTGTTTAGATTAGACAATGGGGGGAAGGGGGTAAAAAGGAAAAAAAAAAAAAAAAAAAAAACAAAAAAAAACCAAAAAAAAAAAAAAAAAAAAAAAAAAAAAAAAAAAATCACATTGATACATATATTCCCCTCATCTTAAAATACACACACGCCCAACCACAAATAGTACAAATGATTAAAAAACTTGCACTCTGAAGAATAAAAAAGCAACAAAAACAATTGATACATAAAATATAATACGCATTTTACAGTACGGATTGGCTTCTCCACTCTTACTCATCCCAATCCATCACAACCAAGGATAAAACACTTGTCATAGAAATACCTACAAAATTACATATTTCTTAAAAAACAGATGACATTAAACTCATGGAACATGGCATCTATTGAGCTATGGTGCCCCCACCCCTTCAGTAATGCAACATTTTCATCTGAATGTTTTGAGGCAAGAATGAGTATTAGTTTTCAATGTTAAGATCTGAAAACCTAAGTGTCTTAGTACATTTGTCCTTAAAGAATAAACAATTATGTTCAACAACATCCCAACCAGCAACATTAGTCCCAGGACAAGCATTTCTATAAACACAAGACTACCAGGGGGTAGGGCACAGGCCACAAGAAACAGAAAGTTACATATATTTGAAAATAAAAGACTATACTGTCCAAAATTTTAAGTAATAAGGGGAAAGTCACTTAGAGAAAAAAAATATGTTACCGTTAAGATTAGTTCACTCTTACTGGTTTGCATTCATTATCGCAGCACAAAAAAAGGTTACGAAAATACGTAATGAATGTGTTTTTAGAGGATAGAGATGCTACTATAACAACAAAGGTGCTACCAAATAGTCCCATAATCTAAAATATTCTTCCCCTTTGGAGAAACCATGTTTCAGATCCATGTCCTTAATGGATGTCTGTTTTGTCTTTTCTTTTTTTAGATACAGGCTTAATGTTCATGTTGTTATAAGAGGCACTCCCTTGGCTGAAACCAGAGCCCGTCTATAGAATGTGTGAGACTGTAAATATGTAGTAGATTCAAAGCAGAACTTCCACTGTGCATTAGGGGTCTCTAGGGTTTTAAAACTCATCAGTTTTGACGGTCATATTTTCTTCAGAGTGAAAAATACTTAGTGCCTGTACTCAGCAATGCCACCTGATCTTTCCATATAATACTCTCCTTTCTGAGAAAAAGTCCCCTTTGGTGTTTTTCGTCCCCTACCATCTTGTCTACAAGCAAATTTATGCCTGTGTAATAGGGCAGCATTCCAGAACCGTGAGGGGCATTGGGGGCAAGAGAAAGATCCTTGGGAAAGGTGCCGAGCCCGATGGCGAAGAGCTGAGAGGAGCCTTCGCGATCGCTTTCCACAGACTATACAACGCAGCCGAGCCCGACAGCCATGTCTCCTTGGGGGGTGCCTGATCACACGGTGAACTGAATGGGTTATCCGTCGTGTAAAGGTGGTGGAAGGACAGATTGGGCATGTAAAGAACCTTAAGGGAACCATCAAAGACCTTAAACCTCTCAGTTTCAGCCCACCCACACGCCATGTACCAACCCCTAGGTTAAGCCCGATTCCTCCTGTATACTTGACCCATTTCAACTGGGCTATCCACCTTTTCCTTTTAAGCTGCTGCTGAAGCCTTCTTGTTTTTCTCTGCAAAAACCTATGCCATCTTGCATTCTCAAATTCACTGAACCCGCCAATCAGCTGTCCCGTGCCTAGGAATCTATTTTTTTTCTTTTTTTTTTTCTTCTTTTTTTGGGCAACATCTCCATGCACCTGTACAAGCTGATGATGTAGATGCTGAGGCTGCATTTGAAAAGAGTGCTGCTGGTGGTGGTACTGAGAAATGTGGAGTGGAGAGGATGAAATGTGGACATGAGCGGGAGCAGAATGAATGGGGTTTCCTGTAATCCCTTGATAAATCTGTTGTCCCTTCCCACTTACAGGCTGCTGATGGGAAAGGGGCCCTATAGTAGAGTGTGAGTAGTGAGGGTGTTGAGGGTGTGAAGGGGCATTGGTATTCGAACTATGAGGACCTGACTCTGGTGTGTAGAAGAGTGGGGAATAGCCAGCAGATTGAGTGTGAAGATGCTGCGTGTGAGCAATGGTTGAATGTGTTTGCTGTACACCATGAGTTCCATTGTCTGGAGCCAGACTAAGGAGAACATTAGTGGCAGCCTCACTTTCTGTTAAGGATGATGCATTTCCACCCGATCCACTTCCTGTTGCCTGGGTGGTTGGTCCAGCCCGTGCTAAACCGTGCTGAGATAAGCGATGTCTCGTCAGACTATTTGAGTAAGCGAAGGCTTTTCCACACACCTCACATGAAAAGAGTTTCTCTCCACCATGTTCATGAATGGCTTGGTGATGAGCAGTCAAATGGAAGTGATGGCGAAATGACTTCCAGCAAATTTCACACGTATAAAGCTTAGGAGGAGGCTGGTTGGATGTGCTAGCACTGGACCCTTGAGCTTTATTTTGGGAATAAGGGTAATATGACGCAGGGGCTGTTTGACTGTCATCTTGATGGACTGTTCCTCCTTGATTAGCCGAAGACTTGGTCTTACTCCGTCTTGGCTTGAAATCCCCTCGGAGGTGCAGCTTTTCATGTCTTTTCAGACTTTGTGCATACCCAAAATCTTTTCCGCAAAGGGAGCATTTGTAGTTCTTCTCCCCTGAATGAACAGTCTGATGTTTAGTGAGATGGAAAGGCTCTCGAAAATCTTTGCCACAAACATCACAATGGAATGGCTTTTCTCCTGTATGAACACGCTCGTGCCGGCGGAGGGTCTCGCGTCTGCCAAAGCCACGCCCACAAACAGTGCATAAATAAGGCCTTTCTGTTCCATCCCCACGAGCCCCGTTCTGGTTATTCCGCCTACGCTTAACACTCTCTCCAGGAACACCACCAGGCCTAGGTTCCCTCTTTTGTCTGGGCTTCCTTGGCCGCTTCGGTTTGGCATTAGATGTGGCATTTTGTGAATTAGGCGGCTGCTGCGGCTGCTGAGCAGGATGAGACAAAGGCATCATGGATCCATTCAAACACTCGTCATTTCCTCCATTTCCAGTAGATGTAGAAGATTGGCCACCCAGAGACCCAAAACCAAGACCCCCTAACAAACCTCCAATTATATCTCTTCGCTCCTCTCTTCCCCCACTGCTGTTTATTTCAGGTAAAACTGAGGCAGCAGCAGCTGCAGCTATCGCAGACATGGCACTGCTGGTAACTTCATCTTCTGAATCATCAAGAAGAGAAGAAAGAGGAAGATGTGGCTGCTGTTGGTGATGGTGATGCTGTTGCTGATTTGGGGGGTGTGGGTGAAGTGTTGGAGCCAAGGGGGCTTTTCTGAGGGCAGGGCCTGACATGCTGTTAGTACAAGAGCCATCTCCAGAGTATGAGGTCAGGGTACCCTGTGGTCGGCGATAATCATCAACTCTATAGGATGCTTGGTAGGGATCTCTTGAATATGCCGAATTATATTTCCCTTCGGGTTTGTCACCAGCATTTGGATTCCCTCCTCTCCCCTGTGAATACAGCCCATCACATGACATCTCTGTTGTACCTCCCTCAGCTTTCGCATAAACCAATTCTTTTTCATCTCCTATTTGTCCACCTTGATATTCACTACCTTCCACCTTGTCATCAGAACTCATTGAACTGCCTTCACTGCTTCTCGAACTTGATCCCCTACCTTGTTTGCCGCATGAGCCGGAGGCAGCATGGTTAAGCAAAGAGGTACTCTCTCTAAAGCAGCGATCACAAGCTGGACAGCGGTAAGGTTTATCCTCATGAATTTTCTCATGTCGAGTAAGAGATTCTCGCCTGTTAAAAGATCTCTCACAGGTAGCACAAGCAAATGGTCGCGCACCAGAATGTATAACACCGTGCTGAAGGAGATGTCCTCTTTTCTTGAAACCTTTCCCACATTCACCGCAACAGTACGTTTTATCTGGACTTGGGCATGAAGAGGAAGGGTCTGGATTGGACTGATTTGGTTCGTGTGGATGATGGGCATTTTGCTGAGATATACCATCTTGTGTTGAGTGAGGGAGACTTGTGTCCGACTGATGTTGATGGATCGCATTTGGAGTTGTGTTAACGCTGCTATTGGGACCATTGCCCCCTTCTTCGTGGCTACGTATGTGTCTACGGAGGCTAGGGAGGTGTGTGAATGATTTACCACACTCACCACAGTGATAAGGCTCAGGCTGAGTAACAGTGGGAGTCATTGTGGATTGGTTATCAGATTTGGGTATCTGTGAAACATTTGTTACCAACACAGAGGCAGAATTTGAGGAGGGGGCAGAGGAAGAGACAGTTGAAGAAGAGGAGGAGGACGGTGTTGAAGAGGAGAGGATTGAGGAGGGGTCACTACCAAGACCTCTCATGCCAACCCCTGCACCTCCTCCAACAAGGCCAGATGACCCATCATGGCCATGTGCCCCAGAGTTGCTATGGCAATTAGTACTGCTACCATTACCACTACTGCCATCGGTTTTCCTCTGGGGCAAATATCCGGCCATTGCTTTCTTTCTCCTGCTGCCACTACCTCCGCTTCCTCCAGCCACTGATGTACCATCCCCCTTCCCATCATCCTTTGGGGCAGAGAGATGAAGTGGAAGTGGGAGAGGAAGACCAGCTTCCTGTTGCATTAGAGAAGCTAGCTGATTGGAGGAAAGAACAGGGATGCCTTGAAAATCAAATCCACTAAGTGGCGATGGTTGTGGAGCAGGATGAAGAGGGTGATGTGGGTGGGCATGGCTGTGAGGGTGAGACAATGCATGTGGTGGTAGCTGCTGTTGTTGCTGTTGAGGCTGAGGAGTCGGGTGGCCATGTGTGTGAGAGGGGTGAAGTGCTGGGGGAGGAGCTAAACCTGTGTTTGAGTCTGTAAGACCAAGATGATTATGGGGACCCTGCTGAACTAGGAACTGTTCAAGGCTAGCATTGGTAGGCATTCCAGAAAGGAAGTATTGGTTGGCTGCAAGCATGCAACTAAACTGCTGGTGTAAACTTCGAGCCTCAGTCTGAGCCCCAACCAGACCAGCTACTGTACTGCTGCTGGTAGCAGGGTTATTGGAGGTGGTGGTTGAACTGGAGGGAGAAGGTGATGAAGATGATGGTCCAGGCGATGGTTGAGGCACAGAGAGACCAGGATGCAGGGGTGGTGGCGGTGGAGGAGCAGATGTTACCACTCCTCCAATCACTCCAGAACCACCAGTACTACTACCTCCTGCAAAATCAAACCGTCCCATCCCTGAGTGAAGTTGCTCCTGTGCTAGAGCAGCCTCTGCAGGGTGAAAAGGACGCAAAAATTGCGGGTACCCAGAAGTAGAACTGCCAGTGCTGCTCATCTTGCTAGATTTGCGAGAGCTTTGTGAAGATGACGACTGCGTTTGCTGGGGGATGGGTGGAGGTGGTGCACTCATTTTGGCAAAAATTGATGAGGAATCTGAAAATGCATTACTTCTAGATCCTTGAAGGGAACCAAGGCCAAGCCCAGAGAGGAGCGCTCCAGAGGCCTCGCACTGCTGTTGCTGCTGCTGAAGCTGTTGCTGGTGTTGGAGTTGCTGTTGGTGCTGCAGCTGACGTTCAAACCCTAGGCCTTTGAACTGATGAGCCTGGTGCCCACTAAGCATTTCTAAAATGTCCATAGGGTACTTTCCAAACTGGAACATTTCCCTCACTGTTGAGGGAGACTCCTCTGGTTCCTTCTCGATCCCTTGTTGCTGCAGTAAAAAGAACACAACTACTTAATTAAACGACTGCAAAAATTGATGGTGCCATTTAGTGCCAGCGATATTTAACTAAAATAAAAAAAAAAATAAAAAAAATCTACTGCTGTGCACACTGAATTATTCAACATGTTTACTTTCAATACCAGAAATAAGATGTACTCCTATTAAAATGCTGAAAGTCTAGGCCAGGAAAAATAGTCATATGTAATGCACATCACTTTCACTGGTGCATTTAAACTGTATAAATTTAGTGTAGAATTTGCTACTCATAGAAGTCTAAAATCTTACCGGCGAGGGAATGTTCTCTTACTTATTTATCTCACAGGCATTTAAAGAAATGGTCCCCATTTGTGTGTCCTTATTAAACGTTGTCTCAGCAGTTCAGTTCAAATCACAGTGAAAAGGAGAAAGAAGCAATGTCCAGAATATCCACAGAATGGGATAAAGTCCCACGTTGGAAGACCAAGAGCACAGCAGCGATATGATCCAGTAGTTCTTGCCTCTGTCTGCTGTCAGCAACCTCATTCTAAAGAAAAACAAACAAACAAACAAACAAAAAAAACAAAAACAAGGAAGATCAACATATAATTCTGATATACAATACAAAGATGTATTCAGTAGTCAAGTGACCACATATTTATGACTGCCAAGACTGCAAGAAATAAAGAATTTTGGGGGTGTAAATATTGTCTTGTGATCACCAGACATGATTCTTCAGAAGCCCAAATCAAGTAATTATTTTAAAAACTACCCCTAAGGAAAATTGTAAGACCATCATGCAAACTCCAGTTATTGAATAATAAAATACTTGGCCCATGTGTCCACAGATACACTATACGTCCTAAAATACGACTACATCTGACCATCATACTGATTCCCCACCCCCACCTGTTATAATAACCGCCTCACGTCTGGGAAAGCTTTCCACTAGGAAAAAGTCGGAGCGTGGCTGTGGGGATTTGTGTTCATTCAGCTACAAGAGCATTAGTGACGGCAGTTGCTGATGTTGCGCGAGGAGGCCTGGGTACGGTCAGCATTCCAGTTAATCCCAAAGGTGTTCAGTGGGGCTGAGGGCAGGATTCTGTGCAGGCCACTGGAGTTCTTCCACTCCAACCTTGGTGAACCATGGACCTCGCTTTGTGCACAGGTGGACAGTCACGCTGGGCCTCTTAGTTCCAGTAAAGTGAAATTGTAATCCTACAGCATACATAAACATTCTATATAATTGTGCGCTTCAAAACCCACATATTGGTGTGACGCTCAGGTGCCCACATACTTTTGGCCAAATCGTGTATAATATCCAGGGTCTATGCATGTTGAACTTTCACCTTTTTAAAAAAATAAAACAATTAAGTCGACATCATTGGTTTAAATGCTTTTCACTGACATGCTGGTCGATTTTTAAGTTTGGTCTATATTCCTATGTGCCCACAATGCCATACAACCACCCGACCAGTGGCGCCAAAGCGGTCGCTTCATCCCTACCCACGGGGACCAGAGCAGCAGCGATTTTAATCCTTTTAATCTGTCCAGCTCTCTCACCTCTCTGGAAAACACAGAGAGGGTTCCAAAGCTTTAATGTTCATGCTAATATCGCCAGTGTTGATCAAAGCCATTGCTCTGGTCATGTCTTAGCTAGATAAACAGGCGAACAGAGCTGGTCTTCAGCCGCGCCCCCTAAGCCAACGCACCCGCATCATACATCATAGTTGTCGCCTCCCCTATTTCTATGGAGAATTTTTCAGAACTTCCAGAGCAAATCTCATATTCAGGACACACCGGATAAAAAAAAAAAAAGGGGTTTCCATCTGCTAGAGTATGTTGTATTTCCGGTAGACATTTATTTTAAAAAATCTGCATGGTGTAACAATGCTCAGTATGTCCAATGACAACGATCGGCCCAAAAAAAAAAAAATAAAAAAGTTTTCTGTCCCTCATATGATGTTAAAAATGAAAAGTGAATGAGAAAATACATTTCTGCAGAATCACTATGTACATTGCAAATATAACCATATTCAATGCTCCAGGGTGGAGCGTTCCGCTGGCGAGCAAACTCTTGATTACTAAAATTAAAACACACTACTATAAATAAAACTCTGTGTACCGGGAAGTGCATCCTATTCAGTGTTCCTACTCATCAGTCCAGAAAATCCCCCAATCATAAGCCCTCGTGAAGCTTTGCAGTGGTGTCACTGCTTCGTCACCCATTTTAAAGTAAAAGTAAACTTAATACAAGACTCGAGATATTACAACCATGAGCAGTGTGAATAAATGAACTTAGCTTTCAGACACAGTGACGTACATGGCATTCAAACTTAGCACCAGTTTTAAGAGACTGACTAAGGATTTGTAACCTTTGTGCAAAACAAAACCAGGGGGGGGAAAAAAAAGGAAAAAACAAACAAAAACAGTCACATTTCGTGAATGACTATGAGAACTCACCAAGCTCGTGCAGAAGTGTTCAGTGTCGGTGCTCTTACTCCGGTTACTCGCTTAGAGTTTTGTTAGCTCGGAAGAGAACGAGGGACTGAAGGGAATGAAGGCTTTTTATAAATCACATCCCTCAAAGTACAAAAATATTTAAAATGCTGAGAAATTAAGTGAAGACTCTAAAATAGAAATGCATATCAAAATTCCAAGCAAGTCAGAGACATTTGACGTTAAAATGATACGAACTGCATCTTGCAAAACAAGTTATTTACGGCTGTCCCAAAATAGTTTTTAAAGTATTATATAGTGATTTAAATGATTTTGGACCCTGTTAAATGAATAGGAGTAATGTGTCCAGTGCGTTCGCTCGTTAGCCTGCATGCTATCTATCTATCTATCCAGCTAGCTAACGTTAGCTAAATAAACACGGTATTCTGTTTCAGCGTTCATCGTTGCACCATTTAACCATCCGACCTGGTATGTGGCATACGTTTATGTACAACCAAGTCGTCCTCGAAAGTACAACATGAAAGGAGTAATATGCAAAAAAGGGGAAAAAAGGCGCCGAAACGTACATGTACACAAAGGCGGTTTCCGATTTCAGGTTAGCGGGTCATTTTTCCTCATCCTCCCGTCGAAAACAGTTTCAAAGGCCTCTCCATTGGCCCAAGAGCTCTGTTGTCGCCCCGTTAACCAAACCCAATTTCCGCTCGGTTAGCTGGCTAATGCAAAGCGATAGCTTTACCCGACGACCTATTTTCGGTCGCTTAACCGCCTATAAATCGAAATCGTCCTTCGGAGGGATTCTCCTTTCCTTTAATCAGTATTATTAGCCAAATATTTCCCCCCTCTGTGTCATTTTTTTTAATGTCCCCGTCTTCCTGTAGGCGCTTATGTTCGTTTCACAGTGGTCGTTTCCGGGCAGTGATACAGTTCCGGCCAGTGTCGCACGATAAAGTGTCCGGCTGCGTTCATTTCGCAACGGTGAAATGCACTTACTTTGCAGGATTAGAAGTACAAATAAGGATGCTTGTGGGTTGATAAAATTATTACGCGAATTAGTTGACTTTTTTTTTTTTGTTGCACGGTTTAATGCATGTAAAAGAAGTAAAAATCAATCTATCACAAGTCGAAGTCCAGCCATGTTTCCGAGGGCAGTCTTGGTCGATAAATATTCTTTAAAAAAAAAAAGAAAAAAAAAGTGCATACTCAGAAAATAACAAAACTCTGGCAAAAGTTTACAAACGTATGAAACTTTTAAGGAGTAAATTTAGGGCTGGGAAAAATTTATAAAATGCGTTACTCCTGCAAATGCAGATAAAACTATGAACGCCTTGATGTTTCCATTACCTAGTGAAAAAAACACATTAAATTGGTTGTTTGGAAGGAAAGCGTAACATAAATAGAAGGGGGAAGAGGGCAATAACTTGATAAAGGACGTTTTATAATCGTAAGAGTACAGGCAATGTCACCACACCGAAGCCATTTTACCCACAAGCTGCTGCTGTTTCCCCCTTTCTGAAGGACTCGCTTGACCCTGCCCCTCAAAATGGCGAATGCCAGTGATGCCTCATTTGTTTCCTTGTGGAGCACATAGGCTATACATGATACACGGTTAAAACTCGGAATACTACTTCCATTAATCAAATAATGACAATGTAAAAGTGTACAACTTCAACAGGTTTTGCATAACGACACAAATAGTTAAATAAAAAGTGACTGAAAAGGGAAAACTTAGGGGCGGATCCAAACAATGTAGTCTACTACTCGAGCAAGCTCAACCTTTTTTTTCTTTCTTTTTTTTAAACTGTTATTAACAAAAACATAATATACAAACGTTCATCACATTTATACATTAAATTTAAAGAAATGAATGTATATAAGGGAACATAAAAAGAAATTATTAAAACACAACCGCATATAAATAAGACAGGCACATATATACAAATATAAACTCCATGTTTCAAAAGCTTATTACTTTTCTGCAAGCTTATTTATCAGCCCACACTACTTATAATATGCCATATTGCAAATAAGTATAATTCTCTTCATGCATTTGTTTGTAATTGAATAACGCTGTATTACATATCAGTATGTATGTTTTTGTATGATTTCTCTTACCAAGGGAATTTGAAAAAACATGCACTTTTTTGTATTGCCGTAGAAAAGCAGTACATTCTGTATTAAAAATACACGTATTGCATTTTTATTTTTAATTTTTGGTTTGCAGTACTCCCTCAGTACGGTACTGCAATACTGCAGTCATGATACACCTGAATAGTTTAGTACAACCTCTTTCCTTCTGTATCACTACTTCACATGTATTACTGCTTACTGCGCGTAGTCAGTTGACACCAGGGCTACAAATGTAAAAAGTACAATATAAGTGAGCAAGAAAGAAGAAAGGGAGATATATTAGTTGTATATATTATATATTCTATATATTCGTGAGATTTACAGTGTGGAGGAGGAAACCAGGTTTGCTATAGCCAGGGTGTGTTGAGCACATCTAAATTAACATAACAATAATTTAGATTTATACAGAGCCTGGCTCATACTAAAGGTCACAGTTCAGTGCAACCCTACTGAAAAATGCAGTTTGGTCGGACCAACAGGTAAGATCGTCGTTGCAGGCTGTTAAGTTACTTTCCAGATTCCATAATACTTGATTAAACTGTTCAGTAAAGGTTTGAGGTTTTCTAATTGCATTACTGTTGTGTTATTTCTTTAAAAATAGCTTGTCTAAAATGTTGCATTAGTAGTGATAATCTAGAAGCTGTTTCCATCCACCAGTACTTACCAGATGGCAAACATGGTCTACCAGTTTAACCAGCTCGGACTGTGTTTTGGTAGCTTGTAGCAGGTCAGACTAAGCTGGATTTTTTAACAAGGAAATCACATCGGGCATCACTGGCATGAGTAGTCTGTCCTGATAGAGATCACTTTCTCACCCTTCCAGATTCTGGTCTTTTTAACTCCACTTTCTTTGATTAAAAATATATATCAATGAGAACAATATACTCAATTAGATTAAAATTCAAATGTGCTATTTTCAAATTCAAAATAAAGTGAATGAAAGTATGAGTGATCAATGCCGAATCTAATAAACCTAAATGTCCATAATCATGTTCAAGTTTATATATAATACAATTAGACAACATATTTCATTTTTGAAAGCCCTACTGTGTTGTTTGAAAGTGTGGGATTAATTTCACAACAGCTGTGAGCCTGAGAGAGTGAGGGCTAGCATAAGCTTCCTCCAAACACATGACTCTAGCCACCACATTTTATTCAACTGGTGCCCATACGTCATCACAGAGCAGCTGGCCACACTTGGAGGAGAGCAGTAAAAGCCCTCTCAGATGTCCACGATTGCTAGGTTTGGTAATTAATAGAGGAATGCCACCCTAACTACCCAGAGAGCAAAGCCAGTTAAGCTCTCTTGGACTGCAGGCCATTGATAGCTGTGGCTTCATCAGGATTCAAACTCAAGATTTCTCAAACAAATGTTTTGTTGCAATGCTTGGGATAAGTAAAGCATTGTCAAATATCATAAATGTGTTTCTATATTTATGATTTTTATGATTGTTGTTGGAAAAAAGATCTTTTAACATGTCTTTTATCTTGACTACCAAGTCTCAAATTCATAATATTAGCTGGCATTTTGCTCCATAGATTTGATAGCAAAAGGCTCATTAGCATCATAGCTAAAACATATATTTCAATAGCAATGAAATCATGAATAAACATACCTCTAATTGAAATAGAATTAAATATTTACACATAAAGGCATAAACTGGGGAAAATGTGCAATGTGTTATTATTTGAAGGTGTTTGGTGTTGTTAGGTAATCACCCAAAGTCTGTTATTTTAGATAATCCCTTTGACAAATCTTCTTTTTATTATCAAATTTAAATTTGATGCTGTTCTCCAGATTTGCAGGTGTTTTGCAGGAGCCAGTCATGAAGCTATTGAAGCAGTAAGAGGGGACTTGTAGATGCTTGGTGCTTGGGACTGGGGCACACCCGGTATGCAGCATGGGCCTGGTATGGGGCAGCCTTAGCTTAGGGTTTGGGACTGGGGGGGGCTAGGGGTTAGGGGTTTGTGTGTTCATACACTGTTTGGATGGGTTAATGGCAGAGCCTATTCCTATAGTATTCCCAAATATGTAAGTCCACCTTATGTTTATGAAACACACAGGAAAAATCATTGTGAGGTGTAGCAAGAGAAGGAAAAAACTAAGATGCAGTAATAAATGAAATACATAATTGGATACAAACATTAAAGAAAATGGTTTTGTTATTTGATGTAACAGGATAACAAACAAATACATACGGCACACCTTCATTTTCATCCATATCATCGTCTACAATCCATTAACTTAGCTCCGTAGTTAGCTAACCTAGCTTGTTATTTCCCATCATCATTATATGCTCGTACTTATAATATTCTCGTTGTAAACATGGTTTCTACAGAGAGCGTAAAGTCTTTAAAAGAGACTAAAAATCAGGCAATATTGTTGGCAATAATCTGGCAAGACATGGTTGTGATGATATTCAATACGACAGATGTCTTAATTTGTCAGTTGTCAGAACAATCAGGTTAAACTGATTTATTACGAATTTATTATTTTTAAGAATGTATTATTTATTATTATGTTAATATCACATCTAATCAAACATTGATGGTTCCATGATGCATTTTAGACAGTCTTTTATTTTAAAGGTCAGTAAATATTCCACATACCCAGTGTAAATATTAGTGAATTATATTTAAATTGATCACTGCAAGTAAGGTAAATATCAGATCTGGTTTATATTTCTTTTATCTTACTTGTGTGTCCTGTTTAAGAAATCATATGAACATGTTTGTCACTACAGCAATTGGTTCAGAGAGCTTATGCCTTAAATTTCTCACAAAAAAGCCAAGACAATACATGTTTTATTATCCAAACTATGTCTTACTCTGAAGTAGGTGTGTGAAATTTCTTATTACGAATAAGAATATATAAATAGTTGTAATAGTTGTTTTACTGGATAATTAATTAAGTAAGATGTCAAATAAGGACTTAATAATAATGTTTATTATTAAATAATAATAATTAATAATGAAAGGGAATATAATTTAATGTTTATTTAGTTATTTCCTTTCCACTATTCATTATTCATGTAGTTCATGCTTTGGCCTTGGAGAATGCCATAGAACAATTAACTCAGTCAATATCTTCCATCCAAACTAACAGGAGTGACTAATGTTTGATTGAATAACCTATTCAAATTCATTTCTTTTGCTTGTAGTGTTAAGCATCCTAAACAAACCTTGAAAGTGAAAGTCTTGAGCGTTCGTATTTTTTTCAGAAACAGCAAGGCACAATATTAGAAAACGTCCTACTGTTGTCTGTTCAAATAAAAACACGGCACGCTTACTAGGATGTGGATGTTGCTGTTTATCTGTCACCTCATCCAAGGAAGTCTATGTAGAATCACATTTACAGTAGGATAGGTTTATTTGAGCGCATGATGAGATTCAGTACAAAGTGTGTGATCAACACATTTGAGAAGGAAAGGGTGTGAAACACAGGCTGAGCTCCTGCCAGTTTCCACCAAGACAGATTTGTTAATTATTTCAGAGCATGCACCAAGGAAACAGAAATGAAATGTTAAAAAAAATAATAATTAAATACATTCCATTATTTTAAGTTCTTATTAAAATATCACCGCTGAAATTCGTATTTTACATTTTATTAAATTATTGCACATGAATGATTTATTTCATATTGGTATCTTCAGTGAAATGTGCAATTTCAAGCTAATAAAGTTTAACATTACAATTCACTGTGATAAGGCATGTGAGTACAATGACTTTTTGGAAAAAAATGTGACTGAACGGAACACCCAGATAAACTGAACGCCCAAACAAACTGTATAGGACAGATAAGAGTGGAGGAACACGTGGATTTGATCTATACGCTAAAATAGTATGGAAATTATTCAGGACAGTCCATCATTATCTGTTAGTAACTTATGAACTGGTATAAATAAAAACTTTAAGATGTCTTTACTTGTTACATGACACTATTAATTTACAAATCTACCATACACTCACATTTTAATTGGATCCCTTTTCAAACATGGTAGCAAAGCATTTTGAGTAAGAAAAATATCATATGTCTCAACAATTATATGATCCACTACATGGCCAAAAGTATGTGACTATTGCACCCAAACGTGGTTAATCCCCAAAGTTGGAAGCACACAACTGTCTACAAAGTTTTTGGCTGTTACAGCGACCCAAACTTGTTCCAGCATGGCAATGCCCCTGTGCACAAAGCAAGCTCCATGAAGACATGGCTTGCCAAGATTGAAGTGGAAGAAATCGACATCCCTGACTTCAACCCCACTGGACACCTTTGGCATGAACTGGAAGTAGAACCTTCTCACCCTGCATCAAAGCGAAATAATCTGGAATGGAATGTTCAACAAGTACATATGAATGTGAGGGTCGTGTGTCCACATATGTTCAGGAACATAGTGTATGTTGCCCATTGATTTTGCTAAAACGTTCTTTAGAAAAAAAAAAAAAAAAAAAAAAAAAAAAAAAAGGAAGGTGACTGAAGCAGAACTTTTTATAGTGTACAAAATTATTAAAATTAAAGAACTAAAATGTTTTGCACCAAATTTAAGATTCTCAGCTTGTAGCATATGTGAAGTTTTTCTACAGCCAAAAATTAAACTCCCAGGATTGCTGTAACTAGAAAGTGGTCCTGAGTCTCAGCGTTAAGTCCCTCCATGGCTTCTTCAATGTCCTGTTGCATCTCCTCATTCATCTGGGGGATACTGGGGTCTATCTCATGTCACTGCCAAGGGAGAATGGTCCCTCATGATGATTGAAGGAGAGGAAGTTAGATTGAAATTGAAATATTTGGACATTGGCAAAGTTAGTTATTTCATCTGTGCACCATAGTATTTTGGGGGTTAAATTTAATAATGAATACGAGCTCAAAGTGCAGACTTTCGGCTTTATTTCATATCCAGATCAGGTGAACAGTGTATGAAATAATGTTTTATATGTTTTAATCTCATAAATTTTTCTGGATTCAGTGCTTTGCCAGAGCACATCTGGACTTTGCACTTCATCTGGTGAGACCACCAGTGTGGCAATGCAGGCATTAATGGCATCTGTGGGCCATTGTAAATCCACACGTTTCTGAAGACTAGGAGGAAACCATAGAACCCAGAGAAAACCCACACGACCACAGGGAGAACATGTGAATGTTCAATGTCAAGCCATGGTTCACTCTAGAACTGAGAAAGCTTAGCTCTGACAAGGAGCAAGCACACTGGTCCAGCAACTGGGAGGCATACAGGGAAACCAAGTATGTGATACTAAATGGAATTAAGGCTGCAAAGAAGGCATTTTTAAACAATCTGAAGGATCACTTATATCTTAAGGACTGCACCTCAGTGTGGAAAGGCCATTCCAACTGAGTTCCAACATGTCACTGACTACAAAAAGGAGGCACCCAGCTGTGAAACCAACCCCAACCAGGCCAACCAGCTAAACCGGATCTGCTGCTGGTTTGAAAGACAAGGGTCCCCTACAATGATGAATAGCTTCTGTGGAAAAAGTCTGCGCCTTGTACCAAGGCAAATTCCATGTACGTGCAAATGTGCTTCACGAAATAAAATCTGATTCTGATTCTCCTAAAAGTCTCTCTCTGCTACTGTATACCTCTAACAATGCCCCTCAACTCACTCCCCACCTCCACCACCCATCGCTACGAAGGCACTACAATATTTAAAAAAAAAACTGAGCATTAAAAAAGCTGCTGGTCCAGACCACATCTCCATGTGTACAATCAAACAGTGTGTTGATCAAAGTTCTGGCCCCAATCTTCCCAGACCTATTTAACAAATATCAGGATTTACACATTGTTCCAACCTGCATGAAGTCCTCCACAATCATCCATCAGCAATCAATGACTTGAACGACTAGATACTTGTTGCCTGATCATCTGTTCTGATGAAGTCATTTGCGTGCCTCAAATGACTTATGTAAGGATTCTGTTTGTGGACTTCAGCCCTGTCTTCAACCCCATCGTCAACACCCTGCATACTGGATTACAAAGTTTCTCACACTTTCCTCTTTGCTCTTCTCAATATACATTAGTAATTGCATCTCTAGTGACCCATCGGTTAAACTCTTACAGTTCTTCGATGACACCACTCTGATCAGCCTCATTTCCAACAACTGATGAGTCCCCTTATCGTAAAAATATGACATGGCTAATAACTTGGTGCAACCAGGACCTCAACACACAGAAAAGACAGGAGATGTTAATTGACTTGAGGATAAAAATATTACCACATTTCACACTGGACATAAACAGATAATTTGTCAGCAAAGCAATTATCAACAAACTCTAAATCACAACCGCTATTCATAACACTCTTGGACATTCTTGGACAGATTTGCACATTCTCTTTGCATGCTATTTGCGTTACACTTTCATCCCTTTTCCACTACGTGGTACCGGGTCTACTCAACACGATTCAGTTTTGGTATCAGGGACTTCATTTTCCACTGTATCTAGTCGTCATAGCAACACTGCTCGAAACTGAAGCGACGTCATTTTCAACGCGACACACAAACACAGGAACATCTCCTATATTTTTATTACTCTCCATGCACTGAGCTACATTCTCTTCATTTCTCCACACACAGGGTTGTGTTTATGAAATTAAAGCAGGCACGAGCGCCAGCTCACACCATATGGTAAGCCCAAGTGCTTCCCATAACATTTCGCATGCACACACATAAATATGCATGCGATGGTGAAAACACACACACATAATCTGTGAAGTATAATAAATATAGATAACACTAAAACTGGCAGGTTTGTTCAGGACCACGGAATTTCCATGTTCATACAATTGTGTGTCCCATTTCACACAACGATGACGCAGTGATAGTGATGATTCTCTCTGATCAATCAGTAGTCACCTTCATGTCACCTTCTTTTCATGTCATTTGCAAATACCAATTCATGCTAGCTCACTTGTGGCTAGGCTAAGTCAAACCTGCTGCTCAATGCTAATTGCCGTCCTTTAGGAAACATCACGAAGCATTTTCAAACCCAGTAAAATTTCTACATCAGTGTTACATTATTAAATTTTCACAAATCATTGGTGAATATCTGAGAGACTTGACCCCAAGAGCTGGATTTCAGCGGCACTAACAAGAGACTTATGCTGGAGACTTACCTGTTTAATGCACAACTCAAACATCATTTCAAGTTGCTTGGAAGGTGTGTTCTGCTTTGTAGCAGTTTGAGAATTTGATCAATAAAATTTTGACATTAAATAAGTAAATAAACGAGCATTAATAGAATATAAATCATGGTCTACAAAATATGCAAAAAAACACAAATCATTTGGTATACAATATAGTATACAATTTGGAATTTCTATTACTCAAATATTAAAAGTACCTTTAAACTAAGTAAATGGAGTAATATTTATTGATGAACTAAAATATATTAGCTACGCTTCACCACATGTGCATTACTTACTAAAACAGCTCAAATCATACTCAGTAAAACATTGGGTAAAATTTACCCCCAAAAACATGGAAGCAAATGGCTGCCTCAATTCTACATGCAATTTATTTGCTATTAGGCCTGAGGTCAGCTCTCACCCTCTGTTTACCTATGACCTATGTTATTAATTGCTTTATCACATTAATTCAACAGCTCCTGATGCTACAGCATTGTTCCTGATCAATCTCTTACCTTACTGTGATTTCCCTGATTAACAATGAACATTTAACTGGTTATGGAGTAGGAAAAAAGGAACGGTGTCAAAAATTCTACATACTACTTGGTGAAAAAATGGCTTGTTACAGGTTAAAAAAAAATTCCTTTATTTTAACAACAGCTCAGCTACTGCTATGCTAAGTTAAGCTAGGAGTGGTGGATGATTGCTCCCCAACACTGACTACAACTAACACTTTGTGAACTTGCAGGTTTCATCTCAAACCTGGTTGTACAATAGACAAAACATTAATTGCTGGAGATGTCTATATTAATTTTGAGAACGGCGTGTCCATTCTACATTCAGTAATAGTTAATCAGAACATAATAAGACCCACTCACACTATTGATTCAATATTTGGATTAAATAAGGGAAATATAGTCACTCTACCCCAGTCTGAAGATCTCAGATCATTACCTCGTCTCATGTGACATAATATATGCACTTTACCACGCTAATACCTCAAACATATATTCAGTCGCCTCAGCTGCAGTATATACTGTAGTTTTATCACCCTTGACTGGTTCATAGTCTGACCTCAAAGAACTCGATCAGTTCGACTTAGAGTCAATATTGCGCTACATTCATACATAATGTAGCTGCATCTAAAAGAAACCTTATTATAGAGAAAAACCTAGCACACTATCTATCTATTGCAATGTAGAGCAATTTGCTCTGTGCGCTATTTTTACTATGGTATTTTTCATGTACGGAATTTGATCCTGGATGTATAATTTTCACCCTGTCTTGATTTAAAATAAATTTTCTATTAGATGTATGTTGTGCAATCGTTCAGAAGAACCGTTTAAAGAAATCACTGAAAACCCAATATTGCCATGTCCATGACGACTGTACGCAAACTTCTGACCACATAATAAATTGTGTGTGCAAGTGCAGCAGTGACGTGCACGAGCAGCACAAATCAGGCAGGGGATGGAGATCGGTGCAGCACAATAGTAAAGAATGCTATTATAAAAATCATGGGGCCCCCTGGTGGTCCGGGGACCCTCAGCACCTGATTATACCAGTTACAAGAAGAAACAGCTTTTTTGGCATTGATACAGCCAGTAAAATGGCACTCGTCCTCCTGCAGTCATCTTTGGAAGACCGTTGGAGAATGGCTGGAAGTGAGGATAATTTTACAAAGCTCAGTATTACATTTTTATCACAAAAAAAAAAAAAGGTTTTGTCAGCGAAATGTTTGCATTGTTGTTACTTCAAGAAGTGATGTATATTATATATATATTTATATGTATATAAACTGGAAATTGCAGATTTTACTGGAGAAGTGTCATTCTGAATATTGGAATTGTGTGTCTGGAATAAAAGACCAAATCCCAATTGAAGGTTGAAAATATTTTTAGTTAATCCAGGTTTGGAAAATGTTACGTCTTTATTATGAGCAAAAAAAGAAAACACTCATCTAAACAGAAAATAAAGTCATTTGGGGGGTTTAATTTTCCTTGCACATTGTCTGACAGTTCAGATAAAAGTCAGATAAAATGGGAGATTCAGCATTCCAAAAGACAGATTCAGAAATACACACAGGCACAGAAACACAGACACACAAACAGGAAACATACACACCTTGACATCACTAATCAGCAGTAATGACATCAACACTGTTTTTTTTTTTCTTTTTGACATCTTCATGCTTTTCCTCTTTTCAGTTTAATTGCTTCTTTTTGTCATTAATCACAAAGTATAGGATCCACTAGGGAGTCGTATAGTAACAAAAAAGGAAAGTCACAGAAATGGAAGCAAAAGGAAGCAAACTTTAACTACGTTCTGAACACTGATAATTGGTTTGAATTGATTTCAGTCTTTTTTTCATACTGTATAAATCGATATAAAATCCTTATACGTTTTATACTGGAATAACTTTATACTGGAATAATAATAAGAAATATTACTGCTAAGGATATTATATTTTAGGACATAGTTCACGTCTGTTTAATTTTTTCCCCTTTTCAAGCAAATGAACTGTCTCAGGCATCCACCATACAACTGCTCATGAGTGTCTGGTGAGGATACAGTGGAGAAATATACACACACACACACACACACACACACACACACACAAAAAAAAAAAACACTTTTCAGAATATACCAAAACCAGCCTGCTCATTAATCAGAAAATAACATATCTTAATATATTACAGTGTAGTCAGCTTGGTAGATTATATAGTTAGCTATATCAGAACTTGTTCTTGTTCTGTTGTTTTCTGCATTTTGTTCTACAGCTGTGTCATTTACACTGACACATGATCGTTTATTTAAAAAAAAAAAAAAAAAAGACCAAACACAGAAGCAGAGACATACAAATGAAAGTTTCAGAATAGCCCTTGATAATAAAGAGTCCACCAACTCCCTGTCTCCTTTCCCATTCCCCTATCAACTTTATACAGTAATCAACTCTTACAAATTCTGCAGTTTTCTCACCAACAAAGCATGCTCGTAATTAATTTGTCTTCTGCCACGCTTCCATGATAACAGATCAAATGTCAGGAACTAGGGAAGTCACATGTAGCAGTCCATTAACTGGTCAGACATGCTTGAACCGGCTAATTTTTGCCACATATTGAGCGCAAAGTGGTATTATTTTCTAACCACATACAAAGGCGTTTCGATTCTTTAAATAGTTCCATATGGATCAAAGATTACAACTGCATATTGCTCTCATAGGCACCGTTTAACAGGTACCACAATAAAGCCAAGATATCAACAATTTTTCTTTTTTTAAAAAATGAGACAAATTATAGTCACCTCATTATTGGAGGCTCATAGTCAAACATTTAAGCCACACCTACCCAAGCTGAATTATAAAAGAGTCAGGACTCTTGAATCTAAAGATTTGTAACACAATATTGTTCACTATGTCGGTGTCTAGCTTCAGAGCTTCTTCTTAATTTCATGTCTGCTGGACCACTATTAATTCTTGGAAACGCTCCCTCCCCATCGCCCACTTCTAGCCATTAACTGATTAATCAATGTTTATCTGTGATGCCATAGCATGACATCTGGAAATTTCACAAATATTCAGTTTTCACAAATATAATCTGTAATCTGTCTGTAATCAGAGACCATTCAAGGTTCCACCTCTTATCTTCCGCCATGTTATCCTAGAAAACCCTTTCCTGACAAAACTCAGTGGTATTAAGCATTATCCTCTATAAAATTATAGGTACTTGCTAGAGAAGGTCTGTGTTGGAGAAAACCTTCAAAATAGTCTCATTTTTTAACCATAAAATGTTCTAAAAGTATGGCTCAATTGTCATAGATGCAATGTTTCCAAGAATATGTAGATGCTGTATACACAGTCAGATGAGCTCAAACTAAGAACCTTAGTTCTTCACATAGTTTCATCCTAAAAATACCTTCACATAACAAGGGTGTATCTTTTCTTGTTTCTTAGCAACAAGCAGCAAGGGGCAAAAATGGATCTCCAGAACCATGTATTGCCTCACTTCTGTCCTAGCAGTATACCAAGTTCTCCTGCTATGAGACTCACATTGCTCCTCACTCTAAAGCCTTTTCCGTCTTCCCTTTTATGCACACCTCCTGCTATTCTAACTTCCACTCTCCCTTCAAAGTATTCATCCTCTCCTCCATTTGAGCAAACATGCTTAATCTTTCTGTCATCCCTTTTCTGCCATCTTCTGCCTCCCCCCTTCTTCACACCGTGACTTCGTTTTTACTCCCTGTCCACAGTGCCTGACTGCCTCCCCCTGCCCCAGGGAGGAAGTGCAGCTGTTCAATGGTGTTCTGCCGCTTTGCAGCAAACGCCATCCTGCGCGCACTTTGGCCTGTCGTTCCAGCGCCACCATGGCCACCTGTGATGGCAGCAGTAATGGTTTTGAACTCCTGTTCACAGCCAGATGTTGGGTGCGAATTCATCTTGATCATGTGGTGTCGGTCAAGTAACGGGGTCACACAGACGTTCTGCTGTGACTGCGTTTTCTTATGGTGGCTGAGGTGAGACAGCATCCCCCCATAGTCACCCAATGCACTCCCCATTATTATCTCCTCAGGTGACAGCAGGAGCCGTTCGTGGGACTTCCTCAGTGTCTTTGAGTTGGAACTTTTGCTGGTGGCCATGGCTTTGTAGTACTGGTGCTGCTGGTTCTTAGACAAGTACGACAGGGCGTTTCCCTCTCCCAAGGCCAGCAGCTGGTCTTGAGACATCACCCGACGTGGAGGCTGGCTCACTGTCTTAAAGGTGGGACTGTACGGTGACTGGGGCAAAGGGTAAGGATTTGGTGTGGACGCAGAGGTAGGTACATGTATTTGGGGCCGAGAGGAGTGTAGGGTCAGTTTACCTCTTTCCCCTAGACTGTAATCACCACCCCAGTGCAGGTGATGCTGCGAGGAGTAGAATGAAGGTGGTGCTTCGTTGGGTCGCCTTTTTGAGGTATAATAACTCGTATAATCATCCAGATCTTTTTCTGAATTTAGTTAGGAGACAAATTAGATACAGCTTTGAAATGAGTCAATTAATGCATCAATCCCAATGCGTGAATTATAAACAGTTTTTGAACAATTAGGAAAATGCAAGAATCTACATTTATTATTCATTCCGTTACTCACCTAGTCTCTTGAGGGAAGAATAACGGTTAATATCAGGTTTCATTACAGCTTCATATGCTGGAGGGAGCTGGGCCAGGTTGTGAAAGGAATGAGAGAAGCTTAGATGTTGGCCTGTGTTGATGGCCTTGCTGGAGATCAGCGATGCTGTGGAGGTTAGCTGGGCGTTGTTCATCCGTGGCACACGCTCTGTTAAAACAGAGCAGAAGGGTTTGCATCTAAACACCATTCACAGGAAAACAACTGGAGGTCCTGTAAGACGTCACTGGCTGAATTCTCAGTCGCAGAAAACAGTGGGTGGGCCCTTCTTTGGTATCAAATTGACACATCAGCTATGCATCAGCAATGTTGCATGAAAGAGTCAAGTGCGAGTTTTTTTCTATAAAGCACGGCTTCAACACTAACCGCATATGAACAGCACAATCACGCTGAGTTGAAACTATAGGAAATACAGTTAAAGCCCCTGGCAACACAACACATTTTCACAATTGGCGAAATACAATTACTGTAACTTCTCTGGGGAATTTACCGACTACTGTGTAACTACTTTTCCTTAAGTTGAATGATTTCTGGATTTTCTTTCTCCTGCCATTTTGCTCGTTTCTCTTTGGTTTGAGTTAGACAGGACTATATATGGTATGATTCATGTTAGGCCAACCTAAGGACCAATCAGAATGAGTCATCTGCTTATATCAGCTCCCTCCATACCACAACCACACAGACTGAAATGACTTTATTCCCACTCACTAAGCCTCTTTCGTAACTAAGTGACAAGATTTATTATATATGACATGTAAAAAAGAAAATGTTTTCAGTGTGGTCAGTAGGTAGAATTTCTACTGCGAGGTTTTTTTTGTGAATGTGGTGGCAACGTTTAAACAATATCACACAAGCAAGAGTGGTGTTGTAGTGAATATCAGCATGGCTGTGACCTGGCAGGAAGTAATCAAAACTATGCTGATATTCACTACAACAGCACGATTGCATGTTTTGGTATTGCAGTTCTATAGGCAAGAAAATTAATATCATGTAACTGACATAAACACACATAATATGGCTAAATATTTAGTTTATTTTTGCACCATCAACGAAAATAGTTCCCAAAGAAACCGCAGCTGGATAGAGCAACACACAGTCTGACAGGCAGCCTGTAGTAACAGCTTCAGTGTATCATAGTTTTGCTAGAATCGGAGACACCAGTGCTGTTAAACTAAATATCAGCATTGTTGGAACATCGCTTGTCCAAGTGAAATCAGTGAACTGGAGACTAAGTGTTGTATAATTTGATTCAGATAATCACCTTTTACACCTGGTACTGTAAAAATTAGATAATCTGTATTTTATTGTCCAATTAATCAACATTTGGACACATTAGAAATACCAAGACCCTATAGTTCCTTACATTGGTTTTATGATTGTATTATAAAATCTCACAATGTTATAAAGACAAAAAAAGGTACATTTTTAAACATACATACAAAATAAATCACCATCCATTGTGTTTTTGACTGGCAATTTGTGTAAAAATAAATCATCGTGAAAGCTCTTGTGAATATTCTACCACTAGCATGCACTGTACACAGTTGCTTAGGTTGCTGTGGAGACGGCACTGGCAATCAAGACGTGATCTGACACAGTTTTAGATTAGATTGGATTATAAATTCAATTCTAGCTAAGAATATGTGACCCCATTTACACTTGGTATTAAAATGCGTCTTGGGCGATATGATCACAACTGGACAGCGCTAAATACAAGCGTAAATGACCTCCAAGATGCATTCAAGACGCATTCGCTCAAACCACTTGCCGAGGTGGTCTGGGACGCATTTAACCACATACCTTCTGTAGTGTAAACGCTAATGCGTTCTAATACTTCCACAACATGGACGTAACAGGAAAATACGTCATTAATGATGGTTGTCGTTTTGGTAACAGCGTGACACACTAGAAAAAAAATGGAGAGGAGCACCGATGTACGTGGCTGGAGTGCAAGAAAATAATGAAGGGATGTTGTAATGTTGTAAGGTATGTAATTTTGTACGGGGACCTTTGACCTTCTAGCGGAAGTGATGTAGGCAGTAACAAAATTTGAACAAACAGCTGGTCAGCTGGACATCTTGGAGACGCATGATAAACACAGGTGATGTGTCTCAGCAGTCCATTTGTGACCTGAATGCTCAAGACGCATTTTAAAACCAAGTGTAAACAGGGCCTATATGTATTCAGTCTGTAATTGGTTAATACTTATTCAGTGCTTAGTATATGTTTATTACAGAACTATTTGACTTACCTATAGTAGCAGTGTGTTTGGGGCTGGACCCAGACTGGATTAAATTGTGTTTCCCAACTACAAAAGAGCAGAGCAAAACCAGATGATCTATACCTCCAAACTCATGTATGTATGTACTAACTGAATCTAAGTATTTGCTTCTTGCTGGTGGACCTGGAGCTAAACCTAAAAACTGTCATAATTACTAATCCAGTTACTAACAATTTGGACTTTGAACAAATTATTATACTTATTATATTAGAGTGATCATATTTTGGTTTACAAAAAAGGAAGAGGACAAAAAGAGGACACGCTGGGCAGGATGGCAGCAAGCAAAAGCAAGCAGCTGACTGTAGAAAGCAAAAGCCGAATCCCGGACATTTTTGGCGATTTAGAATCCCAGCTGGATGCATTTATTAGGTCCAAAAAGAGGACATGTTTGGGACAAAGAGGATGTATGGTCACCCTAATTATATGATATAATCTAAAATGCATCAAATGTGCTGCAGCTTATCTATCTTATATGCACATATAAATATGAGACATTAGATCAGAATCAGTTATCCCTTCAGTCTCCTAAACAGGAGGTGAAAAACAGGAGTCTTCTTCAAACAGTGGATTATGCCCATTATTTCCTCTGCCCTGTGGAGGTTGTAGGGTTTCTTTACAGCACTCATAATGTTTCTGTCATCAACTGCTGTAGTCTCCAAACTGTTCAGCGTCTGGTTGTTAGTACGCCAGCGATGTATTTTCCGTGCTCAATGCTTGAGCAAACGACTCGATTATCTCAGTTTCAGAATTGCTTAATTTTCTCCCATAGACAGCTTACTGGTCTTCATATTGGTTTATCCTTTTTAATAGCAAATGCGAGCTCAATCTAATAGTAGACATCAGAGCTATTAACTGTAATTAACAATTACAGCTATTAACCCTTCAACCCAATCAATCAATCTAGCAGGGAACACCTGGACAACAAGAAACACCTTTCAGTCACATGTCACGTGTTCCAATATATTTGATCACATGAAAAATGGGTGGGTTCAAACAAAAAGTGCCAAGTTATGAGTCGCATTACACTTAATAATAACTTAGTAATATCAGGACATGAAATCTGCAGTTTTAAAATATTGTCCATCCATCCATCCATCCATCCATCCATCCATCCATCATCTATAGCGCTTTATCCGTCTGGGTCGCGGGGAAGCCGGAGCCAATCCCAGCATCTTGGGGTGAGAGGCGGGGTACACCCTGGGC